>JAJHZJ010000630.1:4835801-5338301 GCA_023548195.1 Bettongia penicillata ogilbyi | reverse complement strand
CACTTCCAAATACCAGTCTACTCTACAAAGACTTCCACATTGAATAGCCCAGAGGCACTTCTAAGTTGTAACCCTAACTCCTGCTAGATATGAAGCACCAGAATCTCAGAAGAATTCCAACTGCTGCTGATCCAAAAGGCAGTGGGGAGAGGCATGACAGAGATCAAGTTGCCAACAATGACTGGCATGACAGAAGTGCCATAAGGGACATCATCAAGTACTTAGACAGCTAGGTGGATAAAGCACTGGACCTGAAATCAACATACTTACTAGCTGGCATGACCCTGAGCAAGTCACTTAACCTGTCTTACTCAGTTTCCTCATCTATAAAATAGGAGTAATAATAGCATCTACTGACCAGGCTTGTTATGAGAATCAAATGAGACCGTATTTATCAAGTGCTTTGTAAACCTCAAGCTCTATATAATGGTTAGTTTTTAGTAGTAGTACATCTGCTTAGAAAAGGAGGTGACTATTTATTGAGACTGAGGCATGACAAAGGGACCTCCCAATATTTATAGTGTTAGTCTGGAAATATTTGAAAATTTTATTATTTTCTACAGATTGTAAATTCTGTGAAGAATTAATAGACATGAATAAGAATCTAACTGTGTGAAAGGTGTGAAGAGTTACAATCTGTATGGTTAGAGGGGGCCATGATGGATCATAGGTCCAGTCTGGGCAAGTGTAATACCTACATCATCCACTATTCCCTGAGAGAGGACCCCAAAACTCCATAGGATCTAGAGATGCTAGAGATCCAGCCCCCTCATTTTACAAATGAACCTGAGGCTGAGAAAGGGCAAGGGACTTGCTATTCAGCTAAGGAGCAGAAAGGAGGACTCAGTTAAGCCCAAGGCTTCTGACTCCATCCAATGCCTTTCACTTATTTGTTTTTGAGGTAATTGGGGTTAAGTGACTTGCCCAGAGTCACACAGTAAGTGTCTGAAGTCACATTTGAACTCAGGTTCTCCTGATTCCAGGGTTAGTACTCTATCCTATCTGGCCGTGTCCAGTGTTTTTTAATCTACTCTTTGCTACATCTCAATAGGGGAGAAGAAGATCACTCCTGGACTTTATGTTTAGGCAAGGCAGAATGAGAGGGGTATGGAGATTAGACAAGGATAAGGATAAAGACTTGTAGCCTGATCACAGTACTATCCCTGATGCGTTTGGTGAGAGATCAGAAATCTTTGAGAAGCTTTAAAATGGAGATACATAGGCAGCTAGATGACAGACATCTTTACAACTGTGAACCCAACAGCTTGGGATTAAATCTCAGATTTATTCTTGGGCAGTGTATTCGTGGACATCAGCTGTTCAGGGTGATGAGGAGGATATGGCATAGAGATGGATGACTGAATATTTGGGGCTGCCTGTCATCTGACCTCGGGCAGAGGCAGGGCTGAGGGATAAATTACTGGCATTGCTGGGGCCCCCCAAAGCCACTCCTACATCTGGCCCTACATCTATCACTGTGTCTGCCCTTTTACAATCTTCCTTTACAGTGATGACTGTTTCCCAAATAGTAGCCATCGATTGCTTCTTCTCATGGGGGAGAATAGGTTTCGATGCAGTTGCCTAATAGGAAGACAAGTACATTTGGTGAGAAACCTTTCAGATTCTCTTGGGAGTCTGGTGAGGTCTATGAACCCCCCTTAGAATAATGTTTTTCACTACATTGGGTCACAAAGGAGACAAATTATATTGAAATAGTTATCAAAATATTTTTTACAGCAAGTTCATGGATGCCTCATGTAATGGAAAGAGAAATAGATATGGAGGCCAAAGAATTGAGTTCAAATCCTTTCTTTTCTGTTTTCTAGCTGTGTGACCTTGGGTAAGTCATTATACTTCCCTATGCCTCCGTTTTGCCATCTATAAAGTGGTGATAATATTTGTACTACCTATTTCAACATGGTGGTGAGAAAAACACTTAGTAAATGTTTTAAGATTGTATATAAATATGTGTTTTTATTTCTCTTTTCACAAGATCTGGAAGACAGAGGCAGGAAATAGGAGACAGGAGAATGAAAGCCTGTGGGAGATGAAGTCAGAGCAAGGGATCCAAAACTGGGAAATCGATTTGGCAGGGAGTGCCCAGAAAGATGGAGAGTTTGGGAGATACTCTACCACCCACTTTCTCCCTAAATTGTCCCAGTGGCTATGATCCGCCCTACTCCCCACCCCTTATCTCCTGCTCTTTGTATGCCAAGGAGTGAATTTCCCTCTCCCCCTCACTGGAGCCTTTGTCTGATATGCTGAGATGCCTGTGGGTCTGCCCCCAGTAGGGGAGAGAATGGACCCTTTTGTCTGGCCCCCAGCAGTGTGACACAGCCCTATAGGTCACCACCACCCTCCCAAAGACTTCCAAAAATGCTCAGCCTCTCAGAGCCTGTGGGGGTGGAGAGGGCTTCCCAAGTGTAGGACCCAGGCACATGCAAACTCTTCAGTTCTCATTCAAGACCCTATTCTCTCCATGGAGAGTCATTTCTGGGTCTAGTCTTCATTCTGTCCACTACAGCGACTGCTGGTTTCCTAAGAGTATTGCCAGAGGGGTAAGTTAGAGTAAGGAGTGAGTTCAAATAGGGAGAGGGTATTTAAAAAGAGAAGTGGAGGGGAGAGAGGGAGATGTACGAAGAAACGTTTTCATGGAAACTTGTCTATAGGTAAAAAACGTTGGGCTAAATTGAGAAAGGAAAAGAATTATAGCAAGAAAGAACTAGAAGGAATCTTGTTGCTATAATTCAAACTCTTCATTTCATAGATCAGGGAAACTGAGGGTCAGGGAGAGCAAATGACTTTCCCAAGGTAATGCAGCAAGTTCATGGCGGAGTTGAAACTGGAACTCAGATTTTCTGATTCTAAATCTGGTTCATTTTCCATTTCAACACTCAACCTCTCAAAAATGATCAGGGAGGACCTAGGCTGAAGGGCAGAGAAAACAGAAGGAAGGACAGAGAGGGAGAGAGGAAAGCAGGAGAGAGACAGAGACAAAGAGAAAAGAGTATAAAGAAGAAGGGAAGAGATGTTTATTCTAGCTCTTGAAAAGTCCACTGTTCCATGATTCTTTGAAAATGGAAGATAACTGGAAAAAAAGGGGAGAGGGAAGAGGAATGAGGTGTGGAGGAAGTGGAGCAGTAGGCAGGAGAAAGAGAAGGCTGAGATCTGGAGCTTTGTCTCTCTTTTCTCCGCCTCCTAAATCCCTCCCCTCCAATCCTCCCACAATCTCATACACAAGGCTAGGGGCAGGAGATCAGATGAGACGCCAGGTCCAAGGAGCCCTGGGATCTAGTGTATGTCTCTATATAAAAATCCCCTGTTAAAGTTCTCCCGGGGGCACCTTCCAAGGAGCTCCCTCTGTCACCACAGAGCCCTGCCTTCCAGCCTCTGGGAGGGGAATGGAGAGTGTGGTGACACCAAGATGATGGGGAAGCTGGGAGGGGAGGGGGTTCCTCGAGAGAGGCCTGGCTGCCATTTGTCTGGGTTTATTTCTGGAGCCAAGGCTGAGTCATAGGAAAGGAGCATGGGCCTAGCTGAGGAATGGAGGAGGGGCTGGGACCTCTGGAGGGAAGACTGAAATGAGAAAAGACAGAGTCTGGAAATAAGAGGTTCTGAAGGAGGCTCATGCGGGGCCAGGAAGCAATGGCATTCATGTGCATGGAGGAAAGGAGGGGGCTTGGCCTTTCAGGGGAAGAGAGAGCAAGTCTCTGTCACTAGGCAAAGAAAGCAGCAGATTGGGAGCCCAGAAATCTGCGTGCTGGGGACGAGTCCACCACTAACAATTGTGTGACCTTGCTCCAGTTACTTGCCACAGTCCCTCAAACTAGGTTGGGCCTGATGACCTCAAAGGTGCTCTCTAAGAGGCTCTAACATTCTACCGTTCTCTGAGGTCAGCTTACAAGAGGGACTTCCCTTGTGAAGCCCACCAGAATGGGGGAGAGAGGCAAGGGCTCTGGTCTTCTCACACTGAGATCTTTGTAGAATGGAAGCAAGGAGGGCTGTTTAGTTAGGGAGTTTTCAGACTGAGAGAGAGAAAGCACTGAATTTACCCCTGGCTTCTTTTTACCAAGCCCTTGTTACAAATTCCAGTAGTTTCCTTCCTAAAGTCACCCTGTCCTTTTTCCAGCCAACTTTGCGGACTTCATCCTTTTAGGAGCAAAGGATTTAGGGCTAAAAGGGGCTTTGGGAGGTCAACTCATTTTATGGAGGAAGAAACTGAGGCTTGGAGAGGGTAAGTGATTTACCTAGGGTCACACAACTATTAAGTGTCTGGGGTGGAATTTGAACCCAGGCCTTCATGACTCTTAAGTCCAGTGCCCTCTCCACTATATCACACTACCTAATCAGCAGCTAGGCTGCATAGTGAATAAGGTTGGACCTGGAGTCAGGAAGATCTACTAAAATCTAGCCTCAGACACTTACTGGCTATGTGACCCAGAGCAAGGCACTTAATCCTTTTTGGCTTGTTTCCTCGACTGTAAAATGGAGATAATAACATCTGCCTCCCAAAGTTGTTGTGAGATCAAATGAGATCAGATTATATTTGTAAAGTAAACATAAAGTACATGTCTGGCACACAGTAGGTGTTTAATAAATTCTTGTTTCCTTCCTTCCTCTCTTCCTCCCTTCCTTCCTCCCTCTCTCCCTTCCTCCCTCCCTCCCTTCCTCCCTCCCTTCCTCCCTCCCTTTCTCCCTACCTCCCTTTCTTCCTTCCTTCCTTCCTTCCTTCCTTCCTTCCTTCCTTCCTTCCTTCCTTCCTTCCTTCCTTCATTTAGGTGGTAGGGAACAGGACCATATGGACAGCTAGATGGCACAGTGAATAGAGCTGGACCTGGAGTCAGGAAAACCTGAGTTCTAATCTGGCCCCAGACACTTCCTACTTGTGTGACCCTGGGCAAGTCACTTAATTCTGTTTGCCTCAGTTTCCTCACCTGTCAAATGGGCTGGAGAAGGAAATGGCAAACCACTCCAGTATCTCTGCCAAGAAAAATCCCATCCATTCAAATGGAATCGAAAAGAGGCCAATTAACTAAATGGTAATAAAGCAGAATTACAGAATCAAATCTACATCTCTGACTTTCCAACTACTGTTCTATCACATAAACCACACTGCTTTTTCTTCCAATCTTCCCAGAAACAGACTCATTTAAACTAGTGGTAGCTAGTGCCCTGGGGCACTTCCATGGGACTCATGTAAGAAAAAGTTTGGCATGGTAGAAAGCACCCAGTTTGGAATCCTTAATTTAAATCTGGACTCTTCTCTTCAAATAAATGACCTTGAGCAAGTCACTTAAACTTTGTGGACCTCAGTTTTCTCTTTTATTGACTATACAATTTGCAAGGTCCCTTGCAGCTCAAATCCTATTGGCAGGAATGTGCTGACACCAGCTCTGATTGGCTCTGGGAGCCAAGGGTTAAATTTCTGGTGAGCATTTATACCTTAGAAATCAGCAAACGCTATAAATCAGAGCTTGGTCCATTGTTGTGGCAATTGTCTAGACTTGAAAAAGTGATAGAGAAATGTAACTGATGCAGATTAAACTTACAAGTGTATCATGTGCACTTTTTTTTTGAGATCTGGTTGTTAAACATTTAGCTAATGCTAATGCATAAGCTAGTCCAAGAGCACCTGGGTCTTCTCACCAACCTACACCTCATCCCCGAGGGATCTGTTTTTCTTCTCCAGAATTTCCCAGCTTATCCTGCATCAACATCCCTCCATCCTTCACACTGCAAGGGGTCATGGCCTCCTGCAAGTCTAACCTCAGAATGATGCAATGAGTGGACGAAATGATCAGAGGCTTGGAGTCAAGCAAGCTGGATTGAAATCCTGATTCATTTATTAGCTGTATGCTCCTCAGCAAGTCAAAGGATTTAAAGCTGGAAGGACCATTAGATGTCATCCACAAACATCCATTTTAAGGAAACTGAGACTCAGAGAGAAGAGACTTCCCCAAGGTCACCCAGGTAATAAGTTGGGGAGCTCAAGGTCCCTTCTCTCCAAGTTTAGTTTCCTCATTTGTTAAATGGGCCTTATGCTATTGAGTCTCAAAGTGTGATCTAGGACAATGAGGGTGCTGATGATCTCCCCTTTTATTGCAGCACCCTCCCTTCTATGGGACAGGGAAGCGCTTCTGTGTGTAGAGCACAGGGCCCTGGAGTCAGGAAGATCTGAGTTCAAATCCAGCCTCAGACACTTACTAGCTGTGTTACCCTGGCCAAAACTCTGTTTCCCTCAGTTTCCTCATTTGTAAAATGAGCTAGAGAAGAAAATGGCAAATCACTTCAGTATCGCTGCCAAGAAAACCCCAAATGGGGTCAGGAAGAGTCAGACACAACTGACCGACAATAACAACCCCTCTCTCTACCGAGAATGGGGGCTGGGTGTGGGGAGGTCATCCTTCCTGCAGAGAGGAAGAACAAGAATGGGAAACAGAGTCAGGAGCCCACTCGGAAGTCTTGTCCCACAGCCCAGAGCACTCCGTGGCTCTGGTTTTCTGTCCTTTGCTTTGGGCAGCTCCTTAGGGCTGGGGAGCATGTGCGGGGGGAGGGGATACATTCCAGCTGTAATTAAATCACATACTTCCCTTCTGGGGGCTGACAAAGAAAGATGACAGCAGGAGGCCGAGGTGGGGGGGAGCATGTGGAGAGCAACAGTTGTTTCCCCAGGGAGTGGCAGCAGGACAGGGCAGGGCAGGGGAGAAGGGCCTGTTAGGGTTCAGAGACAAGAAAAGAAGACTGAAGGCAGTAATGACGGAGCTCTGAGGCTCTAAAAGGGGTGGGGGAAGGGTGGGGGTCTTCCTTCACAGGGAGAAAATCGAGTGGGAAGAGAGGGGAGCTAAGCTCCATTTCTACATCAAGCTAACGAGAAACTTCAGTGGGAGGGCTTAGGGTTAGACCGCAGAAAGGACCTCCCTTGGAGGGACCAGCTATGGAGGGGACCCTCCCCCTTAAGACAAAGGGGCGAGAGGCCAGCCAAGCAGAAGCTGGACAGCTGGGGTGGCCCCTTTAAGAGGCCAAATTCTCTTTTCCTTGGCTGGAACCCAGGTCACCAAAGCTTTTGTTTCCTCTGAGCTGGTTTGGGGGGTTGGGGGGAGGAGATATCTCACAAAAGCTTCAGGGCCCTGACCTCACCCTCTGGCGCCTCTGCTTGCTGAGCCTTATAAGGAAATCCCCCACCTCGGTCTCCCCCCACCCCAAGAGGCTAAATCTGTCCTGGAAGAAGCTCTGAGAATAGCGACTCACTTGCCCTTGGCCGATTCTGCCCTCCCTTTTCCAGAGTCTCATCCCACAAAGTCTTAACTATTGTCTAATCCATCATCCTTTTCACTTTAAAGACTGTGTGTGTGTGTGAGTGTGTGTGTGTGTGTGTGTGTCTCTGTGTGTGTGTCTTCCTGTCCCCTCTCCTTCTCCTCTCTGTCTTTGTCTCCTCTCTCTCTATCTCTCTCTTTCTCTGTCTCTCTCTCCCCCTTCCTCCCTCCCTTCCTCTGCTGAGCCTCTGTCTGTGTCTGTCTCTATCTCTCTCTCCTCTTTTACCTCTCAAGAAAGACCCCCAAAGCACTAATCATGCATCCATCCTGTTGACAACATCCCATCTCCCTCTCTCCCTCCATTTCAGGGGCCCCTCCCCCTACAATACATGCATAAACATAGTAATAATGGTCAGAATTGGTCCTCCTGACTGATAAAGGCTGAATAGGAGCATTGACTCAGAAAGGCCAGCTTTATGGAGAAAACGTCCTTACAGTTAGAGCTGTCTCAGTGTGGAAGGGGCTGTCTGAAGGAGGTCCTGGATGAAGTTTTCAAGCAAATCTAAGTGATCATTTGTTGAGTATTGAGGATGGTTCTCTGACTGACTGATGTCCCTTTTAACTCTGATGTCCCATGCTTCTGTGATCCAGCTCTTTCCCAATGGTGACCCTGTGAGTTAGGCAGTAAAAGTATTATTTAATCCCAATTTTGCAAAGGAGAAACGTGAGGTTCAGAGTCTCTCATTTTCCAGAGGGAGGTACTGAAGTTCAGAGACAAGAGTGACTTGTCAGATACCATAGAGCTAGAAAACATCAAGTCAGCACTCCAACTCAAGTCTTATAACTCCAAGATCATTGCTTTTTTTCCTACACCACATTTGCTGTAATTTATATCACAGATGGGGAAGTCCTCATCCATCCATTCATTTATTCTCTCATGCATTCATTCCCCCAACAAACGTTTATTTTATATGAATTTATATTTATATGAACACCAACACTATACAGGGCACTAAGAAATATAAATGGGAATAGACAATATTTTCGTGGACCTCAAAGTTTAGTAAGAATCAGTATACAGTCCTCCCTATTCTGATCTCCATCCCTCCTATGGCTTCAGAGGATCAACCCAGGAAACCTTGGTTTCTCTTGCAGGGGATATGAATAGCTGTCACCCCTCAGAGATACAAGTGAATATACAGATACATAGGCACAGGGACAGACAGTTGGACTGCACTATCCTAATCTCCTTGTCCTCAATCTACTAGTACCAGGAGAGGTGGGGGAAGGGGGGCACTATGCACAGGGTGCCTCTGTCTTTGAGGAGGGAGTTGACCCAGCTCTGCCCGGATGCCCAAAGGCCTGGCAGATGGGGTGTAGTCAGAAGGGACTTTATTACATTCTGGGAAAGGAAGGGACACTCCCAAAGCCGGGAGCTGGTTTAAGGGGAGAGGCTAGAATCTTGCATCCCAGGGCATCCCAGGAGAAAGAAGACATAGAGCGGTAGAGATAGAGAGACAAACAGAGGCAAAATGGTATGAACAGAGAGAAAGTTACAGGGCCTAAGACAAGAACAGACAATTCAATTCAACAAGTGCTTGTTAAGTCTCTAGGATCAAAAACGCCGTAGTCTCTGTCCTCAAGTCCCTTGCTCTGTGCCTATACAGTCCTGGTTGTTGGCTTTTCGGTCAGCATCAGGGCCCCATCAGTCACACGGTTAGGATAGTACTTTATTAGCATAAGACCAGTTAGAATATGGTAGCAGCAAAAGAGAGATCCATACAAACATTGTTAAAAAATCATAGGAGGAAGGGAAGATCTGGGAAGACTTGAAGAAAGAAGGTGGTACCTGACCTGGTCTTTGAAAAAAAGAGAAGGATTTTAACAGACAGAGATGTAGAGGGAGTGCATTCCAGGAATGGGGAAAGCCTCCACTAATGCATGGAGGTGGGAGATGCCAATATGAAAAGGGGGAACAGCTGGTCTAATTTGACTGGAATGTAGAGTGTGTGATTGTAGAGAAATGTGAAACAAGGCTGGAAAGATTAGGTTGGAGTCAGATCATGGAGAGTATTAAATGTCAGATGTAGGAATTAATGTTTTATCCTCTAAACAATAGGATAAAAATGAAGATTTATGAGCAGGGGGGACTTATTTTTGGCAGCCATGCAAAGAAAGGACTGGAAGGCAGGAAAGAATGGAAGCAAGGAGAGCAGTCAAAAATCTATCACAATAGCTCAGATGAGAGATGATGAGGACCTGAACTTGGGTGGACAGAAGGGGGTGAATATAGTATATGTCATAGGTACAACCAAAAAACCCTAGAGTCTAGACAACCAATTAGATGTGGGGATATGAGGGAAAATGAAAAGTCCAAGATGTTCAAAGTTTTTAGTCTGGCTGATCTTAGAAGGAGAGTTTCAAAGCAGCTAAGAGGCACAGTGTATAGAATGACTGTCCTGGAATCAGGAAGACTCATCTTCCTGAGTTCAAATCTGGCCTCAAACATTTACTAGCTATTGAATCCTGGGCAGGTCACTTAACCCTGTTTGCCTCAATTATTTTCCTCTGTAAAATGAACTGAAGAAGTAAATGGCAAACCACCTCAGTATCTTTGCCAAGAGAATCCCAAATGGAGTCATGAAGAGTCGGACATGACTGAAAAACGACTGAACAATAAATCAAAGATAAAAATGGGGAAGTTGAGGGAAGGGAGAATGGGTTTAGGTGGTGCAATGATGACTACAGTTTTGAATCTGTTGAGTTTGAATTGCTGATGGGACAGCAAATGATGTCTAAGGAGGGTTGGAGATTCTGAGCTGAAGGTCAGTGGTGGGGATTAGGGCTAGATAAAAAGCTTTGTGGATGACCTGTATAGAGATGAAAATTGAACCTTTGGTAGAGGCTGAGATTATGAAGGGAATAGAAAAGAGACTGAGCCAGATAGAGATTGAAACAAGGGGAGAGAGAGAAAGACAGAGACAAAGACAGAGGAAGAGACATAGGTACAAAGACTAAGACCGAGTGGGAGACAAAATAACAGAAATAAAGAAGTGGGGAAATGAAGGCAGAAAGCTGGGGACAGAGGCAGAAACACCAAAATACTGAGACAGACACTTGAAGATCCAGGAGAACAGGGACACCAGCTAATTACCCCAGCTCCTAGCATGGTTCTCTGTACACCTCAAAAACGCTTTTGGAGAGAATAAAAAGAAACGATATTGCATAGAAACAGAGCTAAATCTCCAAATTTCCACATCTCTCCTCCTTTCCCTTCCCCTCCGCTCCCCACTAACCCCCAAACCCTGGAGAAGGTTGCTCTGGCTGTCCTCAGGGGTCCCTAGGGAAGTAGGGAGTGAAAGGAAGGGAAGGCTTCTCCCCTGGGGGCCTATGATTTTGGTGAGACTGGGACAGAGGAGAGTGATTTCATCAGGGAAGGTCCCCTGGGACAATAGCCCATGACTCCTAGTCAGACCTCAGATCTCCCTAGGAAGGGTGTGTGAGTCTGTCTCTCAGGGACATCTCTGAATAGAACAGATTTATTCAGTGTTCTTCAGGGGTGCAGAGCCTGGGGCTGTCACCCACCCTCCCCACCCCCTCCTTCCACACACTATCCCTGCAGCTGAGAGATATTTAAAGGCATCTTTCCCTACCCCACCCCCAACCCCCATGCCTCCATAGGTCTTCCTATCCCAGGGTGCCCTGGGCAAAGCCGAGAAACTGCTTCTATTTGGGGACTGTGATTTCAAAGCCTCTTGGACCCTTCCTTATCCCGGAAGCTCCTGTTCCTGTCCATCCCCCAGCAGGCCCCACCCCGGCACAGGGGCTTCTTCTCAAAGTCTCAAACAAGAGCATTAGATTTAGAGCTGAAATAAATCAAAAAGGATATCTAGTTCAGCCCCCTTGTTGAGGAAACTGCAGCCCAGAGAAACAGAGGACCAAGATAATAAATGAGGGAGCGGAGCTGAGATCCAAGCCTAATCCCTCTGACTCCAAATCCAGCATTCTTTCTACAAAACCATGGTCTGGCTAGCAAGTTCTATCCCAACCACCGCAGTAGCACATCCTCACAATATAAAAACTTACCTCCCTCCCACCCTGACTTCAACCTTGTCCTAAAACCTGGAGATCTCCTCTCCTCGAACCCTTTGCTGCTCCTGCTCTCTGCTGCTTTCTCTCGAGTCTGACCCCCTCCTCTCATAACTGACTTTTTGAAGCCTGGGATTCAATCAACTCCAACCCACACAGAGTCCAGAAGAGGAAATCTTGAGGTCCAGAACAAGTAAGTGTCTGGTCCAGATTCACACAAGTCACAGCAGAGTGAGAATTCAAATCCTCACTTAACAGCTGAAGAAACAGACACAGAAAGATCAAGTAGCACCTTACCAGCTAATGACAGGAATAAAACAAGAATCCAGGTTCACTGCTTCCCCACTTTGATTACACAAGCTCCAAGTTACATAATACTTTTCTCCCTGCAGTCCTGGATAGTATGTATGTCATCCCCATTTTACAGATGAGAAAGATGGAAAGCTGAGGCTGGGAGTAGTGAGGGAGCTTAATGCCACCAGGAATCAGCAGAACAGAGGCTAGAACCTGGCTCTCCTGACTAAATCTAGGGAACTTTCTGGGATCCAAGGGCTGCCTCTACACAAGTTTCTTCTGTCACCCCTTCCTGACCTTGGCTGAATACAGAGGATGTTGGAGGTCTGGCTGAGACAACTGTTTGTATTTCGGAGCTGGGGGCTTATTATCTGGGCTGGACCAGAGCGGGCCTGGGAGATAGGAAGGGGGTGAGCTCTTTTGCCTTGACTCTTTAGTCTAATAACTATAATTGGGCAGCAGTGGGAAGAGATGATGATTGTTTTGGTGCATTTTTCAGGGCCCCTCATCAAGGAAGCTGATGTCACTGGCGCCCCACCTCGACCCACTGGCCTCTCATGTCTGATTGTCTGGTCTGAGATGCCCACCATCCTCAGGCCACTCTCCCCAGACCTCCCACATTAAATTCTCTGCTCCAATCTACTTGTCCTTTCTCCTGCTCAAACCTCACACCCCTAAACTCCCTAGCCTAAGTAGTTCACTCTCCATTTCCTATCTCCTCCTTCTACCCCTTCTCCCAGCTTTACACTTCCCTCTGCTAGGAAGTTTTGCTGGACTATACATACAGCCCCTGCCTCCCTTAACTTCTCTTTATGTGTATTTAGAGCTACCTTCAGCTATGAATCTGTCCTGTCTTTCCATTAAGCTGAGAGCTTGGGAGTAGGCTTAAAACAGGTCTGGTGAGAACAAAATCACGAGGGCCCCTTCCTCTGAGGACCTATACTATCCATGATCAGTGGATTTGAGCTGGAAAGGACATTAAGGATCATCTGTCTAGAGAAAGTGAGATCCAGAGCTCTTTCCACTCTATTGCATTTCCTTTCATTTTCCATAAGGCAATCTAATGCAAAATGACTTTTATGGGACCCTCAAACCTGGGGGCCCAGGGACCACACCCCTTTGACCATATAATGAATCTACCTCTGCCTGAGGGACCCCTCGTCCACAGCCTCATGCCTAGTCTAACTGAACACTTTTCTCATCCCCAGGAAGGTTGACCCCTCCCTTAAACTAGTCCCCAGTCCTTTCAGTCAACCTCTAAGTAGCCCCAAGAACCCCATCCAGGGTAGGAATTGGGGGGGGAGGGAGGAACAGAAAAGTCAGGACACAGTGATGGGAGTGGGAGTGGCTGTGATCACTTTATTCACAAAACCAACCTAGATACCATGGGGGTAGAAGGGCTAAGGATGCAGGCTGAGCATATTAGAATGCTTGGTGGTCCCTCCTCTCTTGTACTGGGTTAGCAACAAAAGGACATCCCTCACTGCCCAGTGCCAGATCAGATAGAGACAGAGCCTCATACACTGTCACTGCCAGCTCAAAAAAGTTAGAGCTCTATCCCCTAACTTTTCCCCCATGACTCTTCCACTCCCACTGCAATCAAAGTAGGGAATGCCCCTCATCTCCCCAATTTGAAAAAGAGAATTGGGTGGGGGGAGTGAGGGGATGACCACAGTGAAGGTCCCAGAGAGGTCTGTGGTGACCAAAATCTGCTCTAAATCTCAGAGAGGAGATGGAAGAAAGTACTCCTAAACCACTTTTCCAAGAGAGGGAGAAAGGGACTGAATTGCTTTCTCCAGAGTCTCCATTCTGGGGAAACCATTTTTCTCCAACCCACCTCCTGATCCTACAAGTCAAAACACTGAAGTTAGGTCATGAGTCACGTCAAGACTAAGACTTCCAAGCTTGAGGGGAATGTGGGGTGGGCGTTACCATTTCCTCTGTCCCTTGCCCCCTCCCCAGAGCTAGAAGAGAGAAAAGAGATCCGTTTCTACTCATCCCCTGAGGACCAAGAATCTCCATCCTCTTCCTTGCTCTGAGTGAACTTCAGAAATGGTCTCTGCTCCAGGATGAGGGGACCTCCACTCCATTGGGTATGGGAGGAGAGCTCCTCCCCAGGGGCTTTCCCTTCACCTCCCTCCCTCTCCAGGTCCCATCGCTTCCCCTGACCCACTTCCTCAGGTTTCCCCAACCCATTCAATATTTCTCCCCGGATGTCATCTGGTTGGTCCAGGCTGGGCCCTCCACCATTGAGGCTAGCTCCAGACTTCCTGACATTGCCATCCACTCCACAGGGTGCCTCTATCAGGTCTGAGGCTTGGTCTTCCTTATCCAAGGGGGTCAGGTCACTCACTCCTAAAAGGTCTTGATTTTGTGGCAGGGGGGTCTCTAGCTCCTCCTCCTCCAGATCTGAGTGCTCTCTATTATCAGTTATGTGACAATGCTCTTCTTCGGAGTCAGATTGTCTATCACTGTCTAGGGCCTTTGTTCTGCCTGAGGGTTCCATCTCTTTCTCAATTTCCAGAACTACAGGTGAGGGATGGTCTGCTCCCTCCCTCTCTCCAACATTTGAGGGGGCATCAGCATTTCTGTCCCTTTCTTCCTTGGGTTTTTCTTCCTGAGGGTAGCTCACTGGACTTCCCAAAGATGGACCCAGCTTCCAGGGCCTAATCCCCTCACCTCTCCCATCACCACCACCGTCATCATTGTCATCGTCATCGTCATCATCCTCTTCATCCTCTGCACTTTCTTCTTCATCTGCAAACCCATCAGACTCTCCATCCCGATCCCAGCTAGGAGGGTCTAGCACCAATTCCGACCTATGCCCCACAGTGTCCACTAGTCCCCCAGGGCCCCTGGGTAAGAGGGAAGCATCAGCAGCAAGATCCTCAAACTCTTCAGATATTTCAGAGTCAGGAGCCCCCTCCTCCTCCTCTTCCTCCCCCTCATAAAGCTGAGCCTTACTGATCTCAGCATGCTTGGGAGAGGGGTCCCAGGTATCATTATGCTCCTCTTGAGGAGAGGGATGTTCCTTTCTAATAATCCCCCAGCTAGGTGAGTCTGGGTCCCTAGAGTAAAGGCCCAAGGGTGTGGAGTCTGGGAGAGTCTCACTCAGATCATCCTCCTCACTCTCCTCCACCTTCTCTTGAAAGACTGCTGAGCTATCTTGGGCATCAACCTCCCCCATTTTCCTGACTAGCTCCTCACTGGCCCTTGTTCCTTCTTCTGTTTCCCAGCTTTCCCATAACTCTTGGTTGCTCTCAGCCCTACAAGAGGACACCAGAGGGTCTTTGGGAAATGAGATGGATGGCAGTGGCATTTGCTCTGATTCTCCCTCCACTTGGGGGCTCTGAAGATCTTCTGAGGCCCCTCCCTCTTGTTTTGTTTCTTCTTGGGGTCCTCCCTGGCCCATGAAATGAGACTGAGTGGTAGTGCTCTGATCAACAGCAGTGCTGTCGATTGTGGTTTCTGTAAAGAAAGTGTCTGAAGGGGGTCTGGGGTCCTCCCCCATTCCTAAAGATTTCCCCTGCTCTGGTTCTTCCAATATCTCTGGGGCATCAAAATGGGGATGCCTTCCATTCTCCATAAGCAGCTTGTTGGACTGCTGGTTCAGTTCATCTGTTTCCTGAATATCTTTTCTAGTCTCTCTCTCCAACTCCTCCACTGAACTCTCTAAAATCACTTCCTTGTAGTGTGGCTCTAATGGTCCATCTTCCCAGTTCTCTGATTGTGATTCCTCCATTTCCTGGCGCTCTGGATTTCTTACCTCTTCTCCCTCTAGTCCAGCAATGGATCCATTATCCCCTGGGGCTACTCCATCACTTTCCCTGAAGGCTCCATCCTCCTTTGACATCTTCTCTGCCATCCCTCCAAATTCCAGTGACCCTACCTCCCTGAACTCCACCTGGAGGTCCTTGGTCATCCCCTCCTCAATTGTTTCCTTTGTTGGGAATTCCTGTTCCTCAGATTCCTGGCTCCCCAGTTCCTCTTCTCCAGCATGCCAGGATTCAGCAGGACCACCATACTTCAATCCTGTCCCCTCTACAACCTCCCAGTTCCTTTCAAGGCCACTTTGTTCTCCTGGTTTCAGTTTTGCAGTTTCCTCATGATCCTTTCCAATCTCACATGAACTTTTCTCATCTCCCCTACTGGAGTGCACTTGGCCCATCCTAGCCACATCCTCTGGTTTTTGAAGAGCTAGACTTTCCTCTCCCAGAGACTGCAGTGTCTCCTGGTTCTCCTTCCTCCCCAAGTCTCCTTTTCCCTCTCCTAGAATCTCCTGGTTTTCCTCCATCTCCAAGTTACCCTCATCTGGAAATTTTAATGTCTCCTGCATTTCCCTTTCTGGCAAACCTAACATTTTTTGCATCGCCTCCCTCTCTTGGTTTCCTTCTTCTGAAAAACACACTATTTCCTGAATTTCCTCTTTCAGAGGCTTCAGTATTTCCTGGTTTTCTTCTTCAGGAGGTCCTAGGTCTCCTGCAGGGCTCACTATCTCCTGGATGTCTTCTGGAGTTCCTTGAGTCTCCTGCTTCTCCTTCCTGTCTAGGACTCCTTCTTCCAGAGAACTCACTGTCTCCCATTTGTTCTCTTCTGGAGAACCCAGGGAGTCCTGGTTCTCCTCTCTCTCCAGCTTCCCTTCTTTTGGAGAGCTCAATATCTTTCCATTCTCCTCTCCTAGAGACCTCAGTGTCTCCTTTTCTGGAGATTTCAGTATCTCTTGCTTCTCCTTTCCTGGAAAAGTTAATAGCTTTTGGTTCTCATCACACGACAGATTCTCTTGGAGTTCTTCAACTGAAAGAATCTGTGTCTCCCGGACCTCCTCACCTGGAATAATCTGGGCCTCCTGGGAGTCCTTGCTTGGCAGCTTCTGGGTCTCCTGGATCTCCTCACCTGGAAGAATCTGGGCCTCCTGGGAGTCCTCACTTGGCAGCTTCTGTGTCTCCTGGATCTCCTCACCTGGATGAATATGGGCCTCCTGGGAGTCCTCACTTGGCAACTTCTGGGCCTCCTGGATCTCCTCACCTGGAAGAATATGGGCCTCCTGGGAGTCCTCTCTTGGCAGCTTCTGTGTCTCCTGGATTTCCTCACGTGAAAGAATCTGGGCCTCCAGGGAGTCCTCGCTTGGCAGCTTCTGGGCCTCTTGGGAGTCCTCACTTGGAAGCTTCTGGGTCTCCTGGATTTCCTCACCTGGAAGAATCTGGGTCTCCTGAGAGTCCTCACTTGGTATATTCAGGGTCTCCTTGATCTCTCCACCCATAATCCCAAGTGTCTCCTGAAACTTCTCAACAGAAATCTCAGGTGTTTCCTGGATCTCACCTGGCAGCTTCAGGATCTCCTGAATTCCCTCTCTGTCTAGGGCTTCTCCTTCCAAATTCTCTGTGATTGTCTCTTTAACTTCTTCTTTCTGTTCCACCCCCTGGATTTCTTTTTCCTCCTTCTTTTGGTATTTACTAGGCTCTGGAGCTGGGGGCTGGGGACTACTGAGGTCACTGAGCTCTTCTCTCTTTTCCTCCCCAGCTTTGACCTTCAGGGAGTCAGCACCAGAGTCAGTTGCTGAGACAATTTTCCCATCCTCAACTCGTTCCATCAGCTCATCTGGACAGGGAAAGCTGGGGACCTGTTGTTTCTCAATCCCTGGTTCTTCAGACCCCAGGCTACTGCCCACTTCAATGCCTACCTTCGCTTTGGCCCATGGGAGCTTTGGAGCAGTCAGGTGCTCACTATCCTTTGGCTTGGGTCCATCAAAAGATGGCCCCTGGAGAAGGTAGGCAGGTGCCACCTGGGCTTGGACTTCCCTCCTAGTGCCTGAGTAGTGAGCTTGGGAAATGTGTGGGATGGGAGTGCTGGCCAAGGTGGGTGTCTGGGTGGGGATGAATCCTTGACTCTTTAGAAACGTAGGCATTGGGGTCCTAGGTGTATCCACCATGGGAAGGGGTGTGGGGCTCAGGACAGGAGGCCGGGGTCCTGGACGTCGGATCTCAGGTGTCACAGGGGTACACAACTCCACCTTGGGGTCTAAAAATAGAGGGGATGGGAAGAGTCAGTATGTGAACTTGGGGGAACACCCCCCTTATTTACAACATTCCTACTGAACTCCCCCTACATTCCCCACCACCACATTCCTGAATCCTTTTCCATCATCAAGATCTGACCTCAAATATCTTCCCTGATTGAGAGGGATTCCTTTGGAGTGGAATTTATTCTCAAATTTGGGTTTCTATTGGGGCAAGAAGTCTAAGATGGGCAAAGTAAGGCTTACCACGTACCAGCAAGAGGAATAAGAGGTGGGGAAAGGTGTCAGGATAGTGAAGGAGCCTTCCCCTTGATAGGTGGAGGGCAAGGCAAGAGGGTAAAGTGAGTGACAGCTAGAGGCACCATCTTCTTACCAGGGAAGATGACAGTGACCTTTGAGTCTGTATTGGATGTATGCAGCCGGGAACTCTCAGCCTCCAGGAGGGTCCTAGAAACAAAGGAAAATGTCCTGGGTCACTCTGATTGTCTGATTAATTAAACCAATCCAGTATGGAAAAATGACTGTGTCCTTCCCTCTGCCCCAACATGACAGGTTCATTCACCAAATGAGAGATCCAGACACAAACACATATCCACAGACAAAAATTACAGCACCACAGACACACAAATGTGGCAGTCACTCACTAGAATACTTCCACACATTTATGCCATCATACAAAGTCACACAGCCACATAGACACAAATTCACACATCACAATCACACATGCATATACACGTTGCTTTGGAGACTGTGTGTCTCTCCCCCTTTGGAATCTATTCCCTCATGCCCATGACCTCATCCTCTCCCTGTGGAGGCTGGGGGGGCCACTATTCTCATGCTAATCAGTCACCATTGTCCAGGCAGCCATCTGGAGGGTCTAGGAAGGGGGGCTTCCTTGGGGAAGCAGGAATTCTCAAACCGTTCCCATGGGATGAGCTCCCCCGTCTTGCCATGTAGAATGAAGGGGAGCTGTGCTCAGACAATAGTAAATGAATTCAGAATTCTAAACTTTCTGCACCACACCCCTACAAAGAACCCAAGTTATAATTCCTCAGGGCCTCCTCTCCTCTTCCCTCTCAGTAGTTTGATTGGGGGTCAAGTTTCTTGTCTTGGGATCTCCAAGCGCTCTGGAACTCAGGTCACTTTAAAGATGGGAATCATGTCCATTCCCCATCTCTGGGTAGGACATGCTTCCAACCTACCTCCCCCTATTACCAATGGAAAAAGGGAAGATAATGTCTTCAAGTCAATTAAATAAACATTGTTACATGCCTTTTCTCCCTGCCTCCAAGGAAGCAAAAACCATTGATATTTCTCTGACCATGAAGAAGTCCTTCCTTCTGTCTAACATCCACCTTTCTGACAATGTTCACTCCTCCCCAACCTTCTTTCCTCTGGGTCCTGATCAATGACCCCATCCTTGTGATCCTTCTCATGTGCACACTCTTGCTGTCCCTCTCCCATCTCACCCCATCTAACACTGCGTCCTTGTGCCTTTCAGACCTAGCCCAGCATTCAAGACTTTCCTGGGGGCTTAGAACAAAGATCAGAAGGGAGATGAGCTTATTAAGCCAACAGCATAAGCCCCCTCCCACCTTCCTGCATAGAACTAAGGAGGCAGGTTTAATGAAAACTAGGCAATGGCACCAGAAGACAAAAACATCCTAGACCTCAGCTCTTTGCCTCTATGTATCGAACTCATCTGGAACCCAGGTCTGATGGAATAAGGATGTGAAGGGATGTGTGGGAAGAGAGATGTAGAACTTATGGGGAGAGCTGATGTAGTGATTCTCTCTCTGGAGCTGAAAAGGGGCTGTAAAAGAAAGAAGGGACCTTAGAGATATAGTTCAAAACCTTTGTCTTGCATATGACCATACTGAGACTCAGAGGAAGGGAAGAGAGTTGTCTAAGATCACGAGGTAAGTTAAGGGCAGGTCTGGGATTTGAACCCAGCTGTTTTGACTCCTAGTTCAAGGGAAGGGGGCCTCACCTATACGTGGCCACTTCTAGGCTAAGGGACATTTTCAGGTGCATCAGCTGTTGTCGATCTTCCAGGACCTGAGCAATCTGGTTGTGGAGATCCTGTTTCTCCTGCTCCAGGGCCTCCACAGCAAGCTGCAAAACAAGGAACAGAAAAATCAGCATCTCCCTTCCATTCCTCTAAAAGGATAGGAAGGTCTTCCCATCCCTCCTGTTCCAATAACAGCTTATTCCCTCTTGTTCAGTTCTCTAGGAAGATGACCCTTACATATGCCTTTCCTGAGTAAAATTTCCCTTTGGAGCCCCAGAGGCAAGAAGTACATCCTCTCTTTTTTGGGGGGGAGAGAGAAAGATTATTCAACAATGTTCTCAAAGGGTATGTATCACATGGCTCAGCCCTGTAAGGATGCTCAGCCCTCCAACATTTAACAGCAAAGCAAACAGATAAAGGAGAAGAGAGGAGAAAGTTAAAACAGAAATAGAAGAGGAAAAAAGGAAAATTAAAAGGGGGAAACTACTACCTGAGAACTTGAGCAATTTCCTACCCTCCATTTTTCACCCTTCCTACACCCAATTTTGTGTCCTTTCCTTTCATTCCAAGCTTTAGTTCCCTCTCCCCTCCCCGCCTCCACATTTCCTGAAATCCTTCTTCCTCAAATGAGAAGGGAGGAGGAGAGGGGGCAGCCAGTCCTTCTCTAAAACCCTGGCCCCCCACTCCCTATTCAGGTCCAAACTGGGAGGTTGTTTTCACAGCTGTCAGTCACAGCTGTGTGTGAGAGCAGGGACAGCTGTCTCTGCTCCTCTGGAATGTAGAGCTCCCTCCTGGGAGCAGTGAAATGAGACAGAAAGGGGCTGGCAATCTGGATGCCTGGGTTCCCTGACCCCTTCCCTGAGCTCTGTTAAACCCATTGGGAATCTTTTGTTGGCTCCATAAAAGCTGCCTGAGTTGGGAAGAGCTCAAAATTGCTGTGGACCCAGGAGAGAAGGGTGCCGGGGGTATAGGTGTGTGGTGGAGGTTGGGGAACAAAGTGTTGATAATGCTTCTACAAAATTGTTTGGAAATATAAGGGCTATCATTCTCTGTCTCTGTCTCTGTCTCTGTCTCTGTCTCTGTCTCTGTCTCTGTCTCTGTCTCTCTCTCTCTCTCTCTCTCTCTCTCTCTCTCTCTGTAGGTGTGTGAAAATTTTCAGCCCATTCTCTTCATCCTACCAGGGAATTCTTGAGGAAAACTTTGGGATACCCCAAAGAATATTTTTGGGCGTTAGAATTGGGGACTCTAGGTATCATATCTAGAATGTGATCCTTTTCTGGCATTGAGAATGTCTCCAATGACAGAGGGAACGTGGACTTTGCTCCTCTGGCCAGGTTTCTATAGACAGGATAATTCCGATTTCCTTTGGAACTCTCCACACTTTGGAGAGACTAGGGAAGCTTGATCTCTTACAACCAAAGCAGATTCCACCAGAACTTCGTCAATAACACTAGGAAGAGATGTCAGGGCTGGAAGACATTGAGCAAGAGAGGCAGGGACAAGGGGAGACGGAGAAATCAATAGGTAGGAGCTGGGAAAGAGGAAAGAGGGGTTCGGAGACAGGAGCAGAGGGGCAGGGGCGTGGCGCTCACCTGGAACTTCTCCCCTGACTCCTGTTGCTGCTGCCATTGTCCTTCCAGCCTCTGCTCCAGCATCTCTCGACGGCCCTGGAGGGCTGCCCTCTCTACGTCCAGCCGCTGCACTTCTCGTTGTCCCTCTCGGGTCCCTTGCATTGCCTGGCCCAGCCTCTCCCGGGCCTGTCCCAGGGAGGCTTCCATGCAGGCAACGCGGGCCTGGTAACCTTCCACTGCGCCCCTCCACGCTTCCCCAAAAGTGCGGGCTAAGTCCTGCACGTCGGGGGCAGGGGCATTATCGGGAGCCCTGCGAAAGGTCTCCAGGGCCAAGGCGGAGCGGGCCACCTGGGCGCTCATTCCCGCCCGCTCCTGCTCATGGGCCGCCACCAAGGCCTCGAGCTCCTTCTCCAGCTCGGCTGCCTGGTTCCCCAGACACACCCCCGCCCACTTCTCGGCCTCCAGCACTCGGCGGCTCTCAGCCACCTGCTCCTTAGCCCGCTCCCGGGCTAATCGCTGCTGCTGGCATCGGCTTGCCACCCCTCTACCTCCTCCAGAAGATTGTCCCTGGCCACTTCTGCAGCATGCTTCTCGCTCCAGCGCTGGTCCAGCAGGGCCCGCAGAGCGTTCAGTTCCTCCTCAGCCCGGCTTCTCCAGGATGGCTCCCCAGGTAGCTCCCGGAGACTCCCGATCTCCAGCCGAAGCCTCTCATTTTGCTCCTCCAGGGACTTCACCCGGGACAAATAGGCTTCCAGCCTCCGATTGAGCTCCCACATCTGAACAGACTCCTCTCTCATGCAGCCCTCCATCTTCCTAAATGCCACCCCGGAGAGAGAAGGGCACCGAGTGAAAGGAGAAAGGGGCGGGTCTCCGAGCACCTCGGAGAGCCGGGAGGAGAACCAGGGTGAGAGGGCTAGGGAAAGAGCGGGGGAGCTTCCGGAGAGACTTGGAGAGGAGAGAAGAGCGAGTCCCGCTATTCATACTCCCGCCGGCTGGGAAAAGAGGGCGGAGACAGGGAAGACTTAACCCCTTGACAACCAAAAGCTGTGCCCAACATTTGCATTGGGCATCTCTTTTAGGCAGTTCTGTACAGGGTGGGGATATTCCGAGAAGATACAGTCCCTGTCCTGGGGAACCACCAGCATGATTGGGGAAAGGATTTAGGAAAGACTTGAGAGTTGGTGTCTTCAAGCAGTGGGAGTTCTGCCATGTGGAAAAGGGTATACATATTCTGCTTGGTTCCAGAGGGCAGAAGCAAGATTTCCATGAGTGGAAATCCGCAAACAGGAAAGTTTATTCTCGATGTCAGAAAATACTTCCTGTCTAAAAGTGGATCCAATTTCCACTTAAGGTAGTGAGCTCTCCATCTTCATAGGTCTCCTAGCAGAGGCTAGATGACAAGCATTCACAGTTAGAAATGTTTTTCCAAGGGATTCCTGTCCAGGAATGAACTGAATGAACAAAAATGAACTCTTTGCCCCCTTCCAGCTTCAATGTTGCGTAATTCTAGGCTTAAGGGACAAAGACACAGACACAGAGATCGAGACAAGGAGAGAAAATCCAGATCTACAGAGTTCTAGGTAGCTGGATAGGGAGAATGTGAAAGCAGAACAGAAAGTGACAATTTAGGGAGGCTTCTCGGAGTAGAAAAAATATGAAAAAGGGTTGAGAAAGAGTAAGGAATGGACACAGCAGAAAGTTGTCATCCAGCATTTATTAAGTGTTTACTATGTTCCAGATACTGTGCTAAATTCTGGGAGTATAAAGAAAGAATATATGGAAAATAATTTATGAAAAGACTCCAAGAAGACAGGAGAAGATGAGATATAAGGGCTGGGTCAGGGTAAGGACCAGTAGCTATAACTAGAGCCTAGCAAACAGGGCCAGGGACATTGTGGGAGACTCCCTTTCACACAGTCAACCTGTCTCATCTTCCCCATCAACTTGGAGTCCTGCATCAGGGACTGGTGGAGGGTTAGGACTTGGGGTGCCAAGGGCCTGCAGAACTTCTTGGTGCTACTTGACTCCCATTCCTCCTGTCATTTTCTCTAACCTGAGGATGACAAAGTCCTTTTAGTATCTGTTTTTTTCTTCTAGAAGACCTTCTAGTCTTCAGTCTACCTGGAAAGAAGACTAAAATTTTCAAGAAGAGAGTGCCCTCTGGTGGCTAAATAGGCTAGTTAAGGAAACAATAGATAAAACAGGTAGTTTGTGATACAGATGAAGTCTAACCACCTCTCTGGGTTTGGAGAGAGCAGGTTTCAAGGATTCAAAGGAATAACAGGTGCAAAGTACAGATTAAGATACATTTTGTCATAACAAATGTGGCAATTTGTTTTGCTCGACTATACACGCTTGTATGGGGTAAAGTGACCCTTCCACCTTTGCATTTAGGAGGCCTGAACTGACAGGCTCAGCATAGCCAGTTTTGTTTGTAACACCTTAGAAAAGCCGGTTTCATCAATCTCAGAGATAGGATAGATAGGATCCCATCACCTGAGAATTTAAAAGGGAAGACGACTGAAAAGTGGAAAATTGGAGGAGGAGGAGAAAGGAAGAAAAAAGAAAAGAAAAAGGAAAGCTATTCTGATCATAAAAACACAAATGATCTTTTGGAAGAAAAAAATATGTAAATAGATAAAAATAGAGGCTGATTTTTGTTGTTGTTAACGTTATAGTTGCTCAAAGAGTTCTCCAAAAGTTTTAGACTTCAAAAAATATAGAGAAAAGAAGAAAGGAAGGGGTCATGGAAAGAGCCTGAAGGGACTCTAAAGACTATCTCATCCCATACCCAGTTTTAAGAGGAAACTGAGGCCAAGAGAAGGCAATTGTGTGACCTTGGAGCTAGTTGCCAGTGGCATAGCTAGGCTTGAATGATTATACAGTATAATGCTCTTTCTAGATAGTAACCGCTTGAGCAACCAAGAATGAACGCAAAAACGTTGATCACCAACCTGTCAGAATTGTATCAGCAAGGCTAAAGCCCAGCTATGAGCACTGCCAAAAATTTTAGGGCAAATAAAAGGAGCTTTTGAAGATAAAGTTAAAATAAGAAGACAATCAAGGGATGGTTACAGAGCTTGATTCTCTACGGATCATAACACAAGTCTTTTCTGTACTCTTTCCTACCTTTCCAGTCTTCATTCCACCTTAACCATGCCTATCACTTATTCTTCCTTCCAGTAACACTGGCTTTGACATTTATTTTTCAAGCAAGGCACCTGATTTCCTGACTCTTGACAATTACCCTGGTTTCCCTGACCATCTTGTTTTCAAGACCCAGCTAAAAACCCTTAGAGGAAGCTTTTCCCTATCCTCCTTAATTCTCGTGCCTCCCCTCTGTTGATGGTGTTTGATTTATCCTGTATATATTTTGATTGTACATCATTGTTTGCATGCTGTCCCCATTCTCCACCCTGCCCCCTTAATAAGAGTAAGCTCCCTTGTGAACCTGAATTTTGTAAGGGAAGGCTAGTGGAATCACTAAACTAAATCAATCAAAGTTGTATTCTAACGTGTTATCTTTGTTCACTACGAGCTAATTTCAGTTGTTTCTATGGTGCTAAAGGACTGCAAGTGCTGTCATCCCCCTCTGAATTTCAGCTTCCTGGGTAAAACCAAGTTACCCTGTCCAGTTGCAGCCCTGGCCAACAATTATACTTTAAAATTTGCACAGCACTTTACATATATTATATCATTTGGGCTTTACAAATAAGTTCACAGTTTCTGATAATGATCTTAAAAGTCCTTACTATTTTTCTCCCTAAATGATTCTTAGAGATTAACTTCCCACCCCAACACTGATCCTTCTAGGGCACACAAAACTTGCTCATAGGCGAAATTCTTCTTATTGTCTAATTTTGGTCTCTCCTGAGCAGTACTCTCTCTCTCTCTCTCTCTCTCTCTCTCTCTCTCTCTCTCTCTCTCTCTCTCTCTCTCTCTCTCTCTCTCTCTCTCTCTCTCTCTCTCTCTTTCGCTCTCTCTTTCTGTCTCTCTGTCTCTCCCTCCCTCCCTCCTCTCCCTCTCCCTCTCTCCTTTCTCTCCCTTCTCTTTCTTCCCAGGAGAGGTCAGTGCTTCTCTCCAAAGTCTGTGTTGCATTGCTTTTTCACCAGAGACCTTCTCAAGGCAATATTCCACTGCTTTCAACAGGTGGTAGGGTCTATTCCTCAATGTCATTGTCCTTTACTCCTAAACGACTCGATGTTGGGTTTTTTTGTACTTTTGTCTATTTCCCTTCTCCCCAAAAGTCCACTATTCTCCATTAAAAGGTGTTCATGATGTCTTTTCCCAAAACTTGCTTTCCAACAGCTGGACTATGCATTGAGAAAGGGCAGCTAGGTGGCAAAGTGCAAGGAATCACCAGCCCTGGAGTCAGTAGGTCCTGGGTTCAAATCTGTCCTCAGACACCTGGACAAAATCACTTAACCCTGTTTGCATCAGTTTCCTCATCTCTAAAATGAGCTGGAGAAGGACAATGGCAAACCACTCCAGTATCTTTGCCCAAAATAAAACCCAAATAGGGTCATGTAGACAACTGAAATGACTCAACAACACCATGCATTGAAAAAAAGATCAAAGTATTCCAGCTCTCTCATTTCTCCAGGAAAGAGTACCTTGTTAAGTTTAACCAATAAATTTCAGATGATTTAGATATGTTTTGATATGATTTAGATAGTTATGTTGTTTAAGAAACATATTTGAAGTAGACAGAGTAAAGGTAAAAGGCAAGAGCAGAAGTAGACAGAGTAAAGGTAAAAGACTGGAGCAGAATATAATATGCTTCAGCTGAAGTAAAAAAAAAAAGCAGGGGTAGCAATCCTGAACTCAGACAAAAAAAGGAAAAATACATTGAGATAAGGAAGGAAACTACATGCTACTAAAAGGTACCATAGATAAAATTGTTCATACCCTTTGACTCAGCAATACCACTTCTAGGTCTATATCCCAAAGAGATTATAAAAATGGGAAAAGGACCCACATGTACAAAAATATTTATAGTAGCTCTTTCTGTGGTGGCAAAGAATTGGAAATCAAGGGGATGACCATCAATTGGGGAATGAATGAACAAGTTGTGGCATATAATATATGGTATGTGGTATATGCGGTATATGGCATATGATGGTATATGTTTTCTATCATTAGTCTTTAGGAGTTGTCTTAGATCCTTGCATTGCTGAGAAGAGCTAAGTCTATCAAGGGCAATCATCACACAATGTGGCTGCTACTCTGTACAATGCTCTCCTGGTTCTGCTCATTTCACTCAGCATCAGTTCATATAAGTCTTTCCAGTTTTTCTGAAATCTGCCTGTTCATCATTTCTTATAGCACAATAGTATTCCATTACCATTCATATACCCCAACTTGTTCATTCATTCCCCAATTGATGGTCATCCTCTTGATTTCCAATTCTTTGCCACTACAGAAAGAGCTACTATAAATATTTTTGTACATGTGGGTCCTTTTCCCATTTTTATAATCTCTTTGGGATATAGACCTAGAAGTGGTATTGCTGAGTCAAAGGGTATGAACAATTTTATCTATGGTACCTTTTAGCAGCATGTAGTTTCCTTCCTTTTCTCGATGTATTTTTCCTTTTTTTTTGGCTGAGTTCAGGATTGCTACCCCTGCTTTTTATTTTTTTACTTCAGCTGAAGCATATTATATTCTGCTCCAGTCTTTTACCTTTACTCTGTCTACTTCAAATATGTTTCTTGTAAACAACATATCATAGGATTGTGGTTCTTAATCCACTTTGCTATCCATTTCCATTTTATGGGATAGTTCATCCCATTCACATTCACAATTATGATTCTTCCTGTGTCTTTCTCTCCATCCTATTTCTCCCCCTCTACCGTTTATGCTTTTCTCTCTCCTTTTTCCCTTTACCTCCTCACTAAAGTTTTGCTTTCAACCACCGCCTTCCTCAGTCTGCCCTCCTTTTTCTCAGCTCCCTTCCTTTTCTTCCCCTTTACCCTTACTGCTTCTTCCAGAAGTGTATGTATTTTTAAAGGGTAACAGTGGCAGAGTGGATAGAGCATTGGGCTTAGAATCAGGAAGACTCATCTTCCTGGGTTCAAATCTGGTCTCAGATACTAGCTGTGTAACACTGGGGAAGTCATTTAACTCTATTTGCCTCCGTTTCTATCTTGGAGAAGGAAAGGACAAATCACCCCAGTACCTTTGTTGAGAAACCCCCAATTGGTGTCGCAAAGAGTGGGACATAACTGAATCACAACAAATTGCTCAGGTAGCTTCCTGGTCATTTGAGTCTAAATTCCTTTATTTTAATTTGTTTCTCCTCTCTGGCATTGTCCATTTTGGTCACTTCACCCACCACCTAGGCAACTCAAATTCTAGTTGCTGCTGCAGAGCTGCAGCAGGTGACTTCCTTTGTCTGCAGCCTAATCCTATTATCTGAAGACTATTCCCATTTCCTGAACCCTGGGAGAGCTGAAGTGACTCTCATCCCACTTCATTAAATGTCTACCAATTGGGATTGTCTTGCCTCTGCCTAGGGAGATCCAAATGATATAGTCAGGTAAATCAGAAGAAAGACACTCAAGTTTAAAAGATTGGGTCAGCCCTCACCACAAGTCATTTGGCTGAACTGAGGTAGCCATTTTAATCTTTTGTTAACAGATTTCAGGGCTCTCTTACTAAATTGATAAAGCTCAGAAATTTTGAACCTCAGTCTACTCTACCTTTATTAATTTCTATCACCACAATTTTGAGGGCTCACCTGAGATCAGGAGAACGAGGCTGGTCCCTGAAAACAGCCTCTTTGGGGAACCCCAATCACCCCCTTGAACAGTCTAGGAAGAGGTAGAGGCTTCTTCATGGAGGACTGCAACATAGACCTGACTTTTCCCTCCATTCAGTTTTGGGGGTTCATTCTTCTTCTAAACTGAAGGTAACCACTCTATTGGGAAATCTCCATTCTTGTGTCTTGGGAGTACTATTTGTGTTCAGTGTGATAATTTGACAATAACTGGCAATATAATAACCCAGAGATTCCCCTAGGGGATTTTAAAACATTGAAGGAATTGTTTTTTACCTTTACAATTCAATTTAATATATAGAAATCATAGATTTTTATGTTGAGTTAAATTCTGAATTGGTTACAATATTGTAACCAGAAATGATAGTAACAATAATTCAGTACTTTTTGGCATATCAAATTGAAATGCATAGGTTCAAAACTTCAATTTTTATGTCAACAGTCTTCAAATACAATACAGAAATCTGAAGTTACTATCATGTCATTTACAAAGGTGATACTTATAGCTCTGAACTGTTTTCATTTTCAGATAAAACAAATCTACAGAATTTGCAGCAAAACTGATATTCTGAGAAACCTAGACGCTATTCTAAGTAATCAGTAAATTCAAAATTGTAAAAGTTTGGTATTCCTGGGCTACAAACAAGCATGACATGTAAAGGAGGCAGGGAAACAATTCCTCCAACTTTCTGAGTTCCAAGGATGTTGCATGGTAAGTTTAGAATTTTGAAATTTGCCTAAAATCCTACATTTAGCCTTGACCACCGCCACAAATACAATTAAGATGGCACACTAGGAGGCTGGGATCCTAAATTTTAGTAGCCACAATATTAAGTTCAAATAGGCATTTGTTAAATCACAAAATATCAAGCAATGAGTGCAACCTATTGGTTTCAAAGGTTGAAATTTTGAGAGAATCATGATCAGTTTCTTTCTGCTTTGAAACATTGGTGCCAACTGACAGAAAATCCTAACCTGTACTTATGAGTTTGTAATATAATAAAAAGCTGGTTTTTACACATGCTTGGGAGGCAGAAATTCCACACCTGAGCAAAATCTCAGTTAAGAACAATCATCCTCATTTCATTACTATTTCAGTTCTGAAAGTTAAAATTATTAATAACATTAGCAATGAACATTGTAAATCCTGACTAAACACTGTTAAGCTAAGGATAAACAAACAAAAACCCGAATCAAATTAGTACAAGAATTAAGAAATCAAGAATTAAGGGAATAGTTTAAAATTTTTTTCCTAAGGATTTCAGATAAACCTGGAAAGACTTATATGAACTGATGCTGAGTGAAGTGAGCAGAACCAGAACATTGTATACAGTAACAGCCACAGTGTGCGATGACTGACCTTGATAAACTTAGCTCTTCTCAGCAATGCAAGGCTCTAAGACAATTCCAAGCTGTGAGCTGATCCAGCTATTCTGGAGAACAATTTGGAACTATGCCCAAAGGGCTACAAAAATGTGCATCCCTTTGACCCAGGAATATTGCTTCTAGGACTGTATCCCAAAGAGATCATTAAAATAGGAAAGGGTTCCACATGTGCAAAAATATTTATAGCAGCTCTCTTTGTAGTGGTCAAGAACTGGAAACTAAGGGATGCCATCAACTGGGGAATGGCTGAACAAGTTGTGGTATATACTGGAATACTTTTGTGCTATGAGAAATGATGAACAGGAAGACTTCAGAGAGGCCTGGAAAGACTTATATGAACTGATGCTGCTGAGTGAAAGGAGCAAAACCAGGAGAACTTTGTACACAGCAACAACCACAGTGAGCGAGGAATTTTTCTGGTAGACGTAGCCCTTCACAGCGATGCAAGGACCTTAAAAATTCCCAATAGACTCGAGGTAAAATGCCTTCCACATTCAAAGAAAGAATATGGAATTGGACCACAGAATGAAGCAGACCATTTTCTCTTGTTTTATGTTTGTTTTGTTTTCATGGTTTCTCTCATTCATTTTAATTCTTCTATGCAACATAGTTAAGGTGAAAATGTATTTAATAAGAATTTAGGTGTAGAACCTATATAAGGTTGCTTGCCATCTTGGGGAGGGAGGAGGGAAGGGAGGGAGGAAAATCTAAGATATATGGAAGTGACTGGAGAAAACTGAAAACAATTAATTTTTAAAATGTCAGGGAAACCATTAAAAAAAAAAGACAATTCCAAAAGACACATGACGGTATATGCCATCCACATCTGGAGAAAGAAATAGGGAGTCTGAATGCAGATTGAAGCAGACTATTTTCTTTTTTTGTTTTGTTTTCCTTTCTCATGGTTCCTCCCATTGGTTACAATTCTTCTATACAACATGACTAATGTGAAAATATGTTTAATAGGAATGCACATATGGAACCTATATTGGATTACATGCCATCTTAGGGAGGAGGGAGAAAATTTAAAACTTATGGAAGAGAATGTTGAAAACTAAAAATAAATTTTTTTCTAATTATTACTGCAGTTGAAAAACCTAATAGTATGCTTTTCTGAAATTAAAAAATGTTAAATATCCAATACAAAAGAGCATTAAGGTTTTTGAAGCTGAATCTAGCCCTTCTTTTTATTGATATGCATAACTATTTGCAATTTATTCCCCCCCACTCTTATTAAACATAAATTACCATTTCAACCAATAAATTTGTAACTCCATGTCTAAGTTACTATATACATCCTATCGCTATATAGATGTCTGTTTATTACTATTGGGCTTGCGGGTTAACATTTTTGGTGTTGGACCTGTTAAAGAAACATATTATGTTTAATAAACATTGCAAACTACACATCAACTTTCTAGTAAAGAATCTGAAATTCACAATTTTCAAACTTATTTTATGTAAATTATTGAAAACTTAAATGTTTGAAATAAATTAAAGTACTGCCAACTAAACCTGAAATAACAGACTAAAGAAAGATGATTTTCAAAACAGTCACATACACATCTATTTCAAAGCTATCTTTGCTTTCGCTAGCACCTTTCCAAAAGTTTTAGCCTGAAAAAACAGCAAAATCTACACAAAATTTTACTGCAATCATACACAGGTTATATATCAGGTCAAATACAACAAATATTATGATGTAATTTTATATTTATTAAGCTACAGTTCAAAACCAAATTTAAATAACTAAACATATCTAAATGAAATCACACTGGTTTCCCACTGACATTTGATATATCTGGGCAAAAGATAACAATTTTATAAGACTTTCTAACAGGAATCCTTAATAAAAAAAAAAAACTGCAGTTCTATGTAAATGGTTTATAATGGGGAACCCAAGTGATGGGCTTCCATCTTCACTAAGTGATTTGTCGCATAATTTATTTTAAATGCTTATTCCCACCTTACCCCAAAGAATTATAGTTGTAAGCTGGTTTTGCCTGGTCCCAGTTTGCTATTATTATTAATTTCTTTCAAGTTTTGGAGAATGGATAGTTAAGACTGTTCGATTTTTCTTCCACACTGGAATGTGGACCAGGCAAGCTTAACTTGCAACTTCAGATCTGAAAGGAAGCATTAATGACTCTCAAGCTTCAGTGGAAGAGTTGCTGTTGTCTTGGCTCAGCTGAATGCAAGGGGTACAAAGAAGTTCATCATTGTGCCTGAAGCAATTCCAACATGTAGCATCTCATACCAATCACTGAATGACATCACATAATAAATAGTTGGCCTATGAAAATCATTAAAAGCAGATGGTTCATGGAGAGCGTCTGCTTCCATATTATTAAAGATCAGTCAATCTCCCACATTCATCTCAGGAAGAAGACAGTTTTTCACAATTTGATCAAGTTCATCACAGGATGGACCACATCTTTCTTCTATTTCCTTTGAACCTCTGGAATGGTATTCAAGTTATCAGACTTGCAAAAGAACCATAAACACCATCGTTCATGTAATACACAAAGGCTGGTTTGTTACTCTGAGTTTTTCCTACTCCGGAGGAAACATCATTTTCAACAACTTTCTTTTCAATGACATTAACTGCTAAAGTGAACACAGAAGATCCATAGTAGCTTCCAGGTTCTGAAATGACCTCAATGCCAGGTCCATCAGGAACATAAATGCTCAACAATGGGCTGATGACATGATTTACTACCCATGAAGCCTCAGCCAATATCCAGTATGATCTTTGTAAAGCCGAATTCTCCAGCCATGGCAAACACACATTGAACATCAGATAAAGTATGAATATACACACTTGAGGTTCTTTGCAAGAGCTGGAAAAGCGAAACCTAACACCAACTATTTGGAGGTCAAACTCCTTAGCACATTCCAAGAGACGCCTACAATTCTTCAGCATCCTGTCAAATGTTATATAACTCTTTTCATCTACATCAGTGTCTTCTTTTGAGATGTGTAGTAAGAGCTTTGCATTTGGATGATTATGTGCAATTTTCTTCAATTCAGTTTCATTGTCATATGACATGATGTTAACCCTGAATACTTTATCAGAAAAGATTGCTTACATGGACTTGCATCAATGACGTTTTCAGGAAAAACATCCAACTCTTATACCAATGTCATTTCATTTTTGCTGGAACGTGCAAATCCAAGTTCCAAGGGCTGCTAAAATCTCTAGAACAGCTGAAGCCAAATTGCATTTTACTGTGTAGAATGGCTTTATTTGAGTCGTAGCATTCTGCCTTGACTGGGTTTCTTCACATTTTTTCCAAGATCTCCCACAAAAAAATGCATTTTTTCTGTTAGGATATATTCATAGACATAGTTATCAATAACATTTCCAAGATGTGTTCCTTCATCCAACAAGCCAACGGAGTAGTTTGCATCTTCAATAAATCCTTTAATCTCAGCCATAGTCCACAAAGTTGAAAGTCATAAACCAGGAAAAACAAGGAAATGGGCCATTAAGGCTTACATTTGGGTCCTTAGAATACACAACAAAATACTACAAAGGCTGCTATAGTTGATTGACTTCTGAAGAAACTGATACATCTCTCAAATAATCACAAGACAATTCTGGCAGCAACAGCCCACTTGACACCAAGCAGGAGGAATATGGGTCTTGGATTTCTGAAGTGGATGGAGACCTCCATCAACAAGTTAGGAGATGGAACCCTTCTATCATCAGCTAGGTTCCCAAGGTGGCTCAGCATTAAAGTCGAACTGCTCTCTATAAAGCACTTCTCTAAGGTCCTCTGTCAAGTTGCATGCCTGGTCAGAAAAACAGCCAAGAGTCAGGTAAAACATCTCCTCTTTTTAGGTGGAATTTTTAAAGACAGAAGAGGTTGCCTACAGCAGAAATACCAGAGGCAGACTAGGCTGTAGGCTGCCTAGAAGAAAAAAAAATAAACACTTTTTAAAAACTCCCCAAATGAGGTGGGAGCAGGTGGAGATTTAGGATGATAGGCAGGTTCCTTAAAAAGAAGAATAACAGAGTGAAAAGGGGAGAGACTGAGGAAAGAAAGAAGAAAAAGACAACAACGTAGAAAGATAGGGGAAACTAGCTGACATGAAGAGCAAGTTTCAGGAATTCTCTTTCTAAAAATTTCTTTCTTCAAGGGGAACTCTTGGTATAAGCTGGGAGACATATGTAAGTATTTAAGCATTTTACCTTTTAAGGTTGAGGGAGCAGAGACACTCCACAGTTTTAAAAAAAATACAGAGCAAAATCAGTCTAAGGATATAAAAGTCCTAAAATTGTCCTATATGGGCACGATTGATTTCTTTTTGAAGCTTCATTCTTGATGTTTAATATCTGGGTGTCTGACTTGTTATTTCCATTTCATTAATCATTGTTTCAGTTGGGAGTCATGGGAGAGTCCATCAATCAGTCCTGTGTCTGTTGATCTGTGTTTCTTTGTGTGTGTGTGTGTTACAATTTTTTTTTTCAGCAAAAAACAGAAAAAAAATACTGCGCCAAAAGGAGCTCCCATAGAAAAAACTCCTTAAAGCCTGGGATAAAGGGGAGCTCCCAGTTGAGACTGGAATGACAAAAAAACAGGCAATTAGGTTATGTGATACTTGCTATAAAACAGATAGAAATTCTGCTGATGAAAGATTTTGGCCTAGATATGGTACCTTCAATTATTATAAATTAAAAGATTTATGGCTAACCAGAAGTGAATACCCAAAGCATTTAGAGTACTGGTTCTGTTGGAGCAAAATGGAGTGACTAAGCTTCTATCTGAGGATAAGTCATCCAATGGCATTTCTTCAAGGAAACCTCTCTTCTGAGAAGCTTAGCTCTGGAAAACAAGGTGTCTCCTAATATCTTGATTAACCCTACCTGAGCAGATGTAATTGATTTAATGGAAATTCTACCCTCCCAGAAAGAGAGACAAGCTATTATAGAAAAAGTGAATAGATTTGATCTATTGAAAGGGGGACCCTAATTGGTATTTATAAGACCCACCTTGAACCCCAATAATCAGGACGATTACATCAGATTACAATGGGTTAGGCAATCTCTGGCATATGGCTATGAATACTTGTGCTGAGAACTAGACTGAGTTCCAAGAGACATTACAAGAAAAGAATGAGACCCCGTCAATTGTTTTTATGATAGATTGTACAAAAGTGCTCAACTTTATGGAAGATTAGACCCCACCAGCCCTTGAGATACATGCATCATTAGCATACACTTTGTTCATCAATCATTGCCTGAAATAAGAGAATATTTCTATGAGAGATGCCCTGGATGGCTCTGTGTTGCCTATATGTAAGCTTAAGACCATTGTCTAATATGCTTTTGAAATGGAGAAAAAGAAGAAAAAATAAGAGAGGGAAAAACAGGACAAAGAGAAGGAGAAACAGGAAAAAGATAAAACTGAGCAGGCTGTTTCAGAGGCTATATCTAAAGCTCCAGAATTATGCCAATGTTTTTACTGTAAAAGGAAAGCCCATATTGCTTGAAGCAGTTATAAGAGACAAAGAGCCCTCAGAAATAAGGGGAGGAATGGTCCCGGAGGTTCCCAGAGAAACTTTGCTTCATGAATGTGTATGGGAGGGCTTGAGACTGGGGAATTTGGAGAGGACTCTTGTGCATTCCTTGGACCTGATGTCTTGGCCCCAGTTATTCCCGTCCATTCCTTTTCTCAAAATAATGACCCCTATGTCACCCTTAAGGTTGGAGACACATTCTATGTTTACTTATTGGACCCTGGAACCTCTTATTCAGTTTTAGTGAGTAAACCTGGTTCCAGCTATATTGGATCTTGAAATATTGAGGTCTCAGGGAAGCCTTAGAATGTTCCAAAACTGTCCTATCACATGGTGTCCATGGAGGCCCTTTCTTCTCTTGAAAATCCCTTCCTCCTCATACCCAAATCCCCTGTGAACTTACTGGGGGGAGATCTCCTATGCAAACTTAGGGCTACTACTTCCTGTTCCCCTAATGGTGCATTATCCCTGCTGCCGCCTGAGGATTCCCTCTCTCTGTTCTCCATTCTCATTCCTAGTGATCAGGAGGCAGTTGGGGACAATTAGCAGCATCCCATGTGACTTACCTGACTCCCTTTGGGCCTCTTCATCCTCAGATGTATGACTTCTAAAATCTATTTCCTGTCACTATTAAAACTAAAGAGGGCTCCCCTCTATCTCCCAGTATCCATTGTCCAAGAAAGCCACCATCAGTTCCTGAAGAGACCAAGATATTATAATTCCTTGCAAATTACCTTACAAAATGCCAATCCTTCTGTTTAAAGGCCTAAACTAGTCCAGATGGCAAACCTGTTTCTCATTTTGTTCATGACTGGTGCACTATTAACACCTATGTTATACCTACCTCAGATTGTCTCTTTTTTCTCTGACTGGTCCCATTTAGAGTTAATTGATTTTTACTCTGTTAACTGCCCAAGTCTTTGTCTCTGAACTTAATTAAGAAATTTATCTGGCCTATAATGAGTTAAGTTTGGAAATCCAGTTCTCCTGTTAATCACTTCTGTTCTTGTTTCAAGGAAATCTGTTACCCTTGAAGGAAGCAGGTGGACCAGGAAGTCTGGGATAGTATCTTTATACCACTAAGCTATTCTTCAAGGATGTCTGATTTGTTCTACAAAAAAGTCTGATTTGCTATCTCTGTCCTTGCAGATAAAGCTGAACTCAAACAATGAACATTTCTTTGTCACAAGAAGGAAGGAAGGAATTGTTGCTAGTCTTCTCAGTTTCCATCCAATCATATTTTCTTCCATCTATGATGCCAGTCTTCCTATTTTCTGTAGTCCCTGAAACTATAAAAGAGAGCTATCTCCCTCATTCTGGGCCTTTTCTTTGCTGGAGAAGTTGAAATCTTATTTATTTGGGAAATTCACACTTTGCTAATAAATTGGGCTAGAAACTTTGTGCCTCAGTTTACCTTAATTTAACTGTTACACTAGACATCCTGTGGTAGTCAACCTTGCTATCACCATTTCCTTGATTCCTTGTGAGGCAACCTGATTTACAATGGCAGATTTTTTTTTTTTTTATTTCCCATACACCCAGATTCCCAACACCTGTTTTGCTTTTACCTGGAAAAACTCACAGAGGAAATGGACTTGTTTCCCTCAAGAGTATGCAAAGAGCCCCACTTGATTCCCTCAAATTATTTTGGCTTTGAACGATTTGGCTTCCATCACTCTTAAAAGTGCCATTTTGGTCCAGTATATGAGTGATCTGCTTCTAGCAGATTTGCCAGGACAGTCATCATCTACTTTAACAAAGAAGCTATAAAGTGTCTAAGTCCAGTCATGCCTTCCATAGGTGAAACATCTGGGAATTTATCCTAGCTTCTGGGACTCATTCTATTTTGCCTACACTCATTCAGATTAACCAGCAACTTTCTACACCCACCACTAAGCAGCAGCTGCATGCCATCTTAAGAGTGGCCAGACACCGCAGATAGTGGATACCTTCATTCAGTGGGTTTACCAAGCGCCTTGTTTCACTAACTAAAGATTCTGTTTTAGGACCTTGACAATTAACACCTGTCTGCTCTTGTGGAGCTCAAACAGCCCCTGTTATCAGCACCTGCCCTGGGATTCCCAGATTACCATAAGTCCTTCTCTCTTTTTCTACACGAACAAAGGGAGTTAACCTCCAGTGCCCTAATTCAGATGTTGGGGTCTGCTCCTCACCCAGTAGCTTATTATTCTTATTCTTATTGATTTTGTGGCTGTGGGAGCATCACCCTGCCTACTTTGGGCTGTGGCTGTCACTGCCCTTGAGTGGAATAGATGTATGATTTCAATTTTGGCTTCCCTTCTGAAAGTGCAGTACTTTCATGATAAGAGGCACTCTTATTTCACCACCAAACTTAAGGTTTTTTTCTGATCAGAAATTTGCTAGATATGAAATGACTTTGCTCTTAGTAAAGAGAACATCACTCTCAGATTCCAAGTTGTGCTAAATCCTGCTATGTTGCTCCTTGATTTGCTCACGTTGGGGGATCTTCTCCATGACTGTGCCTCAGTAGTGATTGTGGCTGAAAAACCCCTTTGTAGACCCTCACTGACTTGTATCCTGAAGGATCCTCTTTTATGAGAGACCATGTTCGCTATACTGGTGTTGCTATGGTTTCTAAGTGTGATTCCATCTGGGTGGCTTCATTGACCATTAATCTCAGCTCCCAGGCTGCTGATCTTTTGGCCTTTACCCAGGTGTGTCACTAACCAAAGGGCAAAGCACCATGAATCATATTGACTCTCCAGTAGACATTTGATGCTGTAGGATTGCTCTGGTTACAGAGAGGCTTTCTGATATCAGCCAGCAAGAGTGTTGTAAATGCAGAATTCACCAAAGGTGTCTTGTCTTCCCTGGCCACTCTTCACTGCTCTGCCCACGTGGGAGGGACTAATATTTCAAGAGGGAACAATCATGTTCATGATACTGCCAAGGTTGACACCTCGGAAGGCTTTGCACATATTTTTAATCATTCCTATAGGTGATGATAGCATCCCTCTTTCTTATAACAACTCTGAAGTGGAGAAGTGGAAGCAACAGTAAGAGGCAAAGCAGGCTATTGCTGTCTGGGTGACTTCAGAGGACAAATCATTCCTTCCCTGGAGTTTCTATCACCAAATAGGTCTACCTATCCATAAAGGGGGCCACTTTGGCGCTCAAGGTATCACCAGCATAGCTGTCCTATATGTGACTCTTGCCCTACTTGCCAGGCTTACAAATAAAGTGCCTTTTGTGACAAAGCCAATGGTGGGCACCCTCTAGCTTATACACCCTCAAAACATTTGCAGATTGACTTCATCCACATGCCTAAAGATGGCCATTACAAGGTCTGTCTTGTTATCATTGATCACTCACTTGATGGGGAGGCCTTTCCTGGTTTTCCTGCCACAGTTGGATTTGTTGCTAAAACACTCCTGAACATAAGTGTCCCTCACTTTGGCTCACCAGCCTGCATTGATGAGGACACCCACTTTACTGATTCTATCCTATCCCAAACATACTCTTGTCTAGGAGTGACCCCAAAATTCCACATACCTTACCACTCCCAAAGCTCAGGCTAAGCTGAGTATGTGAATAAGGAGCTTTAAGTCATGACTGGCAAGTTTGTGTACTGATGTACTGTGTACTGATAGCATTGTTCTATCTGTGCAGTAAACCAAGGTGGCAATTACATATATCTCTTTTTAAAATGCTTTTTGGGCATAGCCCTATCCAAGCAAAACTTTTTCCTGTAGTATGGCTAGGGGGAGATACTTCCATTACTTCCTAACTACAGGAATTTACAAATCAGGCTGTGGGAACTCCTGTTCAAGAAATAAACCAAGCCACCTCTCAAACATCCAGTGAGATTAATAGAAATTAATTCTTTAGCAAAGGCAGTCCCACAGAACCACTTGACCTAAAATGTTCTCACTGCTGCTTTAGGGGGAGGATATGCCCTGTTGTTCTTATATCAGTAACTCAGGGGAAATTGTTTACAAATATCCATGGGCTTCAATGTATTATGAATGAAACTCAGCAAATTGTGACAAAACTCATGGAACATCTGACGATAGCTAATGGTGGAATTCTTCTTCTTGGTTCATATGATTACAGGGAATTGGCCTGTTAGCAATCCTTGTTAAATGGGCTCTTATTGCCCTTAATCTGGTTATTCTTCTTAGGTGGAGCATTAATTGTTGCATTAGAGAATGTTCCAAGCTTTCACTAAAAGGGAAATTTATGGTAATGTATGCTAATGATAATGACCCTGTTAAAAATCTTAACAGAATAATCTCCGTTACTTCCTAAATACAGGAATTTACAAATCAGGCTGTGGGAACTCCTATTCAAAATATAAACCATTTCTAGCCACTTGATAAATAGATTTTTTTCCATTGAAAAGGTGGGTGGCTTCTGGTGTTTTGATTCAGCCTTCATTCTAACTACTAACTACTCTGCCAGGGCTGGCTCTGATGCCATAGGGACTTCTTCCATGCTTTGAGAAACTCTTGAATATGGTTACCCTTAATTTCCAAATGATCAATCTCTACTTCAGGATGAATTTAAACTAGTAAGATCTATCTATCTATATGTGCTTATTTCCAATAGTTATTGCAACTTGTGAAAGACAACAGTAATCTAACTCCAAGCCGTGATTAACGAAACTTTGCTATTTGAGATCTTACGGGACTGTAGTTGATAATTTGAATTTGATTTCAGGGTCTTTAAATCAGTATTTCACCATTCCAAGGAAAATGCCAATGGCTCAGTGGAAGTAGGATCTGTGCACTGCTTCTACTGGTGGATATTTGTCCCTGAGGAACAGTCAGGGTGGCGACCTTGTGAAGCCTGAGGTAGGACCCTCTTGACTCAATTTCCCATATAAGCAATTTTCCCACATGGTGAATTCTTAGCTGGCTGTGATAGTGCTGTTATATAATTAGCAGCCTTTATGTTTCTTGCCTGAAATCATGATGGATCCAGGGAAGCATCTTTTCTGTGGTATAATTATGTCCTCCTTTTTCTTTTACAGCAAATTTCTATAATCAGGACCAGTGAACAAGACTATATTTTTTTGAACCCTCCTGTGTAAATAGCAACTCTCTTTTGGCCAGTAAACTTGAGGGTCTTCACTTCCCAGTTTGATTTTTTTCTCTCGCTCTCTTTTTTCATTAAAGGGACCATCCTTTGATTCACTTCTTAAAGAGACCTATTCTCTGAATGGGTGTTACCTCACTCAAAATGAGAACCCAAAAAGACCCTAGCCTAAAATGGCCAGGGTCTCCTATTACTTCTTGAGCCATCTCCGGTTGTCCTGATGAATATCAGGCCACTGGACCCAGATGGCTCAGGAGAAGAAAGTGAGGCTGGTGACCTTGCACAGCCCTCCTTCACTCAAATCAAAGTTAACTTCAAGTCATGTCATCATTTCCCTGATGTCATGATCCTCTTCAAGAATGAAGGACAAACACAACATCAACCTATAATTTTTATTTGTAAGCATAAGATATATTTCCTCCTAAGGAGGAAAATAGAATTAGACAAAATGAATTTTTTTAATTAAAAAAAATTTAGATTAATAAATTTTAAGAAAATAACATAATCACAATTTGGAAATTAACAAGTTCTTGAAATTGGATTAAGAATTCTACCTATAAATTCCCAAACTTAATAGAAATCATTCATCCATTCTGCCTGGTAATTTTTTAAAATGAGTTTATTTTCACAAGTTAGACCCTCATGGATTCCTTTTTGATATTTTCTTCTTCAGTATGCTGATAGCAGTTAAGCATAAAGATAGAAACAGCAAGTAGTAATTTCATAGATCAAGAACTGAAAGGTTTGAGGTGGTTTAATTATTGAAAACTAAGAAATTCTAAATTGTTGAATTGGGTTTTATATAGAAAGCTGTGCTAACTTGTATCAAGCTCTGTATTACAAACATAGAAGTAAGCAACTGAGAACTTCTGCCAGCAACCAGAGAAACCTTTTCTAAGAAAAGCCTTCTTCAGAGCTCCTCTTAGAACAAGACCTACTCCAGAATGAGACCTGTGCCATGATCAGAAAACTATCTGAGATATCTGGGACTCAAGATGATAAGAACATTGGAAATGGAGGTAACATGTAAATCTCTCCTCTGAAGGAGACTGCCAGGGGTGGAGCCAAGATGGAAGAGTAGAAAGACACACATATGCCAGCTCTCCCCCCACAGCCCATAAAATACCTGTAAAGAAAGACTCTCAACAAGTTCTAGAGCAGCAGAAGTGAAGAACAACAGAATGGAGGACATTTCCAGCCCAGGGTGACAGGAAACGTCTGTTGCCCCTGACATGGACCAGCCTTGGCCACACAGTGTGGCTCTGGGAGAAGGACCAAGCAAGCCTGGGGTGGAATATAAAGGCATGGAATCCCCAGTTGCAGTAGCAGTGGTTTGCAGATTCCTCAACCATAGGCGCTAAAGGTCAGTGACAGGGTTTTTTCAGCAGGCTGAGAAGGGAAAAGGGCCTTTCCATTGCTCTGGCCTCAGGTAGCAGCCGCAGAGGCCACATCAGGCAGGCAGCACTAGTTCCCACAGCAGCCCCTACAGCAGCTCGCATCCATTGTTGGATTGTAAAACCCCTGGGGGCACTGAGCAGCTGACTCTTACCTCAGCCCTGTGTAGAGGCCCTGCCCCCACTTAATTCCTGAGGGATTTGAGCAGCGGATCTTTATCTCACACTGAGTGGTGGCCCTGCCCCTGCAGCTTATCTGAATCTCAGCCCCCAGTGCCAGCTTGGTGGAACTGGAGGGGAGGTGGTTGTGAAGAGGAAACTCTGCTAAATTCTGGGCACAAAAATCTTTTCTGCTCCCAGACCAGCGTACACACTTGATCGTGCCACCTTGGAGGAACTGAGAGCTTACAGATTCCCAGAGTATACCCTACTTTTGACAAAGGACCCAAAAGTCAAGTAACTGGTTGGGAAAATGCCAAAAAAAGTGAAAAAATAAGACTATAGAAGGTTACTTTCTTGGTGAACAGATATCTTCTCCCATCCTTTCAGATGAGGAAGAACAATGCTTACCATCAGGGAAAGACATAAAAGTCAAGGCTTCTGTATTCCAAACATCCAACATAAATATGCAATGGTCTCAGACCATTGAAGAGCTCAAAAAGGATTCTGAAAATCAAGTAAGAGAGGTGGAGGAAAAATTGGGAAGATAAATGAGAGAGATGCAAGAAAATCATGAAAAGCGAGTCAACAGCTTGCTAAAGGAGACCCAAAAAAGTGCTGAAGAAAATAAGACCTTAAAAAAGAGGCTAACTCAATTGGCAAAAGAGGTTCAAAAAGCCAATGAGGAGAGGAATGCTTTCAAAAGCAGAATTAGCCAAATGGAAAAAGAGGTTCAAAAGCTCACTGAATAAAATAGTTCTTTCAAAATTAGAATGGAACAGATGGAGGCTAATGACTTTATAAGAAACCAAGAAATCATAAAACAAAACCAAAAGAATGAAAAAATGGAAGATAATGTGAAATATCTCATTGGAAAAACAACTGACCTGGAAAATAGATCCAGGAGGAGACTGACCCCAATGGATTTTTGTCATTGCCAGAGGTGGTGGGTTGTTATAAGATTAGGCCAGATGATTTTGTTACCATCGTGACAGTCTCCCTTATGGAAAGCCCCAGAATATTGCACACTCTCATGGCCATAGGCCTCATTATGAGCTTTTGACTTTGTTATCAACTGTTAGGTTATTTGTACTACTGTGGTTTTCTCATTTGATAAACATCCAATGGTGAGGAACTTGACAAGGGAAGGAAGAAGGAAGGGAATAAGCATTTATATAGCTCCTACTGTTTGCTAGGCATTGTGCTAAGCACTTTCATGCTATAAATGTCTAACAATTAGCTCACCAAAAATGACTCACACTTTTAAGTTTAATCTGTATTGTTAATATTTGTCTCTCACTTTCTTAAATCTAAATAATCAACCAAACAATAAATCAAACCCTGCTTTGCAGCATTTGCCTATTTCCAAGGAGTAATGTTCACACTGAAAAATCTAACAATGTATCTGTACTATGCAAGCACACACATGCACACACACAGAGAAAGAGAGAAAACAAATTCAAGCTGGTTTCAGCACAACCCTGAACTCCCCCAAGGGTGAGTTCATTACACTTTTGCATAGCTCTAATACTTAGAAAGTTTTTCCTTATGTCAAATACAAATCTTCTCTGCAAATTCTACCCACTGGTTCTAGTTTTGTTCTCTGGAGCCTAGCAGAAAGAGTATCATCTCTCTTTCACATGAAAGGTGCTCAAATATTTGGAAATAGCCACCATGTTCCACATCTATCCCCAAATCTTCCCTCCTCCTGGCTTAACATTCCCAGTCTTTTCAATGTCATAGTTTTCTTCCCTCTATCCATCCATTTAGCAAATATTTGACTGAATGTTTGCTGTGTAAAAGGCTTTCTGTGGGGGAGACTGCTGGTCTCTTAAGTATAATTAGCTAACAAGCTTCCAGACCTCACACAGGCCCTATTTGGGTCTGGGTGGGCATAGAGAGGACACAGAAGAAATGAACCAGAGATTCAGCCTTTGCTGATACTGCAATGTGAGCTTATCAAACATCATATCCCCCCTTAGAAATCTGGACAATGTGTGTGTGTGTGGTAGGGCCAAGGCCTCAGGAATCCAGTAATAGGCACATGCACTATGGCTTCTTCCATTTCTCCCCCAGTACTATATGCCTCTGAAAATGCCATGTTATGTTTTCAAACACAAAAGGGGAAGCCTGCAGGCCTGCCTGCTCACTGTTGAGCCATGGGTAAAAAGCTCCTGAATGACCTAGATGCACTCTCTTTCTTACTAACCTAACAGATATGGTGATAAGATTCAACTACTGCCTTGGAGCTTCTAATTGTCTAATAGGGTCTTGCTGTATATTTACTAATGCTGAATTATACTAACAAAACTCTTGATTCTCTTGTAATGGGAGTGGGGCCATATTTATGTAGTGAGGGCTGTCCTTATGTGGCTCAAAGGGAGACAGAATAGACATCTCCAGCTTCTTCTCCCCTCCTTCCCTCCAACTGTTCTCCAAGAGAGACTTTCCTGCCACGAGAAGAAAAAGGAGGCTGATCCATTCTCCTCAGAGAGACAGGGTACTAAGCAAGAAGCATATCTATCTGTTCCTTAAATAGTTTTAGTCTAGAAAATATGATTGAGTCCCCTCTAATTTCTGGTCATTTTATCAATTTGGGCAGGAAAGGAAACCCCAATATCTATATCCAAGGTTTGACTTCTTTCCCAAGAATATTGGGAATTGAAGAATAAACACAACACATTGGGAATGGCAAAGAAACTCATTTATCCAAATCAGTAGCAAAACAGAAATCAGAGAAGAGAATATATACCAGACAATACAGAGTAAAGGAGTTCTCCCATTAGGAGCAAAGTAATTCAGCTCAAGCAAGATATGCCTTAATCTCACCTAAAGAGAAACTCCAGTGTAGCAAGTTGCAAATAGGGGCATGATGGCATCTGCCAGCCCCTTTCATGTCTTCCCAGAGTCTTTTCTTTCAACAACCTCAAGTGGGGTTGACTCTTCCATCTTCTCTGTCTCGAAGCTGGAATCCCAAAGCGTCCAAAGCACCTAACTTGATGAATCCCAAAGGGGACTGGCCCTTGAAGAGTCCTAGAAGGGACTGGCAAAGACTGGAACTCTTTCACCTATTCCCAGCTCCACTTTGCCTCTCATTCAGGGCAAGGCATTCATCTCCACCAATAATGAGAGAGTCCCATACAAATTGTTTTTGGAACGGGAGTTACACTACTTTGGGAAATACAGCTCATTTGTGCAGAGTTTTTTGTCTGTTGTCTCTCCTATTGGATTGTGAGTTCTTGAAGACAGGTGCTGTCTCTTGCCTTTCTTGGTATCTCCCTTGTTGTCATCATTGAGTTGTTTCTGACTCTGTGTCCATGGGTTTTTCTTGGCTAAGATACTGGAGTAGTTCGCCATTTCCTTCTCCGGCATCCCCATTTTACAGTCAAGGAACTTAGGTGAACAGGGCTTAAGAGACTTGCTAATGGTCACACAGCTAGTAAGTGTATGAGGCTAGATTTGAACTCAGGTCTTCCTGATTCCAAGCCCAAAGCTCTATCCACTGCACCACCTAGCTGCCCTGGCACATAGTAAGTGCTTAATATGTGTTTATTGATTGACTCAGCTGGCCTAATAGTGTTGCCACAACAAGTGCTATAACCTAAATCTTGAAGAGATGCACAGGTTATATAGAGTGTGAACTGGGTATACCCTGGCTTACCCAGCTCATCTTCATCACATGTTTATGGATCACGTATCGTCTGCTGGGACATGAATTAAGTTCAACAAATGTTTATTACAATCCTACTCAGTGGCAGGCACAGGAGATACCAGGACAAAAACTGGCACAATCCTTCCCCTCAAGAACTTACGTTCCACCAGGAGAAGGAGGGAAGGACAGAATGCATCATATGCAAAGATAAATATAAAACAACCTAAAGTGTAATGAGATCAAAGGTGAGATTCCAACAGTATGGGGCAGGATATGGCCTCTGTTGCCTCTTTATATTTGCTCTTTTCTTTCGGGTTGAAGGAGATTGGATTAGCTACAACCTTGTGAGTTGTGAAATGTAAGAAGAGCAAACCATACAGTCAGGCAGTACAGTGCATAGAGCCCTGGGCCTGGGGTCAGAGAGACCTGAGTTCGACAGTGACATCAGATACCTCCTAGTTGTGTGAATCTGGGCAAATCACTTAATCTCTTTCTGTCTCAATTTCTTCAACTGCAAAATGATGATAGTAATAGTGCCTACATCCCAGGGATGTTGTGAGTATCAAATGAGATAATATTGTTTGTAAACAGATTCACACAGTGCCTGGCACACAATAGGTGCTTAATAAATGTTTATTTCCTTCCATGAGAGGTCTGGAAGCTGGAGTCAGTGCCAAGAGTTGCCAGAAGTCAGATGGTGGTAAGCTAGGAATTTGCGCAGCACAGTAACCTGTCCAGTCTGGTCTAGCAGTAACAGAGGTGCAGACTGATCCAAGGTAGTTTTCTATCTGATCAGCACTTTCCCCAGTGCTCTACATTGAGTGCTCTGACCAGACTCGTGTTGCTAATGGTAGGAAAAGTCTATGCTTACATTCACTCTTTAGGTCTCTTCAGCCAGAGTTTTGGGTCTATCACAGCTGGTAAACACTGACAATATCTATGCTGCTATCTGCCCTAGTGAATCTGATTAGTAGTGAATCTGATAATGTCTTGGCTCAACCAAAATATCTGAGAAATATACTAGACTATAGATGAAGAGTCTTAAATTTTTTAAAACTATAGGAGCTGAATAAACCTTAGAGATTGCCACCACCTCTCCCATTTTACAAAAAAAGTGAAACCCAAGGAAGTGAAGTGTTTTGTCCAGGTGGGCAGTAAGTGGAAGCATATGAATTTGAACCAAAGTTTTCTGATTCCATCTAGTATTCTCTCTCTAGATCTTAGAGCTATAAAGGACCCTAAAGATTATCTGATCTAACCTCATACCCCAGGAACACAGCCCTTCTATGGCATTCAATAGTCATTCTACCTCCACTAGAACTCTTCTAATGATAAGGAGCTAAATATTTCCTTATGCAGTTCATTCCATGATTAGATTGTTCTGTTAGGAAGGTCTTGCTGAACTATAATGTACTTCCGGTTGCCCTTACTCCTGTGCTCTGGGGCCAGTCTTTCTTTCACATGACAGTACTTCAATTATTTGACAGTGTAGTCAGAAGTAGTCACTTTTCCTGTGGAAAAGCTGTTTAAACCTAGAGAACCAGATTCCATCCACCACTGCCATCTAGGAGTGGCACTCTAGTGAAAAGAACTCTGGACTTGGACTCAGGAAACCTGATTTAGAGTCAGGTCTGTCTCTTACTGGCCATGTGACCTTCAGCAAATAATTTTCTCCTTTCTGGGATATCATTTTCCTCACTTGTAAAATGGTATTGTATGATTTATAAGATATGGGAGGAGTGGTACCTGTTTTATGTAGTTTCGATGTTTTTACTCTAAAAGAACAAGGCCATTCTTAGGATCATCATCAGTTTGGCTTTCTCGCCATCTCAACCTTAAAAGAAGTTGTCAGAGGCTACAGCAGAATTCCTACTGCCTTGCAAGAAATTCCCACTGAACTAGCCCAGCTATTTATTGTGGTGAAAATTAAGGGAATTGCTATTTTATTCAAATGACTATATTTTTTAACCTTAGGAATTACATCCTTTTATCCTTTGGTATTAGTAAAATCTTTTTTATTCCATATTATGATTCACAAGTATCTCATTGGGTTCTAACCCCAAATCTGAGTCAGTGAGCTTGCCTGACTTAGATCTGCATCATAATAAAAGGTTTCTTCAAGCTCTAACTTGACAGGTACTTCAATCAGGATAACCAAAAGCTTGGACTAGATAGCTTTGGGTCTGAATAGGCAGGGAGTACAGAACATTCTAAGGAAGGATATATGTATGATATTTATGCAGAAAACATATGCCATAATACATATACATACATACGTATATGATATATATGGATAAAATACACATATTATATATGTATCAAATGTATAAGAAAATGAAATATATATATAAAATATACATATGTATAAAACCTGAGGGTTTTATGCACACAGACACAGACACACATGGATTTAGACAGATATCTACATATATCCCTCCTCAGAATATATATAATTTGGATATGTAATTGTGTATGTATATATATATGCATGTATGTGTGTATATGTATTATATGTGTATATAATATATAAACACACATCCTGAGGGATATATAGATATAATATAGATAAATAGATACCCATGTACAGATTCCTCAGGAATACATATAGACTATGACAGAAGTGTATTCTGAATGGAAGGAGGGAGGGAGTGGGAGCATGAAGGACCAAGGTTAAAGAGAAGGAAAGATTTCATCTAGGGGCAGGTTTGGACATCCTATGCGCCTTGAGAGTGTCTGTATTGGAATGGGTCTGAGTCTCCTAATTCAGAGAAGATGATAAGAACTTGGAGATCAGTCTGAGAAATTAGAGATTTATATTAAAAATCTGTGACCCTCACTTGTGAGGATCAAATGAAATAATGTTTGTAAATTGCTTTACAAACTCTGAAGCACAAAGATCAATCATAGTTCAAACTAGGGTTGGGAAATTGGCAGTTTGCCCCAGGGCACTGAAATTTAGAGGGTGGTGACTGTATTTTCAATTCTTTTGGCAGCATAAAAACAACTGAGTTGAGTTGGGGGGAGGGGAGGAGATGCTATGATATGCAAATGACCTATTTTCTTCTTCCAGCTATCCCTCCCTATTCCTGTGAGCTTTTCTCACAAGAGCTTTCTGTTTCTCCCTATTCAGAGCACTGGCCTTTCTACCAGTACTTTTAAGGAACAGTTTATGCCACTTGGCCACAGACATATCTTATGTTACTTAACCCAGATGAGAAAGTTGGCGGTTAGGGCTCAGATGGCAATAATTTTTGTTGCTGCTGATAAGGTTTCATTCTTTTCATCATTTTGTTTGATGTAGTTCAGATAAAAATGATCTTCAAATAAGTTTCCTCCTACTGCTCTTTTATTAGCACATGGTTTTGATTTCTTCTACTACATCTCTGTATTTAAAGTTCCACATAATTAGAGTTTCTGAGTGTTTGGTATGATAATATATACTTAAAATGTTATTCTTAATTTTTTTGTGGATGAATATTATGTCTGGGTAATTGTGGGTAATAATTTTGCCTGTGATAATGGCTCTAATTCCAGCATGGCTTATTTGTTGAATTCTCAAGAATATTTTGGAATTTATACTAGCTATTTGTCAGTTTATGAAGAACAACAGGCTCCTGGTATATAATTTTGCCTCATGACTTTCTAGGTATTTAATAGTTACCAGATATCTGTAAACCTTCAGCTATAAGTTTTATAGTTTTCACCATCTTCTTGCAAATCTGTGCCATTCTATAAGCCTGAATTCTTAAGAATAACCCTTCTGCAGTTTCTTGTAGCAGTGACGTTATATTTTGTTATCAAGAACCCCCTCTGTTTCTATAGAAAAATCTACTGGACTCAGCCATTTTTTGCAAGTTTTGTTTGTCAGCATACTATGTGTGGATGTCAGTCTTTCTTAAATCTTAGCCATTTCATAGTCTCTATCTGATGGTAAGTCACTATCAGTCACATTCCCTATATTCAGGGATATGTATCACTTTTCAACCTTGTTATTACTTTATGAATTAGGCTCTGTTGTTTAGTAAGTAGTGTGACAATAATTTTGATACCCCTACCAAATTTAATCTACATTTAATCAGTTCATTGTGGTTTAATGAGTATCAATGATCATATTAGTGATTTAAACATAAGAGGATTAAATCTGATAATGCTGTTAGGATAAGAGTTACAATTGATTAATCTATGATGGATTAGTGGCAATGTCCATGTATTGATTATACTGTTAAAATTATTTGTATGTTGACCTATGTTTAAATATAGAAAAGGAACTTGCTATGCCCTGCCAACCCCCACTGATGTCCCTGTTGATAGCTATATTCCAGAAAACCACAGTTTCTTATTTGCCATGACCCAGATGGTTGTAACAAATGTTCAAAAGTCCCAAGGACTCTGTTGCCTAGTCACTGACCAAACAGTAGAAAGTCCTGGACCCCCTGTAACTTGATCACTGATTAAACAAGCAGATGGCTAGGAGCCGTTACCCTTGACCAAATATGGGAGTTCCTTCCTTTGGCTACTCCCTATGGTCAAACATGGAGTTCCACTTCCTCCCCTTGATCAATCATGTAACTTTCTCCTTTTTGGAATTAACCAATCAAAGATGTGTACTACCCCTTTTTATTTTTAGTATTATCTCATTTTCCATAAATATGCCTAACCCTCAGACAGAAAAGGGTCTTTGACTGCAGAGGAGAGTCTTGGATCCAATTTCTTGGGGGCCATCAGTTTCCCTAATAAATTGAAACTGTTCAGAGTCCTCATGCCTCACATGTCTTTTGTTGCAAATTGGAATTTTTGGGTCATATTCTTTCTATAAATTTTTAATCTGTTTGTTATCACCATCAATCATCAAGTGTTTTGATGTTTGATCTGGAAAACAAGAGTTTTGGAACCTGTGCCTGAGTCTTATCCTATTCTTATTTCCCCATAGCACAAATCCAGCTAAGGGATAAAGAAAATCAAAATGATTCTGATCCAGGACAGTGACCCTGGAGTCTCTCCAAGTTGCCATTACATAAGAGCCATACACAGGGTAACCTTTCCCTTGATCTAGTTGCTGAAAATCCATGGGAGGAGATACCATGTTCATCAGACCCCATTCTGGAAGCTATTTTGCCTGGCATTTTGTAGGGAGAAGGCATTCAAACTACTTTTGCCCTTCTTTCATGTCTCCTCATCTCTAAAGTGCACAGATGGACACTAGTCACAAGGAGGGATTGTTTCCAGAAATCTGCATTTTCCTGGGTGGCGGACTAAAAGCCAGGACAAAGGAAGAGATTGTCTAGGAAGAGAAATCTGTCTTTACCTGAAGACTTCAAGAGAGGGAGGATCTACTACCTTTTAAGGAGACAATTTTTGGTTAGATATAATTGTTAGGAAACTTTTCTTGATGAATGAGTGAATGAATGAATGAAAAGTCTTCATTTAGTGCTACTATGTGCCATGCACTAAGTACTCAGTATGCCATTACAAAAAGCAAGGCCATTCCTCCCTTCAAAGAACTTAGGAAAGACAACATATATAAGGAAGTAATGGCCAGAAAAGGGTGTTTTGGAATGAGAAGTTACAGCAATAATGAGTGAAATTCACCATAGGACACATCTGTTCCAGGAATGATAATGTTGATTTGATTATTTTATCCAGGGCTAGAATGGAAATTCTGAAGGGAAAGGATCAGAGGGGGAAAGGTGGGCATTGAAGCAGCAGCCTGGCATAAAGATGGCTGAGGAACAGCATGCTAGAGTTTGGGTCAGGCCAGTTATGGAGAATTCTCACAAATCAGCAGCCTAGAGCCCCATGGTAAGAACTGGAGAACTGGGTCCCATCCCACTTCAAGATATCAAACCTAAATTGCCCACTTTGCAATTCTCATCCACCTGCTACTAGTTTTGCCCTCTGGGTCCAGGCAGAGCAAATCTAACCTCTTTTCCAACCCTTCACATATGTGAAGACACCATTTATGTCTTCCGTAAAACTTTTCATTCTCCAACACAACATCCCATTTCCAGCTTTTGAGTAACTTGATTTTTGAGGCCCTTTGCTCACTGGGTCATTTTCTTCTGTACACTCTGCAGCTTTTCCATATCATTCCTAAAATGTGATGCCCAGAACAGAAGACAGAATTCAAGATTTGACTTGACTAAGCCAGAGGATGACAGGATTGTAATAGTCTTCCTTCTGCACATTATGCCTGTTGATGCAATCTACAATCACATTAGATTGGTTTTTGCCACCATATCAAGTAGTTGGTTTATATACAGTTCACAGGTCTTAAAAACCTTTGAATCTTTTTCAGACAAGTGGTTATCTGGCCACAACTTCCTTCTATTACACATCTACATCTGTCTACTACATCTGCATCTACAATATGATTGGTTGAAAGTTTGGTAATGATGGCTAGCAATGGTCCCCATCTTTTCTCCTGAGACTAAGAAGTGCTCCGTGTTTGAGTCTAGGTGTGAGATAGCAGCCCAGACTTTTGGACTGCAAATTAGGCATCCTTCAAGGGTAACTTGGTAATGTAAAGACCCCCTTGTGTTCACCTAAGTACTTGTGACACTAATCTTAAGGGAAGGTGCCATTTTGTATTCATCTTCTATTACCTTCTCTTGCTTCCATCTGCTGTATGTGTTTTGGATATCTAAATTTGTCAGTTTCCTGTGTGCACATATCTGTCTCTCCCCTTTTGCTCCTCATCTGAATTATTTTCCTTTGTACCTGCAGAATTTCATCTTTAAGAACTTTCCATCCTTCAGGGCTAACTTTCCCTGGACAGATTTAAGCCATGGAATTTTACCTATCCTTCCTCTAATCTTTTTGAAATCTCTTCTTCTAAAATCTAGGATTCCCTTCAGCCTAGTTCAGTTTTCCTTCTCTGTCACAAATTCTAACCTCTTTCTCCTTGCAGAACAGTCAAGTCAAATCATTAAACATTTATGTGCTGGGCACCATGCTTTATGGGCTCCAGGGTTACAGGAAAAGGCAAAAAGGAGCCTGAAGTCTAATGGGGCAACAAGATGCAAACAGCTATGTACAAATTTAAGATATATACAGGATAAATTGGAGATAATCTTGGAAGGAAGACATTAAGGCAAAGGAGAAGTGAGAAAGGTTTCTTAGAGAAGATGGGACCTGAGCTGAGGCTTGAAGGAAGTTAGGGAAGCCAGAAAATGGTGATGAAGGGGTAAGGAGTTCCAGGCAAGTGGGACAGCCAGTGAAAGTGCCCAGAGTTGGTAGGAGGGTCTTGTTTAAGGAACAGCAAACAGGCTAGTGTTACTGGATCACAGGATATATAGTAGGTAATAAGAAAGAAGAAGACTGGAAAGCCAAACAGGATTTTATATTTGATCTTGGAGGTAATAGGGAGCCTAATGGGATTCACTGAGTAACAAGGGAGTCATGCCACTTCTAAGGTAGCTAAGTAAGAGTGGATAGAGTGTCAGTCTTGGAGTCAGGAAGACATCTTCCTGAATTCATATCTGGCTTGGATATTTACTAGCTATGTGATCTTGGCCAAGTCACTTAACCCTCTTTGCTTCAGTTTTCTCATCTGTAAAATGAGATGGAGAAGGAAATAGCAAACTGCTCTAGTATCTTTGCCATTGATTAGTGATAAAGACATGATCCTGGAGGGATGGGCTGAACTCTTCCATAATGTTCTCAATAGACCAATGCTGAAGTCATTGACTGTATATACCTCAAGTTGAAGTCAACCCCTTTCTAGGGATTCCAACTGAAGAAGAGGTTTTGAATGTCATTAGTTTTCTCTCCTGTGGCAAAGTGCCTGATGCTTATTCTACTCCAGTTGAGATTTATAAGATAGAGGGTCTACTGCTCATACAAAAGCTGCCTTCCCGATTATATGGCGAGAGGAAGTTATCAACCCTAGGAGTTCAAGGATGACTGTTGTCTATCTCTAAAAAGGAAAAGGAAATAGGTTATTCTCTGACAATCACAGGAAGGCCTCTCTCTTAGTCAAATTCTTGCCAGAATCCTCCTTAATAGCTGATCTTTCACCTGGTCATCTACCTGAGAGCCAGTGTGGCTTCAGAAAGGGCCAAGGAACAGTTGATATGATGTTTGCTGCCTGAGAACTCCAGAAGAAATGTCAGGAGCAAAACAGAGGTCTGTACACAACTTTTATAGATCGACCAAGGCCTTTGATACTGTCAGTTCTGAGAACTTGTAGAAGATCATGGCAAAATTTGATTGCCCAGAGAAGTTCATCAGTATTATATGCCAGTTCCATGACAGCCTGCTTGCACAGGTTCTAGATAATGGATAATACTCTTGTGCTTTCCCAATCACCAATGGAGTGAAGCAGGATTGTGTGCTTGCTCTCATGCTTTTCAGCATGATATTTTCAGTGATATTGTCAGAAGCCTTCAACAAGGACAAAAATGGCATCAAGGTCAGCTGCCAAATTATTTAACTTGAAAAGACTTCAAGCCAAGACTAAAGTGGAGGGAGAATTGGTGCTTGACTTATTGTTCCCAGAGGATCATATACTCAGGGCAGACTGAGACTGAAATGCAACAGAAGATGGATTAATTCTCTGCCACTTGTGCTAATTTTGGTCTGATAGTTAACCACCAAGAAAACAGAGGTTCTCTATCAGCCAACATTGTACCATCCATACATGAAACGAAATGAAACATCCATATATGGAATAACAAATGGAGAAATTTTGAGTGCTAAAGATAAGTTCATTTACCTTGGCAGCATGCTTTCCAAGGATATACACATAGATGATGAAGTTGGTGCATGCATTGCTGGAGCTAGCTCAGTGTTTGGGAGGTTCTGAAAGAAAGTGTGGGAAAGCATGACTGCCTACCAAACTGAAGATCTACAGAGTCATTGTTGCATGTCTGTGAAACCTGGATAGTATATCAGCACTCTGCCCGGAAACTGAATCACTTCCATTTGAATTGTCTTAGGAAGATTCTACAGATCACTTGGCAAGATAAGGTACCAGATACTGAAGTCTTTTCTTGAGCTGAATTGCCAAGCATTCAAACTCTACTGCAGAGAGCGTAACTCCATTGAGTTGATCATGCTGTTTGAATGCCAAAAGTATGTTTGTCTAAAAGACTATTTTACAGAGAACTCACACAAGGAAAACACTCACATGGAGGTCAGAAAAAGAAATACAAGGACACTTTCAATGTTTCTCTGAAGAACTTTGGAATCTATTGTGAAAGACGTGGGAGACACTGGCATAGAAATGCCTAGAATAACGTACTTTCATCAAAGAAAGTGCTGTACTCTATGAGAAAAGCGGACCTGCAGTAGTTCAAAAGAAACATGAGATGCATAAATTTATGCAGGACTATTTTACCTGTGGTAAAACCTTCTGAACTCATATTGGTCTGATCAGCCAATCAGACACACTGTACCTTGACCCTAACATGGTGATGTCATTTGGCCCTTCTTTAAGCAGGAAGGGTAACAACCAACCAACCAATCTATAACCTTGTTCAAAACATTTAAACCTTTCTGGGCCTCAGTTTCCTCATCTGTAAAATGAAGCGGTCAGACTAAATGACTTTCCTTTTATGGTCCTTTCTACCATTACATCTGGGCTTCTGTGATTCTTTATGAAGATTTTCTCCTTCCCTCCCTTCCTGAATAGCTTATCTTTCTTTCATTGGCTTTTCTTGTTCATTTCTGTTTTCTCTCTCCTATGCACTTAGCACATCCTGATATGTTTTAGTTATTTGTGTACATGTGCAGCCTGAAAGCTCAGAGAAGAATGTAGGAATTGGGGTCTATTTTTCTCCCACAGCCGAATGTTTTGTATCTTGGAGGTTCTTGAAGGTCTGCTAGATTCAAATGTATTAAAGGCAAGGGTCAAGAAGCAAATATAATAGGGTCAAGAAGGTTTCAGGGATGGTTGTCCAGGACTGACTCCCTAAAGGGACTTTTGTGCAGTTGACCACCAGGTGGCACCAGTACTCAGGGTCTCACTTCACCGCTGCTTGGAAGAATTTTGTGGGGGTCCCAAAGGAGAGGGAATAGGAGCGAGGTAGAACAGAGAGGAAAGAAGAGGTTAAGCAAAGTTGAGGGTAAAGGGGACTTGGAGAAAGGGAACTGGGGTAATGGGGGGAGGCGGTGAAGAAGGCTAGAGAAGGAGATGTGGCTCAGGCTTAGGCAGCTAGGGAGGGTGGGGATAGAGGAGGTATATTTATCTGCTTAGCTGTTGGCATTAAAAATAACCAGGGGCCCACGGTAACCCAAGCCTCCCCCCATCCCCCCTCACCCCCGCCATGAGCAGGGAAGGAAGGACCATGAGGAGGGCAGGAGTGGAGAGGGAGGTGATCCCCCTCCCCCACAATACCCCCAACCTCAGGGCTGGGCCCAGAGCCAGGGAAGGGGCCTGGCTGGCACCCCATGGGCTGGCTGGAGCCAGCGAAGTGGGGAGGAGGAAAGAGAAGGGGAGGAGGAAGGAGAGGGAGGGGGAGGGGGAGCCAGCCAGGAACAATACTGGCCCCCAGCCAGAAGTTGGGGAGGGGGGAAGAAAGAAAAAGGCAAGGGGGGAGGGAGCAGTCAATGAGAGGGGAGAGAGGAGGGAAGGAAAGAGGAGAATGGGCCAAGAAGAGAAAGAGACAAGGAAGGAAAGGAAAAGGCAAAGAAACGCCCACCCACAGAGAGGGGAAAATGGGTAGGGAAATGGATAAGTACCCAGAGGAACACAGAAGAGGGAAACACGGGGTGGGGAGAGGGAGAGGGTCAGAGAGACAGATAGATGGAGGAAGAGATACTGAGGGGCACAGGCATAGAGGAGAGAGAAAGAAGGAGAGAGAGAGAGAGAGAGAGAGACAGAGACAGAGACACAGAGAGACAGAGACAGAGAGAGAGTGAGAGAGAGAGAGAGAGTGAAAGACAGAGAGAGAGAGTGAGAGAGAGACAGAGAGACAGAGAGAGAGACAGAGAGAGACAGAGACAGAGAGACAGAGAGAGAGACAGAGACAGAGAGTGAGAGAGAGAGTGAAAGACAGAGAGTGAGAGAGAGAGACAGAGAGACAGAGAGAGAGAGACAGAGAGACAGAGAGAGAGAGACAGAGAGAGAGACAGAGACAGAGAGTGAGAGAGAGAGAGTGAAAGACAGAGAGAGAGAGAGACAGAGAGAGAGAGACAGAGACAGAGAGACAGAGAGAGAGAGACAGAGAGAGAGAGACAGAGAGAGAGAGAGAGAGACAGAGAGAGAGAGACAGAGAGAGAAGCAAAGGTAGACAGAAAGAGGGGAGAGACGGAAAAACAAAAGAGATTTGGAAGCAAAAATCAAAACCCTTCCTGATAGGAAGAGGAGACCTGGAATGAAGCAAATAGGTTATCTCCATTTCCCCAGGGAGCTCGTCATACCGCCCTCCCAGGCAAACAGGTGCTTTGTCTCCTAGGGCTACCCCCACACACAGGACACAAGGGGTAGCAGTAGAAGGCATTGAGATTAGATTCTGGAAGAATTTCCCCCAGAGAGCAGGTAGGAATCTCAACTAAGAGTTGAATAAAGGAGAGTGTGGAGTCTCATTCTCTTGGGAGCCTATCATACAGGATAGAATCTCACTGGGTTAATGGGAAAGCAGGGGGGTTGCCCCAAGGCAGGGGGCAGGGGACAAGATGACCTCTGGCAGTCCCTTCGTGTACACTATTTGTCCTTTGGTTTCTAAGTCTGGGGATGTGATGATGGAGTGACAATAACAGGAAAGTTTTGCTGAAAGATTTAACTTCTAATTCCCAGTCACAGAGGGGAGAGGAAGCAAGATTTAGGATAAGGGGTGCTGTGGGCTAGGCCACCTGGTTCTGGTAGAAGGGGGAAGACAGCAAGAATAAGGCCGGATGCCCCCACCTTCCTGATATGGAGCTCCCTGGCCCCAGGCACTGTGGTTGGCACACTGGGCAGGGATGGTGGTTTGACTCAGCTTCGTGGGAAGGGAGTGGCCTGCCTGCTTGGTGGAGTTCACAGTTCCTACAAAGTTCAGAATGAGAAAGATCATCGAGTCCAGCTTCCTCCTTTGACAAATTAGGAAACTGAGGCCTAGAGAATAAAATTGGCTTCCAGTACAGAGTAGTGGAAATGGTATTTGAACCTATATCTCCTGACTCCTAATCTGGCACAACTGGCGCTTGAGCACATCACCTCTGCTGAAGACGTCCTCTGCTAGGTAGCTAAATGATGCAGTGAATAAAGCACTGAAGCTTCTGTCGGGAAGAATCTATCCTCAGACACTAAACCACTCATGTGACACGGGGCAAGTCACTTAATCTCCCTGTGCCTCCGTTTCCTAAGAGTAAGCCCTTTCCCCCCTCCTCATGAAGTTCTAATGCTATGTAACTTGGAGCTATTATTATCCTAAAAATGGAAGAAATGGGATCTTAGGATTATACCAGGAGAGTGCAGTGGTGGACCCTTCCTTGCATAAAGTAATGAGTCAGTCCACTGTAAATCTGATAACAATACCTACAACATGTCAGATAACTGGGGGTATGACTGATGGGCAGAGACTTTGTCCCTCGGCGTCTTTGTGCCTAGAATTTGGACCACATCGGAGGTGCTCTGGACACCTTTTGTCTCACTGAAGACAATATTCTCTGCCCCAGGGTATATTTCTGTCTGTGTGCTGCATAGTATGGTGTGCCCTGGTGGGCAATCTTTATTCAAAGAATCAGAGCCAGAGCTTGGCAGTCCCTAAATATTAATATTTTTATTACATCTTAAGGTTTGCAAAGTGCTTTCCAAATATGATCTCATTTGAGCCTCAAAACAGCCCTGAGAGAAAGGTGCTATTATTATCTCCCCTTTTTACAGATGAATAAAGGGAAGCAGACAGAGGTTAAGTGGCTTGTCTAGGGTCATACAGCTAGTAAGTGGCTGAAGTTGGATTTGAACTGAGGTCTCCAGGATCCCAAACTGCATGATCTAGCCTAGCGGACTATCTTAATTCTAGTACAATCCTTACAAGAAAAAAGAACTCTCTCTACTTTTGCTATGAGGCTTGCAATGAGGGGGCTCCTTCCATCCCCGGAGGCAGCTCATTCCATCTTTGGAAAGCTCTAATTGCTAGCAAACCTTTCCTGACATGAAGCCTAAATTCCCCTCTTTGCGATTTACACCCTTTGCAGTTAGTCGGCCCCGGGGGCCACACAGAACAAAGCTAATCTTTCTCTTACTGGCAATCTTTCAAGTACTTGAAGACAGATCTCCAGGATAGCAGCAAACACCCACCCCTCACCCCCAACTCTAGTCTTCTTTTCACCAGGGTGATTGTCCTTGTCCATGGATCCAAAAGTTAGTAGCTGTTTCTGCTAGTGGATTCCTGCATCTCAGGTGTGACAAGCTGGACAGGTTTGGGGCACTTTCTGAGAAGCAAATGGTATGGTGAAAAATGGATTCATCTCAGAGCCAGAAGAATCTAAATTTGAGCCTTATCTCCGCAACTTATTTAAACTATGTGATGTTTTGTTGGTGGTGGTTAGTCGTTTCTTCAGTCGTATCTGCCTCTGTGACCCCATTTGGGATTTTCTTGGCAAAAATACTGGAATGGTCGGCTTGCCATTTCCTTCTCCAGCTCATTTGATAGATGAGGAAACTGAGGCAAGCAGGGTTAAGTGACTTGCCTAGGGTCACACAACTAGTAAGCGTCTGAGGAGTCATTGAATTCAGGTCCTCCTGGTTCCAGGACAGACTTTCTGTGCACTGTCCAACTTAGCTGCCCATTCCCATTTCTTACCACACACTAATGTTCCATTATATTTACATAACTACAGTTTGTTCAGCTGTTCCCTGTTTGATGGACACTAACATTGTTACCAATTCTTTGCCACAGTAAAAACGAAACAAAAATAAACGGGAAAAAAATGTGCTGCTGTGAAAATTCTGGCATGTACTGGATTTGGTTCCTGTCTCTTTGGGGCTTGTGATGAGAGAAGGGTGAATGAGTTTGATTCAGATAGACCAGGGAAGGACGCTGGAGAGGATAGTCACCATACTCTTGAGAAGAGGGGGAGGGGACAAAAAGATGGGAAATACTTCAAGTCAGTGGAGAAATATGGTCCACCTAGGACTGAGGACCTACATTTAGAAAGAATAAGTGTAGACAGCCTAGCCTGGGCCTGGCTGACTTTGGGTTTATAGACTCCTATACCCTGATACAGTCTTTCTATACACACAGACTTATTTACCTTGTGAATAAACCCTAGAAAAATATACTCTTGCTTTAAAATGTATGATATGATGAGAGGAGGAAAGGGGAAAAGGAAACTTCTCTCAGAATTCGGGATCCAGTTAAGCTACATTGGACAGAAAGGGGAAAGGTGATTAGGAAGGGAGTGTTTACCAACTCTCGAAAACAAAATGTATGCATGACACACTTTTAAATTTAATCTGCATTAACACTTTCTCCGTCACTTTCTTAAGTCTAGAAATCAACAAAATTGTAAACCAAACCCTGATTTGTCGCCTTTGCTGATTTTGGAGGCGTCAACGTGTTAAATGAAAATTTAACAGTGGGCTATCTCTAGGGCTAGCTCCACCTGGGAGAATGGGGACCAAGAAAATCTAGCATTGAATTTAGAGCAGGAAGGCATTTTAGGGATTATCTCTTCCAATGCCCCTATTTTCCATAAAAGGAAATGGAAGTCAGACAAGGGAACTGACTTGTCTAAGCTCACCCAGCTGGTGGGTTGCAGAATTAGGATTTGAATCCTGGTTATTTGACTTCAAATTCAGGAGAATTTGTCTATTTGGAATTCAGCAATCAGTGAGGTTCAGAAATGAGTAGCATTAAGAAAGCCCTGGACTCAAATTCAGTTTCACTTAGAATCACTGAGGAAGCTGACACGGTTCATAGAGGCTCAGGGTAGAGCCATCCTAGTGTGTCCCTAAATAGGCTGATGTGGGGGGTGGGGCTAGGGCCAGGAGATGTGGCCTTCTAATAAAATCTTTCTCTGTTTTCTCCCCCATCTACTCCTCCTCCCCTGTTTTCTTCTTCTCCTGAAGGACCTGGGGGTATTTGGATTCTCCCTTGCCCTTCCAGAGACATTCGTGGGGCAAGGGCCCTGGGAACAGATCAAGGGTCAGCCCCCACTCCCAACCCTCCCCAGCTGGATCACTAGCTCAGCTATGGTAACCTTAGGACTTAATCCTCCACCTGAATAGGGAGTTTTTTTACACACACACACACACACACACACACACACACACACACACATACACACACACACACACACACACACAGCTTGGAGACCCACTTAGGAGTCCTGGGGGCATAATCTTTAAGCCTGGCAGGAGGGGAAACAGTTTGATTCTGAAACCTCCTCCACAGGGTGGAAGGGTGGGGGCGCCAGGCATGAAGCCTGACCCTGGTAGTGAAGGATGAAAGTTAGACGGCAGGAAAGATTTCCTTTTCTTTCCAAAGAATCCCATACATATTAGAAGGGAATCTTTGTTGTACGTGAAATCCAAAGACTTCTCTTCCCAACAGCACCAACGCCCAAAACAACACACTTAGTAGTCAGCATTGTGAAGTCTTTTCTGTATCCACTTTCAGTACTTCAAATCCAATGTAATCTCAGTTTCTCACTGAGGCTTTGGCAGCGCTCCCTTGGCTTTTCCATCTGTCTAAAAGAAGGTGTTGGATTTGAGGATGTAAAATTTGCTTTTAGTTCTAACAGTCTTCATTCTTGGGTACTTTCTTGCTTTTTATTTTACCTTCTAACATCGTTTCCTAAGCTTCCTCTCAGTTCCAATGGTATAAATAACATCTGGTGTCCCTAAGTCCCTTTCAGTTCTGACATTCTGTGGGGCTGTAGGACTTTGCCTCAGTGACTTGGTGAGTCTAACCACACCTCTCCCACTCCCTCCCATCAGGAGGAAAAGGCCAGTCAAGAGTTGAGAAGTCGGTCCCTCTGCAGTTGCTGTCTTAGGCTGACTCAGATTTGCTGAGTCTCCATTCCCAGAAAATCCTGCTTGGCAGAGATAGAGCGATGAGGTCAGATCCTGGGTTCTCCCAGACTAGGATAGAACCAAGTAAAAGAAGCCAATTACTCTGCGCCCAGCATCCTGAGCTCTTCATAGGAGAGCTTGACCTCAGCCTGAGAATGCCAAATGGAGTCGGAGGAAAAAGTTGCAGGTGGGAGAGTGAGATGTGCAGGGAAATTCTAGCTTCTAGCCTCAGAACAAACAAGTATTTATCCATTGATCATTTATTAATCTTCTATTTGCACAAGCCACAGTACTAGCTAGGCACTGGGGGGGGGGAGATAAAAGGATAAAAAAGACGGTTTCCCATCCCATGTGGATCTTACAATCTTGTTCAGTAGAGTTTGATTCCTCATGAACCCATTTGAGATTTTCTTGGCAGACATGCTAGAAGGGTTTGCCTTTTCCTTCTCCAGCTCATTTTACAGATGAGGAAACTGAGGCAAACAGGGTTAAGTGATTTACCCAAGGTCACACAGTAAATGTCTGAGGCTGGATTTGAACTCAGAAAGATGAGTCTTCCTGATTCCAGGCCTGGTACTCTATCCACTGTGTCTCCTAATAGGACAAAAAAAGACATGGGCACAAATATCCATACAACAAATATGGAAATCTTACTGAATCCCACAGTTGAGATTTTTTAAAGAGATTGTTGGGTCCAATTCCTTCATTTTACAAATGAGGAAACTGAGACCCAGAGAGGTTATGACTTACCAAAAGTCACACAGCTATATGAAGCTATATCTTTACAGAGAGCAACCTCTCACCTCCCCTGCCTTAAACTTCCAACATTAGTCTAATTCCTGTCTGTCTCTAGGCTCCCTGCAAGGCTTTAGTCTCAAAGAAGCTATAAAGAGAGCTTAACCAGCTGGGCCTAGAACAGAGCCCAGTCTGGGCATTAGGGGGTGTTGGGGGAGAGATAGGGATGGGGGGAGAGATAGATGAGATGACCTCTTGATGTCCCTTCCTACTGGAGAAGTATGACCTAAGCTCCTGGGGGTGGGAAATGTGGTAGAACTTTGGGGAAAGCTGGGTCAAGTGGGGTCATCCGTATCTCAGTTCCCCCCCTCCAGTGACAGTGACAGTGATGGAGGACTCTTGGGCTCACCTCACTGCAGGGGAGCCATTGATCAGGGAAGTTGTTGGGATGGAAACAGTGGAGACAGGCAGGTTGGAAAACAGGAACCAAAGGGAAGGAGAGGGAAGTGGGAGGGGAGAAGCAGGGTTCAGAGAGGGGAAAAATGCTTTATACATCAACTTAATAAAACCAATCAACCAATAAAAATGTTAGTTTTCAAGGGACAGCTGAAGAGGGCTTGGGAGAGGTTAGAATGGAAGGAACCTTAAAGATATGGTTGTCTCTTTTTTAAGATGAAAAAATTACAAGTCCAGAGATGGAGAGTGACTTCCCAAGGGTCACAGAGCAATGAGTTAGTAACATAGAGATCTGAGAATACAAGGGAAATTGAGGTGGGGTAGGATGGAGGAAAATCCCAAGAATACAGGAATGACAACCAGTCCTGCAGTGGGAAGGTTGAAGGTTAGACAGCTTTCAATGGATTTAATAGGAGATAAAGTTAGAGTAAGAAGAGACCTCCCTAGGTACCATCTACCTACTCAACAAAACAGGCTAAAGTCGTCCTAAGGGAATAATGGATGGATGGGTAGACAGAAGCACTTCCTAATGGTCCAGAGGTCAGAGATATTAGACCAGAGGAACACCAGACCTGATTTAAAGAGTGAAATTCTACCCTCTGGTGAGGAAGAGGGATAGCTAGGGCGATCTTGATTTGGGAGGATGGAGGATATGGGGAGCAATCTGGGGCCTAAGGTCTCCTCTCAGGGCGAGGGCTGCTGTCCTACCGCCAAGTTTCTGCTCCTGCAGGGAGGAGCCCAGCCCAAAGATTCTTATCCCAGCTCCTCGGAAGTAGAACTGGTTTATCCACTGGCAGTGCCAAAGAAAGGGGGAGGCTGAGGCTGAAAGGTCAGGAGGTCAGTGCCTGCCCACCCCTTGGCTGTACCCTTTAGGATGAGGAGAGAAGGATTCCCAACCATCTAAATTCCCAAAGTACTCAGCTGCAGAAGGCTGTTTTCAGATGTAATCTGCAGAGGATTACAGTGTTTTCATCATAGACAAAACTCTCTAGTGCAGTATCCCCTTCTTCCTCAGACCTTTTTCCTACAGTATCTCCTTAATCCCCTGTCCTCTCCCTCAGTGGCTCCCCACATTTTCCCCTTCACCAGAAGCTTCTCAATTCCAGCATAGTACATTCACTGGAAAAACAAGGGAATTTTTAGTCAAAAGTATACGTTTTAACATTGCCACTGCTATTGTGTGATCTTGGGCAAGTGACTTTGTCTCTCTAGGCCTCAGTTTCCTCAGGAGGTTGGACTAAATGACTGCTAAGAATCCTCTCAGCTTTTTCTGATGAGGCTGAAATCAGACAAGAGAACTACCTAATAGGATTTTCTCTCTCTCTCTCTCTCTCTCTCTCTCTCTGTCCCCTCTTTTCTACCCCAGGCCTCCTTTCTCTTCTCTCCCTCTGAAGAAGTAGTGAGATTAATCAGACTAGGGCTGCAGCCTTGAGATTCCAGGCTGGGGTAAGGATAGGGGGTTACATACTGGAGGGGCTCACGGCAGAAATTCCCTTTCCCTAGTTTTCTTTCTTCTTCCATAACAAAGGCCCCCAGAGGCCCCATCACCTCATCAGTCTTGCATCCTCTGGTTGATGGCAGCTTCTTTATCATTAGCAGTCCCAGGTCAAAGGGCACAGCCCCCAGGCCCCTCTCCCCCACTCCTATTCCCACCCCACAATCTCCAGCTGCCAGCTTCTGTCAATCTCCCCTTCCCTTGTCTAGCCTCTTTCCCACTCTTCTCTCCCCTCACCTGGCCCTTCACCCCCTCTCCTCAAAGATTCAATCTCATGCTTAGGCTTGATCTTTCTCCTGTTCCTTCACCTTAATCACTGAATGGGTATTGCCTCAGTCAGATTCAGACCTGGGGAAGACTGTAACTTAAAAAAGGCCAATGCCTCCCCCTGTACCCAGGGCCATCTCCAGTCTTCCTGATCTATATCTCATTGCTGGATCCAGATGGCCTCAGAGGAGAAAGTGAGCTTGGTGACTTTGTACAGCCCTGACTCACTTGAGTTCAATTCACCAGCATGTTATGGCATCTTCTTCCTGCGGTCATGGTCTTCTTCAAGAAAAAAGGACAAGCCACAACACCCTCATATATTTCTTTGTCTACATCTATTCCTTTCTCTGTCTTTCTTTAGTTGTATGTCTATTTTTCTCTCTCTTTCGGTGTCTCTTTTTCCTTTTATCTTTTCTCTTAATCTCTCTATGTCTCTGTCCTCAGTTTCTGAATCAATCAGGGTTTCTTGAGAGTCCATTCTGCCTCTATCTGCCTGTGTGTGGGTAAATGTATTCACATAGAAGTTGGGGTGAGACTGGGAAGGGGTTGAAAACTGGATCCTAATATTCTCGACTTTGGCCTCCTCTCCTTTCCATGATTCTGATGTTTGTGTCTTTGTGTAATGAGGGGTTTTAAACACCCTTTCCCCTCTGGATGTCCTGTTCCAGTTCCATTAGTAGTGTGTCTCAGACCTACCTGTCGACTGACTTGGGGGATACTGAGGCTGTGGGGAGGTAAGGGGTAAGGAAAGACCCTTAGGAAGTTCAGGGTTTAGGGGAAGAGGGGCTGAAAATGCTTCTGTGGGTTTCATCATTAAGTGAATCATGTACAAATGAGATGTAAATTACCATGGAAATGAGCGTCTATTCCACTGGAGTCCCTCAGGGCCAGGGATGATACCTTCATCCTGTTCTCCCAGCTGCCAGGGTTAGCGGAAGGCAGGCTAGGGTGGGCCAAGGCTGGTGAAGGGGAAGCCTGGAAGAAATTTCTCACCAGCTGGGTGGGGCAGTCAGGGTGAGGCTGCCACCTCCCTGATCCAATCTCTTAAACTGTAGACAAACTATGGCTTTATCTTCCTTGCTGTCTCTGGCAAAAGTCTCCCTCATCCTGAACAGCACCAATATGATAGTCTTCCTTATCCTGGGGACTAGGGGTAGATCCAAAGAGAAAAATGGAATCGTAGGATTTGGAACAGCCAGTGACCTTAAAGATCTTCATGTCTGAACCCTTTGTTTCACAGATAAGGAAACAGACACAGAAAAATCCTTTCTTGGAGGAAAAAGAACTCTAGATCAGAACTAAAGGATCTGGGTTCAAATGCTAGCTCAAATATATTTTTATATGTGTGATATTGGGCAACTACAGTCTAGAGATATTAAGTGATTCGCCCAAAATGGCATAGGTCCTTTGACCCCAAATCTATAATTCTTTTCATTGTTACATTGAAATATTTTTCTTAATGTCAGTTTTCTCATCTATAAAAGAGACAGTTCTCTTAGATTCCCTCTGAGACTTTTTCCTGTTCTAAATCTAATAGGAGGTCCTCCAGTCCAAGGGTTATCTTATTTTTATCTTTGCAACCCCATTACCTACCATAGCATCATAGGTGGTCATTGTCCTTCATTCTCCATGAGGACTAAAATGACATCACCATGTTAGAGTCAAGTTTCAATGTGTCCGACTATGGCTGATCAGACTAAAATGAGCTCAGAATGCTCTACCACAGGTCAGGCACCAATAGCCCATGTGGACATTTGGGGTGGATTCTCTAAATTTATGCATCTGCCTTTCTTTTGAGTTATTTCAATTCTGCTTTGCTCATAGAGCATAGCACCTTCTCTGATGTGGGCATACCATAACTGAGTAGTCCTGTGCTGTCTCCCATGTCATACAATCAATTCCAAAGTTCTTGAGACAGTCCTCAAGAGTGTCCTTGTATCACTTCTACTGACCACCATGTGAAAACTTGTCCTGTGTGAGTTTTCCATAAAACAGTCTTTTTGGCAAGTGTACATTTTGCATTTGAACAATGTGACCAGACCATCAGAATTGCACTCTCTGAAGCAGAGTTTGAATGCTTGGCAGTTTAGTTTAAGAAAAGACTCAGTGTCTGGCATCTTATCCTGCCATGTGATCTTTAGAAACTTCCTAAGAGAATTCAAATGGAAGCGATTCAGTTTCCTGACATGGCGCTGGTAGACTGTCCAGGTTTCACAGACATACAACAATGAGATCAGCACAAAGGCTCTGTAGACCTTCAGTTAGGTACTTTATAAATACTTGTTGAAGGGAAGGGGGAAAGGAAAGGAATAACCATTTATTTTATCTCATATGATTCTCACAACAATCCTTCAAGGTAGGTGATATCATTATCCTCATTTTATAGTAGAGGAAACTGAGGTAGAAAAGTGATTAAGTGACTTGCCAAGGTCACACTGCAGTAAGAGGTGATGTTTGAACTCAGGCCTTCCTGACTCCATACCCAGCACTCTGTCCACTGTGCCACCTATCTGCCCATAAATAATATAGTATTTGTTTAAAAAAAAAAGCCAAGCTGTGTGTAATAGATTCATGGTTTCATGTATTTTAAAACATTTAATATAGACTTGAGAAAAAGCAAATGATGTGCACAACATGCCCACCATTTCATACACACTCCTCTTTTCTGTTTTTTGCATAAGAAAATGTTCATGTGTGGTATTTTTTCAATTCACAATAAAAGAAGAAACTTTTGGAAAAATAAACACCTGCTTAATTGACTCTTAGGTGACTCATTCAAGGTCACGCAAGTGGTAAGTAGCAGAACTAAAATCACAGAAGCACAGGACTTGAGCGTTGGCTGAGATTTCAGTGACCAGCTGGTCCAACCTTCTATCCCAAAGGAATCCCCACCATGATATATGTGACAAATGGCCAGGCAGTCTCCCCTTGAAGACCTCCAGTGAACGAGAATCAACTCCTTCCTGAGGCAGCCCATTCCCCTCTCGGACAGCTCTAATTGTTTTGGAAAATATTCCTCACATCAGATCCAAGTCGGTGTCTTTGGAACTTTCGCTCATCGCGCCTTCTTGTTCTGCCCTTTGGGGCCAGACATAATAAGGCTAATCCTTCTTCCACATGACAGACCTTGAACTAAGTTATCAAGCCTCTCCTGAATTTTCTCTTCTTCAACCTAAATAGCTTTGGTTCCTTGAACCAGTTCTTAAATAATATAAACCTCAATTCACCACTCTTGCTGCTCTACTTTGGACAGTCTCCAGCTTATTATCATCCCCAAAACTAAACACCATCCTCTGGATGAGGTCTGCCTAGGACAGAGCATAGAGAGATGGTCTTATTCCCTGGTATATTATACCTCTCTTAATATAGTCCAAGATCACATTGGCTAGTTTTTTGGCTACCACATCACACCGATGACTCATATCCAGTCTGCAATCCACAAACTCTGACAGACTACTATCTAACCATACTTCCCTCATACCCTACTTAAAGAATTAATTTAAAGAATTAATTTTTTGAACCTAAGTGTAATTTTTTTAACCTAAGATTGAATTTCATCTTATTTTGTTCAGTCCAGTGTTGCACCCTATCATGATTTCGGCTCCTGATTTTTGTCCAGTATCTTAGCTAGGCCTCCCAGTTTTGTTGCCTGCAAATCTGGTGAGAAGGTTAAACAGCACAGTGTCCAGTACACACCTCTGAGGCACTCCGCTGGACAGAAGAGGAGGTCCTTGGCCCAGCTGACAGTGAAGATTTAATGAATAATGATATTGAATAATTCTAAGGATTTTTATAATTTATATATTTATTTTATATAATTTAATTTATAAGGATTTTTATAAATTAAGGAAGAATGAAATGAGAAGAACCAGGAGAACAAGTTATATAAAGAATGATATTGTAAAAACAAACAACTTTGAAAGCTGTAAGAACTATGATCAGGATAAGGACCATTTATAATTCAAAGGACCAATGGTAAAACATGCCATCCATTACAGAGAGGTGATAGATTTAGAATGTGGAATGAGACGTATATATTTTTTGTGCACAAGGAGGGAATCTGTTTTCCTTGACTATGCATATTTGCTACAATATTTCTTGTTATTTATTGCTAATCGTTAATTAACAATTTCTTCTTAAAAGAAATTTGCTTTTCCTTTCTTTCTTTTTCAATGGGATTGGGTGACAAAATGAATTTCTGTTCATTTTTTAAAACAGAAAAATAGAAAAAAATAGAGTACATGCTACAGATGTAAAATTTTTCATGTAATTTCAAATAAAGTCCCTGTATTATTAGTTTTACTTAACTATTTTACTTCTCTACAAGATATTTCTCACAAAATAGGAGCAATCAGTAAATGTTTGTAATGTAAAAACAAAACCCATCAATAAAACTTAAAGGCAACACCCCCCCCAAATATTTTAATTTTTAAAAAATAGAGGATCGATGAAGAAGAATGCTACCACTTCCTGACAAGTGAAGATATGCAGAACAATATGCAGAACAATATGCAGAATATCAATATGCGGAACAAGAGCTACATTTTTGGACCTGGGCAACACAGGAATTTGTTTTACTTCACAAGGACTTTCTTTTGATTTTTCTTTTCCTCTCAATTGGGGAAGGGGGGATAGATGGGAGAGAGAAAAAATAAATGCTTTTTAATTGAAATATTTTTAAAATAATTGGTTTACTTAATTACCCTTATTACTTTTTAGTCTAGCCTTCAACCAATTCTGAATTCTTCTAACTGTATTATCAGCTTAGATAGTTTCCCCACAAGAACAGTATGAGATACTTTATCAGATACCTTACTAAGATCTAGATATATTACATATCCCTGATACCAGAGAGATCTATTGTTGTTCATTTGTGTCCCACTCTTCATGAGGATTTTTTGGCAGAGATACTGCAGTGGTTTGCCATTGCCTCCAGAGGTTAAGTGACTTGCCCAGGGTCTCACAGCTAGTAAGTATCTGAGGCTGGATTTGAAGTTAGGTCTTCCTGACTCCAGGCCCAGGGCTTTATTTACTGAGCCACCAAATTGGCAGAGTCCCATACTGATGGGCTTTGGAACTGGAGTTACACATTTTTTGTCTAGACTTGTGATTGCACTGTAGTAGGGAACTCCCAGTGAGGAGACTCCCTCTAATACAGGCAATCTGAATCTCTAGTCTTACAGAGCTGCCTGAGGCATGGAGAAATTAAATGATTGCTTAGAATCATCTAGAAGTTAAGTATCAGATGCTGGATTTGAATTCAATCTCTTTGCCTCGAAGGCAGACTTTCTGTCCACTATGCGTAGTTGACTCTCAGGAGCTCTATGAAAAAAAAAGGGAATTAAGGCTAAACTGGAATGACCTGTTCTTGAAGAAGCTGCCATGATGGCTCCTGGTGGCCAATCACCTCTTCCTTTTCTCCATCTTCACTAATCATGAATGATGTTTTTTCCAAGAAGTTAAATTCATACTTGTTGACATAGTTTGTATAGACTCTGTTTTATTCCCTCAAAAAAAAAAATCAGAATGACATTAATGTTTCTCCAGTCTTGCAGTATCTCTCCCATTTTCCATGATTTTTCATATATCACAGAGAGTGACCCAGCAATAACATCTGTCAATTCTTACACTTGTGAATGGAATTCTTCTGAGCCAAGTGACGGGTTCATCAGGGGTAACAAGGTGCTCTCTTACAGCCTCTTACTTATCTTGGGCAGCAACTCCCTGTTGGTCATTTCCAATGAAAAGGTCATTCTTCTTAGCAAAAAGAAAAGAAATCCCCACAAAACCCACAAACATCAAAAAAAGCAGAAGTACAAGAATTAAGTACCTCAGCTTCTTCACTCTTATTAGTTATCATTGGCCCTGAACACTACAAGGGATGCCCTCTTGACATCCAGAGGATAGCGATCCATTGGTCATCTTGCACTGTCACTGTATGACTAGCCCATCTTTCAAGAACATGTTTCTTTGATGGTATCTTTCATGCCTCTCCTCCTTGGCAATTCTTTGTCTGTAATTATCACACCTAGCTCCTGCCTTCCATGACCCTTTCCATTGGCCTTTTAGGGATCCTCAACTTCAAAGGTCCCTCCGTTTTGCCCTGACATAGCTCAAGGGGGCGAAAACACTTTTTACTGTTGTTAGCTTTCCACAACAGCCTCGGCTCATTCTGAACTTTAGTGTTCCTGATCCTACTTTTCCAGGACGAGGTCATATCCTTTTATTGTTACCTCTCCTTGTTTCCATCTTCCATATGTATCTTTATTGAATCTAACTTGCTTGGTGAGTTCCCCGTTCTGTTTCTTCAGACAATTTCCATTTTCTTCCTCATGGGAAATGTTTCCCTTTGTGTCTTCAGAATTTCATTCTAGAAGGTTTCTCATTTCTCCCAGGATGACATTCCTTGTAAAATTTTATTCATGGGATCCTACCTACTGTTCCTCTGTAGTCTTTGACTCCATTTCCCCCCAGATCAGGCATGCGTGTCCTCTTCATTACCCTCACCCCCACCCACAGTCCTCTGATACCAAATACCTTTCCCCTCTATCAGAGTGTCTTCAAGTCAAGCTTCTTCCTGGCCATCTATCCCTTGCCATGCTTCCCATGCTCCATCCTCCATTTTCTGCTGAAAGTTCTCAGCCCTTTCACTCTGGGTTCTAATTGGCAAGTATTCCCCATTTTTGGCTGAGCCTCTCACCCTCCTTGTTACTTTCAGGCCATCTCCATGCCAGTGGTCCATACCACTCCTTTCCAATTCTAACTCTGAGAAGAGTAATCTCATCAACACAGTCTTTCTTAGTGGAGACATGCCAATCAATTTCTCTGTGATTCCAGTTGACTTCTGGCCATGACTCCCCTATATGTGTTATCTTCTCCTACTAAAGCATAGGTTTGTTGAGGGCAGAGATGTCTTGCTTGTTTGTAATTGTATCCCAGTGTTTAAGCATAATATCTAAGACATAGTAAATATTTAATAGATTTTTTTTTCATTAATCTATTCTTTGATTTTTCTGGAATTCCCTCTAAAATATCCCTGGCAGATGTCCCGAGACACAATACCTTTGCTTAGGGAGGTCCTGATGAAGAAAGAAATCAGGGCACATGCCTAGAACCCAGACAGAAACACAGACAAAAAGCACAGAGTTCTAGACAGTATAGTAAATGTTGGGGATGGGGAAATCAAGTCTGTGAAGGATTCCTAAAGGAAGAAAGTGAAGGGCAAAGTTGAGGAGAGGGACGGTTAGGAGCAAAGGAGGAGGAAGAATGGAGGAAATATCTTACATACTGTGTTGGAAAGCCAAATGGGAAGTGGATGAGGTGTGAGTTGGGTATGGGTGTCAGATGAAGTAGTGAGTCAAAGTCAAGGGTGTTAAGAAGATAAGAAAGTTGAAATAAAGAAGAAATGGGGAAAAGGGGCCTGGTAACCCAAGACAAAATATTGGGATTTGACTGGATAAACATAAATTCAGAGTTGCAGGGCTGGAATGGATCCAAAAATGTCATCTCAGAAAAAGTTATGAAGGGAAGATCTCTAAAGAAGGAAAAACCATCAGAGGCTACTTATATGTGTTCGTGCATGCACATGTGTTTTCTATTTGTATAAAGTTTTCTTGAAATATTCCAGTGGATCTGCAAACTCATTAAATTAGGTATTTTCTTTAATGTTACAGATCTCAACCCATCCTATGAGACTCCCATCTACATCTTCCTTTTAGTTCATTACAGGGGGTTCACCCAATGGGGTTGGTCAACTCCTCAAATTCTTTTAACATCAAGAGGATACCAGTGGAGCATTCAGGCTGTCCATTCCTGAATATCAAATTCCTGTCAATGACAGAAATAAAGGTCTCACATATACCCAATTAGTCAGCGGTGCTTTTTTGTCACACCAGAAAAATCTAGAAAGAATGATTTCCCACTAATTGGGAAATCATAACTATAATGCAATGTTATTGTACCATAAGAAATGATGTATTTGGAGAATTTAAGAAAACATGGAAAAAATTACAACTGATGCAGGGTAAAGTCAGCAGAATAATATAAATGCCAATTACAATTATGCAAAGAAAAGCAACACAAAAAGGTAGCTGAACTTGAATTAAAGACAATGACTAATGTTGGTTCCACAGGTTCCATATGATGAAACATACTTTCCTCTTCACAGTAGGAAGTTGATGACTTATTAGTGCTGAATATAGTATGTGTTGTCAGTCCTTTTGTGGGTTTATTTTGCTTGTTAGTCATTTGTCTTTGGAATAAGGGAAGGTTCTATGTGTGGAAAGGGGTATCAAATGCATGGCCTTTTGGCTTTATGATATTGTATGGCTAGGAATCATGGAATCCTTGATCTCTGAATAGCTAAAATTGAGGATCTCCATAAAGGCAAGAGACAAGGTCATAGAAGGCGGTAGGATTCATCGCATTTCAGACAAAGAATCACAAAGGAGGGAGGGCATAAAAGATACAATCAAAGGACGTGACTTACACTTGACTTCATTTGGAGTGAAGAAGGGCTGTACAGGTCACCAGCCTCACTTCTCTGAATCCAGTGACCAGATATTCATCAGGATGACTGGAGATGACCAGGGATGAGGCAGTTGGGGTGAAGTGACTTGCCCAAGGTCACACAGCTAGTGAGTGTCAAGTGTCTGAGGTGACATTTGAACTCAGGTCCTCCTGACTCCTGCACTGGTGCTCTATCCACTGTACCACCTAGCTGACCCTACAATCAAAGGAACATGATGTTGAAAGATGGGCCAGTTACCTGGTAATGAAATCATAAGATCGAAGGGTATCTGTTTAGTAATATTTTGCTAATATTTTTCTCATTTAGTTCCAAAATTGTTTCACAGGATGGTTGGACCAATTCATGGCTCCACTAACAGTGCATTAATGTGCCTCTTTCCTGCCAGGGTCTCTTAACACTAACTCTATTTTGTATAATCCTTGCCAATTTGGTGAGTATGAGATAAAACCTCAGAGTTTTAAACATCTGAATTTCTTTTCTTATTAATGACTTGGAACATTGTGCATTTTTTCATGTGGTTGATGGTTTCATTTCTTCTTTTGAAAACTGTTTGTTCATATCCTTTGGCAATTTATCTCTTGGGCAACATCCTAGGCTTTTAAAAGCTGTATTTGGTGCAAGAAGAACAAAGAAGGGATATTCTCTGCTCTTGGAGTAATTGGCATACTATCAACCAATAACAAAGGAAAGCAGAACTATTCAACTCTTGCATTCTTTTCTCTATCAAAAAGTGTAGTCTTCAAACTGGAAACAGAAAAGGAAAAAGGAAATTGAAACCCCATATTAAGTAAGGATGTGTGAAGAGAAAAATCTGAGTTCAGTTCTCTAAGCTGGGACAAACTTTTGCTCTAAGGGACAGAAAGCATTTGCAAGTGGGATTTCAGAATCATCATCCATAACCATTAAGGAACCCTAGAGAAGAAGTAATATGCTCAAAGACTAGAGATGGACAAATGTTATCCCAATTTTTAAAAAAGGCAGAAAAGATAGATTTCATAACCAATAGATTAGTCAGCATGACATTGATCCCCAGAAACATTGTAGAACACATTATTAACAAACGGTTTATGGGCACTTAGAGAGGGAAGTGATCACTAGAAAACAGCTTGGGTTCATGATGAAAAAGTCATACTTTTTGTACATTTTCAAATATTGAAATATTTGTGTTGGTTGATCATTAAGTTCACAATCATTAAGTTTGCTTTTAAAAAGAACAATGAGAGAAGGCCAAAGACATGGAAGAACTGGATTTTATAAGGACATGTGATTTTTGGAGGCAATCAGGATTAAGTGATTTGCCCAGGGACACACAACTAGTGTCTGAGGCCAAGATTTGAACTGATTCAAGGGCTGGTGCTCTATCCACTATAACACCTAGTTACCCCTAGAAAATCATTTGAAAGAATTTCTTCATGTTATTGCTGTGGATAGGATGAGGACATGTGTGTGTTGACAGTGCAGTTAAGCAGATTTATAACTGGTTGGAAAGACAGTAAGTGTAGTTGATAAAGAGCTGGTCCCTAAACAAAGAAGACTTACTCTCAAGTCCTGTCTCTGACATATACTTGCTGTGTGGCCCTGGGCAAGTCACTTGATGTCTCAGTGCTCTAGGCCAATGGAGTCAAACTCATTCAGAGAAGAAAGACACTTAGTCATACATAAGGATCCCTTCAGGACCCATATTGAGTTAGAAAACTGCACATTGACATTATCTATGTCCTACTGTATTTTATTTATCTATTTTGTTAAATGTTTAAATATTATATTATATATTATAAATATTATGATATATTACATAATCATTTTAATCTGGTTCAGGCCTCAATTGGGAGTGTTGTTATCAGTGTCTGACACTTCTGTTCTGAGAAGCTCTTGAAGATTCTTAAGTCATAAGGAAGGTATTGAGCTCCATCAGTGGAAGAAATTTCTCACCTATACCAATGAAATCATAGATCCAGATCCCATCCCAATATCTGGTTGAATGTCCATAACCAAAGAGTGTTGGCTGACACTGTCAAGCTGGTTGGAGGTCTCTAGTGGAGTACTACAGAATTGTGCTTTTAGACTTGTTCCACTCCACATTTTTATCAATGGCTTGGACGAAGACATAAAAGGATCATAACATAATAGATTTAGAGTTGGAAGGAACCTTAGTCCAATCCATTCACTTAAAAGAAGAAGAACTGACATCCAGAGAAGATAAATTACTTATACAAGATCACATAGGGAGTCATTGTATGAAGTAGGCTCTGAACTTGGGTTCAAATTTCACTCCCTTTCTGTTTAACCACATTGCCTCCCTAAGGAGGCAATAATATTATCAATAATTAATAATAATAATAGCTAACATTTATATCATGCTTATTATGAACTGCACTGAGCACTTTATAATTATCTCATTTGATCCACACAGCCCTGAGAGGTAGGTGCTGTTATTACATTTATTTTACAGATGAGGAAACTGAGGCAGGCAGCGGTTAAGCAGCTTGCCCAGGGTCACCCAAGTAGTAAGATCACATTTGAACTCAGGTCTTCTTGATTCCAGGCCTAGAGCTCAATCTACTGTGCCACCAACTGCCTCAACAATAATAGTAATTGTTATTATTAAGGGTTTTGTGCTATAGTAGGAAGAATACTACATTTGGAGTCAAGGGAGCTGGGTCTGAGGACTGCCTCTGACACTTCTCAGTTATCTCACTCTGAATGTCTGAGCCTCAGTTTCCTTATCTGTAAAATGTAGATAATAATGCTTGCACTACTTACCAAGTACGGGGTTTATTTTGAAGAAAGCATTTTGCAAATTAAGAGCTCACCATAGAAATATGAATTAAAATGCTTTCCTGGAGACAATGTTGGGGTTGGAGTTAGGGGACCTGAATTCAATACTAACTCTAATATTTAATAAACGTGTGATAGCAGACACACCATTTGACCACTCTGAGTCTAAGATTACTATTTGTAAAATGGAGATAATAATACTTGTTCTGAGAAGCAGCAGGTAGAGAGGACAGAGGGCTGATCTCAGAATCAGGAAGACCCAGGTGGAGTCCCACTTCTGACATATCCTAGCTGCAAGAGCAGAGTTAAGTGACCCAGGCCCAAAGGCAGCTGGGTAAGACTCTACGGTGCAGAGTAACTGTCCATGCTCATTGGCAGAGAGAAGTCCATCCTGGGCCTTCTCCATGTTGTTGGGATTACAGATCAGGAATAAATAATAAATGTTATAATAAATTGTATGATTTATTTAGATTTTAAATTTAATTTAAATTTTATAATAAATAAATACACATAATATCTATTCCAAAGAGGTATTGTAAGGAAAAGGCTTTGGAGACTCTCAAGTACTGTATAAATAAATGTGAATCCTGATGAGACCCAGAGAGGTCCTAAGTGGGAGAGCTGGGTATTGAACCCAGGGCCTCTCCCTCCCAATCTCACATGCTTTGCATGGCACTGCACTGCCCTCCCTGGGGACAATGGCTTGCCTCATCTCGATGTCTCCCTACCTTTCTACACTTATCGTCAATGCTCCTGCTAAACTGGATCACCTTTTGTCTTGACCCCTCCCCTACCAGCCTCTCCAGACACAAATGACCCATCATCTGCTTTGCACAGCAGCTCAGGCTGCTCCCTAAGCCTGGAATACCTTCCCTTCCCATATTTGCCTACTCATTCTTTAAAGCTGAAATCAAATGCCTCCTCCTCCAGGAAGCCTTCCCAGATTCCCTGCATGGGTAATGACCTCCATTTGGTGGCATCCTTTGGTTGTGCAGATAGTAGTGTACAAAACTGTGGGAAGCAGATAAAGAAGAGCATGCTGGGTTTGGAGTGAGGAAGGCCTGATCTTGATTGAGTCCTGCCTCTCACACTTAAAAAGCTATGACCATGGGCAAGTTAAAACTTCTCTGAGAACCTCTCCTCATCTATAAAATGGAGATAATAATACTTGTGGTACTGACCTCACAAGGCTGTTGTGAGAATCAAAGAAATAACATTCGTAAACAATGCTTTAGAGGATTACGAAGTATTTTATGTATATTATCTCATTTGAGTCTCCCCACAACCCTGGGAGGTAGGTACACTACCATTATCATCCCCATTTAATAGATGGGAAAACTGAGGCTGAGAGAGTAAAGAATAATAATAACAGATAATATTTATATCACACTATATTCCAGGCACTCGGCTAAGCACTTTACAATTATCTCATTTGATTCTTACAACAATCCTGGGAAGTAGATGCTATTATTATCATCCCCATTTCACAAATGAGGAAACTGAGGCAAGCAGCGATTAAGTGACTTGCCTGTGATTATAGAATTAAAGTGTCTTGAGTCAGGATTTCAATTCAGGTCTTCCTAAATATAAATCTATACCATCTACCTCCCTGTGCTATGTATAATCCCTACCTAGGTTTATACCTTATTCCTCTACTAGCTTATATGCTCCTTGAAGGCAAGAATCATGTCTCTTCTAACTTTGTCTTGCTCCTAACACTTGGGACACTGTAAGTGCTTAATAAATGCATGTTGTATGTGTGTGTATACTTTTTGAAATGGCCAATGTAGGAATTTCCTTTCTTTGACTCTGCATGTTTATTACATGGGTATTGTATTTTTGTCCTTTTTTAAAGGCAGTTTGGAGCAGGGATAGGGAGAGAAAATAGAATTTTGTTCATTTTTTAAATAAAATTGAATTTTTAAAAATGCACATTGCATTTGTATGGAGTTTCTGGTCTAGTGGAAGAAGATAAAATCAACACATAAACCAAAGGTGAGCATGTTGCATATAAGTTAGTGTGGAAAGACCTTGCATGAGATCGGCAGAACCAACGTTCTGGACGCCCTGACTACGATGAGTTTTGGGTTTTATTTTCAAATACAAAGTCAAAGGTCTGGAGCTTCAGTTAGACTTGGAAAGCCCCATTAGGCCAAAAAAAATCATTTTCTTCTTTGTTTCATTCATTCATTAACCACTTACTGTAGACCAGGCACTGGGGATACTGAGACAAAAATCAAACCATACTTGCCCCCAAGGACTTTACATTCTCTTGTGGGGAGGGATGTTGAGGGGAGGGACAGAAGGCAACCAGCATACAGAGATAAATAAAGCAACTCTAAAGTTATTTGAGGGGAGGCTAATTGAGGGCATTGAGAAAGACTCTGCGTAGGAGGTAGTATAGGAACTTAGCTTTAAAGGAAACTAGGCGTTCCAAAAAGGCATAAATGAGGAAGGGGATGCACTTGAGGCGTGGAGCACAGTCTAGCAAAGGCAAAGAGGTGGGAGATGGAATGTCCTTCACAAGGAACAGCTAGCAGGCCAATTTGGTGGAAATGAAGAATTCGTGAAGGAGTTTACACAAGGAAACCTAAAAAGGGAAGTCCCAGCCGGATTGTGAAGGGCTTTACATGCCAAACAAGAATTTGTATTTTAGCCTGGAGGCTGTAAGGGAAATACTGAAGCCTCTTCCTGAGCCACTTGCCCGTCTGTTAATTTGTTCCTTTCTATTTTATCAACTACTAAGAGTTTAATGTAAGATTTGGTTCCTCATTTTTATGCATCTTTTATTATTGGCCTTTGTTGATGGTTGATAATGTTTTTAATCAAAAAAATGTAAAAATAAAGGAAATAGATCTCCATCCTCATGGCAGAGAGATAGGAAACTACTGGACAGAATACTGTATATATTTTTAGTTGTAGGCAGCTAGGTGGCATCATGGATAGAACACTCGGCCAAAAGTTAGGAAGAATGAGTTCAAATCCAGATCAGACACTCACTGGCTGCGTAACCCTGGACCTCTCTGTGCCTATTTTGTCATTGGTACAAAGGAAATAGTAACACCTACCTTACAGGGAAAGTTGTAAGGAGCAAGTAAGCTAATATGTGCAAAGTGCTTTGCAAACCTTAAAGCACTAAATGGATGTTAGCGATTATTATTATTGGATGGTTACTGACACTTATTATTAGGTGGTTACTGTAGCTGATGATTTGGGTTGCTTTTTTTTCTTTGTCACAAGGAGGAGTTCAGTCTGGAAGGGTGGTTGAAATAACTTTAATATAAAGGCAGAAAGGCATTCATGAAGGTATTTTTTAATATAGAAATTATGCAGATGGGTAATTCTTCAGACAATCTGATGTTCCATTAATACTTGGGGCTCAGAGAGAACCTGGATCACTGGGGGTAAATGGATTCTCTTTGGCAGTAGAATTGACTGAATGGGGAAGAAGGCAATATTTGGACTGGGAGGCTGAAGGGCCAAGAGGCTGTTGTAAGAATTCAGGTCGCTAGAGCCTATATCAGATTACATGCCGTCTTTGGGAGGAGGAGAAAATTTAAAACCTATGAAAATGAATGTTGAAAACTAAACATAAATAAATTAACTTTTAAAAATATCAAGAAAAGAATTCAGGTTTAGGAAGATGAGTTGTAAGCAGGTGTGAAAAGAAAGAAGGGGATGGAATTGAAAAGACACTGAAAAAATAAGAGAATTTGGGAACAGATTGGAACATAGAGAAAAAACACTAAAATAACGTCTGAAGCTTTGAGGCTAGAAGAGTGCCTGGTGGTATCACTGACAAAAATGGTCTAGTTGAAAGAGGCTGATGTTGGGCATTGGGGTATGGAAGAATTCATTTCTGGATGTTTTCAATGTGAAGAGCCAACGGCATATCAAGGTGAAAATGTCTAGTAGGCAGTTTGGAATCTGGGACAAGAACTTGAGACAAGATAGAGTTGGAGGTGAAGCTTTCGAAGTCACCCACACAAGGGTGATGGCTGAAGGTGTGGGAGGAGGTGAGATCACCAAAGGGATAAAAGAAAAGAGAATGGCAGAGGACTGAGGTCAGAGCCTTGAGGGATGCCACAGAGAGGATAAGGAGGTGCTAGCAGATAGGAATCAAAATAAGGACAATGCACTGTCACCCAAGCGAAGGCTTAAGAAGGAGAGAGTGGTTAAGACTAGAAAAAAATCATTCCCAACAAACCTGTGAGGTAGGTGGCAAAGGTATTGTTCTCCTTTCTCACAGACTGGATAACTCATGCCCGGGGTCAGAGCCAGAAAACTCAAACCTAGGCCTTCTGGATGCTCCTTCCCCTATGCACAGAGATGGATAGTGGAAATGCTGTCAAGAGGTCAAGAAGAATGAGAACTAAGGAAAGATCACCGGATTTGACAGCTGAGGGGTCATTGGTACCTTTTTAAAGGCTCATTCCACTGAGTTGTGGGGGCAGAAACCAGACTTCAGAGGACCAAAGGAGAAGGGAGGAAATGTAGGCCATGTGTTCAAAGACTTGGCAGTAAAAAGCAATATATCTTTTTACTTGCTGCCCACCCACTTATCTCCCATTTTCATACACCCACACCCACCCTCCCAAGTTTCCCTTCTCCCTCTAAAATCAAACAGAAAGAGGTTTAGTTTTCTAAAGCTTTAATAACATTAACAAATAAATATTCCAAATTGAATCAGCTACAGGGATATGGGGAAGGAAGAGAATGCTGTGGGATAGAGGGAGAGGCCTTAGAGATAAAGCAGAGACCATGGACTTCTGTCCGGTGTTGATGGGGCGCATTCTCTTGCTTTTGCGCTCTCTCTGTCTCTCAGAAATGGAGAAGCCCTCTCCTGGGTGGAGTCTCTTGATCAGAGACAGAGGAAGGGAAGCAAAAATCCCTGGCCAGAGTGGTCAGGGATTCACTGAGGATGGGTCAGGTAAAATAGGGAGGGGTAGAGGAAGCAGAGATGGGCTTTAGGAAGTGCCCAGGGATGTTGGCTTCCGGACATAACAAGAGGTGGGGCAGGACAGGGGAGCAGGGCAGAAAACTAGCTGGGTAGAATTGGAAGGAAAGTGTGACAAGGTAAACAAAAGACTCTGAAGTTAAGTGGTTACTGGGAGGCCATGGAGCAGGAGAGATGCAGAAGATGTAGAGGACCCTGTCAGGACATCCCTTCAGCACTCATTCTCTGACGTAGACTCTGGTGCACACCACGTCATCTGCTGTCATAGTCTGGAAGGACAGAAACCATGGTCTACGGGAGAGGACCAAGGCAGTCCTCCAGATGGGTGGGGGTAGGGTGAAGCCTGGCTCTTCCTGCCTCTGTTTCCCCTCTGGGGACTGGCCAAGGAGACCTGCCTGGAGTTAGTGGTAGAAAAGGGCATGATTTTTCTCAGCCTTCCAAGTGTCAGTCCTTGTGGGAAGAGAAGGCAAAGCCAACACTCCTTCCCAGTATAGACCATAAAGAGGCTTTCCTTCCTTCTCTCCTATTCTTTCAGTCCTGGCTTTTTATTCACCAAGGCTTCCACACAAAATGGAGCCAGGCTACCTCCTATCCCCCAGTTTTGCCCAGATGTTACCTTTCATAGAACTGGGATATTTCAACATGCACTAAAGGTAGAGAAAGAAATCTAACGTTAGCCCTGGGGTCCCCCGTTCTGTGTCTCCCATCTTCCCCATGCCTAGCCTTCATACCCAATATGGTAGAGGTCAGGGTTAGGTTAGGCAGTGGTGGGTGGAGATAGGGGGGTGGGACACAAATGAACACTTATTTCATCCACCTGCACAGGACACTCATTAGAATCATGCCTGAGCTAGGGGGTGGGAAACAATTTGTTCTTAATGCAAGAGATGGGGGAAAGGGCTTACCAGGATCAGTTCTCCATCATTGGTCAGCTCCCGGGACCAGGAAGTCTTGGGTCCCTCCCCTTTCAGGAGTCTCTGTTCACAGACCATCTTGTTCTGGTTTTCCCACTTCACCAGGCTCTGAGGTGATGAGGAAAAATAAGTCTTTGCAATGGGGTGGGGTCAGCAGGAGGCAGAGTCCCCCTCATTAGCACCCAGGGCAAGCAGCTCTAAAGAGGCTCTCATGTGATATAGCAAGGTAGCTAATGGCTGTCACCAGAGAGAGAGGGCTGGGTCTCAAGGTGCTCCCCTGTGTTGAGCCAGTCAAGCCTTCCAGAAAGAAGCTTCTTATTCTTAACTAATTATTCTTACCAGCTAATTGCTAAATTCAGTTGTTTCTAACCCATTTTAACTAGCTTAAGTATTTCTGATGCCCTCTAAGTTTTGGTACTCTGGATCGAAGTCCTAATTGCCCCACCCTAGTTTTGACTTCAGTAAAAGATCCTTACAGATGCTTTATCACAAGAAGAAGTAGATGGAGAATAAAACTCTGACATCACTGCAATTTAGCTGAACATTTGGAAGCCAGATCACAGAATGGACTTTTTCAATGAAGAAGGAGGTATCAGTCTTCCTTACCAGAAAAAGGGTAAAATGAGGCAGAAAGGTAGGCTCCAATGGGGTAGTCAAGATGTTATTTAGGGGTGGGGAATCTGTGTGGCCTGCTAGGTCCTTGGGTGTAACCTTTTGGCTGAGCCCTAGTCTTACAGAACAAATCTTTTTATTAAAGAGATTTGTTCTGTGAAGTTTAGATTCAGTCAAAGGGCTGGATTTGAGGACCTAGAGGGTCATAAGTCACCTCAAGTCTGCAAGTCCCCTCCTGCCCCCATAAAGAACACTGACCTTACAGGGCCTCCCGTCCACAGTCTGCTCCTCAAACTCCTCCCCGATTTTGAAGTTAATCTCAGTGGTCCTCACAGTGGTAAAAGTTTTGATGTAGAAACTCTCTCCATCCTGTTTAATCTCCACTGCTGGCTTTGAGGCGGCTGCCACAGCAATTTTTCTTAGCATCACATTCACCCCTGCCGTGGGATGGAGAAGTTGTAACTTCCTGACTATGGATGCAAGAACCCCTCCCTGCTACAGGGTACCCCCTGGGGAGGGTACCCCCACTCCTCAAAGATCCCCCTAAGCACCACCTGTGACAGGGCACCCTATTGCACTTCCTCTCCCTTGCTTCCCCCTCCTCCAGTCCCACCCCTGAAGATGTGGAAGAGCCCCAAATTTGGAGTCAGAAGACTGGAACACAGAAGAGATGCTTGATGTTTCTTGAATTGAAATGACAACTGTCTTCAAATATCCACAGGCTTGAAATGTGATCAAGAGATTAAACTTGGTTTACTTTGGCTCCAGAGGACAGACACAGTTGTTGTTTGTCCTTTGTTCTTGAAGAGGACCAGGACATCAGGAAGGTGATGCCATGCCTGGCAATTGGATTGGATTGAAGTGAGGCAGGACTGTGCAAAGTCACCTCTGGAGCCATCTGGGTCCAGTGGCCAGATATAGATCAGGACCATTGGAGATGGCCCCTGGACAGACACACCATGACATGGTAGAAAGAGCACCGGATCTGAAGACAGATTTGAGAGTAGGCTCCTTTGTGTTCACTTTGTGACTTAGAACAAATTCCTTCTCCCTGAGTCTTTTTCCCCCTTCTGTAAAATGAAGTGGTTTAACTAGACAGTCTCTAATTTGACCTCTAGAGGGTCAAATTTCATGATCCTCCAAAGTAGTACCAAAGGGCAAACGTTACATGGTAACAGGTTTTAACAGAATTTAAGGAAAAAATGTATTACTAAATAGAACTATCCAAAAGTGGAATTGGGCCATGGGATCCTCTTCATTTTAAGTAAAGGTCAGGTGACTGTTCACTGGGGATATTGCTGAGACAATCCATGATTTCGGTACAGGTTGGAAAAGATAATCTCTAATGTTGAGTGATTCCGTTCCCTCCCTCAATAAAGCATTTATTGAACACCTATAATATTCCAGGTCCTATGAGGAAAAATAATAATAGCTAGATTACAATACATATTAAAATAATAACATATGTACCTAGCACTTCAAAGTTTGTAAAGCACTTTACATAGAACATTTCCTTTGAACAAGCTGGGAAAGTAGGTGCTACTACTATCTCCATTTTATAAATACCAAAACTGAGGCACACTGATTGGATGAGTTGCCGAGGGTCACATAACTTGTATTTTGTCTGAGACAAGATTTGAACTCAGACCTTCTTGACTCGAACTCCAGCATTCTATCTATTAGAAGTTCTGTCCTTGAGGACTTTACTAATTGGGAAATAATTCCTATCTATTTTGATGTAGCATTTCTAAGTGCCTGATAAATACCTTACTGTATTGGGAAAAGAACTCTCCTGGAGGCAAGTATGTTTGCTCAGTGGATACAGCATCAGCCCTGGAGTCTGGAGGACCTGAGTTCAAATTTAGTTTGGATACTAACTAGCTATATGACCCTAGGTAAATCACTCAATCCACATTGTCTCTAAAAGGAAAAAAAAAGAATCCTGGCGCTGTCAGTTACCTATTGTGTCAAACTGGGCTAGAACCAGCTATGAGAGCTAATTGTTAAGTTTGCAGTAGGGGCATTTATAGCTCACAATCAGCAAATGCTACAAATGAAGGCTTTAACGGTCTAGACTTAAGAAAGTGATGGATAAAATGTTAATAATGCAGAATAAACTTAAAAGCTCATTGCATGTACTTTTTCCCCCCTTCTGGAGAGCCTGTTGTTAAATATTTTCCAGCATGCCGCTTCCTCTGGGTTTCAGTTTACTCTTCTGAAAATGAAGAAGTTAGTAGGATTAGTATTCAAGGTATCTGGCTTAGCTGACCTGATAGTCTCATGTATTTCTCATGTAATGGGGATGGTCAAAGGCCAGCTCTCATTTTATGTTCCATGGAGTAGCCTCAGCAGATTGTTGAGGAGGGGAAGGAGGATTGTCCCATGACTAAACATAAATATGCCTTCTACAAAGGAATGAAATTAGTATTTAATTAGCTTTCTAAAACTGGCATTGAATTGGTATTTACTAAACAGATTGTTTCTCGTGATCTGATTTTATTGGTAGCAATGAAAAAAGATGCAGAGCCTTCAAAAAAAAAACAAATATGAGAGAATTGGACTAGGTAATCTCTTAGGAGCTATGGCAGCCCAAAATGGTACTGGGGGGTGTGTGTGAAAAAAGGTTTTTTAGAAGACTGGAGATAGGCCTTGAAGGATGAGATGGGGGAGACTATCTCTGAAGAGATTTTTCTCCCCTAGGTTTTGAGGTATTTATTAGTCCTATGACTAAGAGTCAAGGCACCTGGGTCCCCTGCACCTCTGGGTCCAAGCCTCTATGGGAACAGCCTCTAACAAGCTCTCCCTGTCTCTGTGGCTTTCCTAGGAGTGAATCAGGGCTGGTTCCTAGCAGGGAGCAGCAATTTCCCTTCCCTTCACACCCTGGCATTTCCTGGGGGCCACCCTGCTAGTCATTCCTATGGGCTCCAAGGGCCTGCCCTCTCCAGCCTACCATTCATGGTAGTATGTTAGATTTTCCAGAACCCCTCCCCTAAGGTGCTGCTGAATTTAGGTATACAGACTTCCTTTCACAGGCAGTTCCATCATTTCTCTTTGCCTGCCCAGTTTGCCCCCTTAGGATCCTCCCCTCAGGCTAAGTCACCTATTGTTCTGGCTTTCTCCCAAACATGCCTGAAAAGGGGTATAGGTTAGAGGGTCTAATTTTTCCTAGATCTCCCCCAGAAGGAAGTTCTTACCTCCTTTCTTTGCCTACCTCTCTTTTGGTATAGGGAAGTCCTTTCTGCTGTCTGGTCTTTAGATCTAGATTTCTTAACCTGGGGTCCATGAATCTGTTTTTATTGATAACTGTATTTCAACAGAATTGGTTTCCTTTGTAATTCTTTGTATTTTATTTTGTGTATGAAAATTTATCCTGAGAAGGGATCTGCAGACTTTATCAGACTGCCACAGGAATTCATGACAAAAAAAAAATGTTTAAGGACTTAGAACTCTAGGCAAAAGTCAAGTCAGACCAGATAAGGAGAGGGAACAATTTAGTGAGAAAGAGTAGGGGAAAATAAAAGTCTACAGAGAGGAAAGGGAATGTTTGTGTCTTTTGGAGAAGAAACAGCTCACATTTCTATAGCTCTCTAAGGTCTACCAAAATGTATTTCTCAAAAAAAAAAAAAGCCTTATTTTGCAGATCAGAAAACTGAGGTGCAAGATGGATCCGTCTTCTTAATAAGTGAAAGAATGAAAACTCACCTAGGCCACTACATCTGCCCAGTCCCAGGACAGAGCACCCTTCTCAAAACCATTCCCATCTCTAAGCTCACACCACCCCCACAGCTCACAATACCCACTCACTTTCAACTTCTTTGTGTGAGCAGTCATCAATACTTCCATAGTTTCTGGGAAGTACTTACCAGTGAGAATCAAATTCCTTGCCTTAAACTTGTCCTCTTCCCCCCAATTAGAGAGTTAGCTCCAGGAGGGAGGGACTAGATAATTTTTTTGGTAGTTGTATTGCTGGCTCTTTGAATAGAGCCCAGAATCTAGAAGAACTTGGTAAGTGCTTTTCATTTCTTTCAAGGTTTGGTGATTTAAGTGCCCATGGGCAATCACATGGAGGAAAGTGTCAGAACTGAGAGATAAACCCAAAAGAACCCTGGGGGCCAGGAGGTTCAAGTCCCAACCCAGAGCCAATATCAGGCCATCCAGCGTTCTGTCCAAGAGTAGAACCACCACCATTCAAGAAGGGCTCGGGAATTTTGGGAAACTGACCCTGGCACCAGGCCTGGTATCACTTTGGCCAACCAGAAATTGCCACCTGTTTCCCGCTTCTGGGAAGACAAGGAAAGATTTCTACACTGCTTTGAGACTCATAAAGTACTTCCCTCACAACAACCCAGAAAGGTAATCATAATTTAGATAATAATTTAGGTAGTAATTAGGTAATAATAATTTAGCTTGAATTTCTATCACATCTCAATGTTTACAAAGCACTTTACATGTTATCTCATTTGCTGAGGTAGGGAGTACAATCATTAAATCCCATTTGACAGGGGCAACGGCATGAAGCCAGAGCTGGGGCATGAGCCCAGGTCTCCGAACGCTAGCTCAGACCCCTCCTACCCTTCTTCCTTGAGTCCTTTATTCTAGGCATTTCCCAGTTCTCTTAGACATCTGCACCAGGGATCCACCTCATTACCCCTCTCTGATCTCTCTCCCCCACCATTCCAGTCAACTTGATGTAGGGGAGATTTTAAATCAGAAGAAGTGAATTCAAATTCTGTCTCTACTACTTACTATTTCTGTGACCTTGGGTGAGCCTCTACTTCTCTGGGTTTCAGGTTCCTTCTCTGTAAAGTGAAGGAATTGGCCTAGATGACCTCTAAGGCCCCATTCCTCCCTAAATCCTTTAAGAGATAGACCCCAGTGTGACTTCCGGAAAATCTTGCTTCTGAGGCAAGGAGACTGTCCTTCCCTTGCATTCCCACCCCTATCACTCTGGGCCTGGCCTCCTCCCCCAGGATTCTTTGTCTGTTCTCTCCTCCAGCTTTTATTGGGGGATGGGGAAGCAAAGAGGAGCAAAAGGAAGGGAAGGAAGCAATGAAGCCCAAGGTGTGACCTGAGTCTTGAAGCAGCACCTTAGTGCTACCCACTCCCTCTTCCCTGCCGCCAGCTCCCAGCCCGGGGCTGGGCTTGAATCGAATCCTTCAGGAAGGCAGCGGGTGGGGGTGAGCTAGGAGGTCAGGGCAGCGGGATTCCCTCCCCACCTCCAGATTCCACTGGTCTTGGCCAGCCTCCAGCCCGTGTTTCTATTAACAAGAACACAAGCATTTCTCCAGCCAGGGCAGGAGCCCTGGGCCCTGGGAGGGGAGAGGAGCCAGGGACTCCTGGAGAGGGATCCAGGTGTCTCCTTCTGGGAAGCCCAGAGAAGTCTTCCTTCTCCAGCTGTCTCCTGAGACCCTGACTCCAAACTGAAGAGAGATGACAACACTGGTATTCTTGATGCTTGAGATCTCAAAGCACTGATCGCCTTTGAGGGGAAGGAAAGAGTTGGAGATGGAAAATCAGACTACCCCAAAAGAAAACAGGGTTGGAAAGGGGAACAGGACCAGGCTTCCTGTTTTACTTACCTGTAGGACTTGGGGAAGAAGAGTAAAACATGGCATCTCATACCTGGGCACTAGGAGAGTAAGATGACGGGTGCCAATCCACAGAGGGCTTGAAGGTTACAAAACATTTAGAACCACTGTCTCATTTTACCCTGCTGGCAATCACTCTCCAAGATAGGCAATGTAACTATGATTATCTTCATTTTATAATAATAATAATAGCTAACAGTGATATAGAACTTTTTTTTAATCTTCACAACAACCTACAAGGTAGGTACTATTATAATTGACATTTTGCAGATGAGAACATTGAGTCAGAGAGCAGTTAAGTGAACTGTTAAGAGTTATACAGCTAAGAAATATCTGAGGCCAAATGTGGACCCAGGTGTTCCTGACTCCAGGAAGGCCTGGCCTTCTATCTATGGTATCTCCCAGAGGAAACCAAGACTCTTTAGGGACAGGCCATGTAACTAATAAGTGGCAGAGCTGGGACAAGAGCCTGGGGTCTCCTATATACTGTACTAAAGGTTAAGCCATCCCCTAGGATGGACTTTCTAGGGGTGGGAAGGGAGTGTGGTGGTGTCAGAGGTTTGTCCTCTTTCTTAGGAAAATTTAGAAAAGATTCTGTCCCCATCTTTGCCCTTCCCCGCTCCCCACTGGAATATAATCAGGGAGAGTTGATGACTTCAGCTGACTTTGGCGATGTGTGTTTGTCTAATGTGTCTGTTTTCAATCTGTCCCCAGCAGGTTCTGAGGAGGACACGTGGCTCTAAGGGGACCCTGCAGAGAGGACAAACAGAATGGAGACAGACAGACAACAAGGTCAGGTCTCAGATCTCACTTTCCAACTGGGGCTGGAAGAACCAGAACTCTTGCCTCAATTCCCCTTTAGAGTAGATTTATCTGGACAGAGTTCAGGAAAGACAAAGCTGGGGGCAGGGTATGTGCACAGAAATGGTCTCAGACTCTGAAGGGGGATTCTCCAGAGATCTGCCTGGGCTCCCTTCCATGGAGGGTAGAACAAAAGGAGTACAGATTAGACTTCAAGAAACTTCCAAACCATCAGCAGTAAGATACTGGGATGACCAAGTCTCCAAACTACATCAGTAAAATGGGGGTGGGGGGGCAGAATTGTATAGTTGCTAAGGTCCCATCCAGCTCCACTTTGTAATAATATGACCTTCTAACCCTGATCTAGAATCCTTCATAGGGTTCCATGTCCTACACTCTGTCTGTTGTCTTGTAGAGTAAGTCCTGCTCAGTCCCCAAAGTCCTCTTTCTCCTCTCAGGAAGGTTCATAGCAGCATATTTGCCCTGTCTTGCTGCTCTGTTCTGTCTCCAGCATTAGTCTCTCCTGTTACCTAACTTTAATCCCTTTCCCACTGCAGAATCAGTTACTCCCTCTGTCCTGTTATTTCTCTTCAGGGTCCTGGGCCCTAAAGACACTATCTTCCTTCCCTAGGAACTAACACTGATTTAGATGTTTAGAGACCTGGGCTCCTGCCCCTAGCTCTGCTGCTAACTTGCTAGAAACACAGGGCAGATCACCCCATCTCTGTGAGCCTCAGTTTCATCAACTGTAAAGTGGAAGTGGGGGGAGAGAAGCCAAGCTAGATGACCTCTCTAAAGTTCCATGCAACTCTGACAATCTGTAGTTTTTGAATCTCTGAACTCTGTGTGCCAGATTCCTGTCTTAAATCCACCAAGGCACCCTCCTGGAGTCAGAGAACAATTGAAATCAGAGATAGAGGGGAGGGTCTGAAATGAAAGAAGGCTACAATGTGTAGGTGGTCCCTTTCACTTCCCATACTCCTTCAGCAGGTGAGCCCTGCCTAACCAACATGGAGCAGGGTGGGGAGGGGGGAGGGGGGAGTAGGAAGAAAGAAGGGAGCTGGGGTTTGTGGAGAGGGGTGGGGTGGAGAGAGAATTGGGCTTCATGCACAGCCATTTGATGAAACCTAAGAAAGTGATAATTATCCAGAACTATTTTCCTAGGATTCAGAAGCTGCTGGTGGAAAATATTCGTCTTACAGAATGGGGGTAGGGAGGTGGGAATACAGCAGGAGAGAGGGAAGGCAGGATGGCTAAGGATAGAGGTATAGAGAAGGGAGTCTGGCATGGGCACTAGTTGCCTGAGTCCGTCCCTGAAGAGAACTGGGAATCAGGGAGGTGGGAGGTGAGAAGGCTCAGTCCTAGGAAGGAAAGGGGATCCCAAGCTGGATCAAGCATATTTTTAATTGGATGGTGAAAGGGATTAGGGAGAGCTGGGTGCCACCTACTCCCTCATCGAGAACTTCCAAGGGATTGGATTACTATTTATCAGAGCGAAAAGGCTGAGACCTATATAAAAGAATATAAAAGGGAGTGGTGCCAGGTCGACCCAGGCATCTAGCTCCATGAGGAATTTTCCCAGGTGTGATATCTGGGGATGCAGATAGCCAATCAAACCTCAGCTGGCAACCTTACCAAAATGAGACCCCTTAAGGAAGTCTACCTGCCCCCATCTCTATCCCACCCATCCAAACCAAGAAATTAATTTCACCCTTCCCAGGGTTTTGAGTCATTGGGAGTGGGGGACTGATAGGATGACTCCCAGGAAACGGGTAGCACTCAGGTGTCTGGCCCCTCACACCTTCTCCCTCAGGGGGAATCCAGGTGTCTATCATTCTCCCTTCCTCTTCTAGGGATCGATATATCAAGCACACACCACCGTCTGGAGGGAAGGCAGTGGGGCATCTCCCATCCCATCTCCCAAGATTTCAACAATTTCCTCAACTCTCACCCTCACTCAGAGGTGGGAGGACTGACGGGAAATGACCCAGGCATCAAACATCTTCCCCTACCCCAGTCATTTACCCCCTTCCCCTGGTGTCTAGGCACGTCCCCTCTTCTCTGGGACCCATTCTTATTCCAACCACCCGGGGCTAATCCCCAGAGTCTTTCTCACCCAACGCCTTGAGCAAGTCCTCAAAGTTTTCTGAACGAATGATCTTCCAGTTCCCGGAGAAGTTGGACATCTTGGCAGAAGTGGGTAAATTTTCCCCTGGAAATGGGGCTTGGAGGACTGGAAGCTAGGGGAGACACCTCCTTCTCCTTCCCACCGCGTGATCTCTAAGCACGACGAGCGAAGGCGATTCTCACAGCGAAACCCCAAAGCCGGGAGAGTGATCCGGCTTGGGCTCCTTTTATAAGGGCCACTGGCCCCGCCCCGGCTCCTCGGCCTCCGCCCTTCGCTCCGCCCCACCCCATCTCTCTCCACCTGGCGGGGCCCGGCTCCCCTTCGCTAGCCGCTGGGACTTGGAGATGCCAGCTCCAAACCCCATCCCCAGATTGATCCTTTCCCCCCTCCTCCCAACGTGCATCCCTTCCCCTCCAGTAACCTGGGTCTGGGCCTTGGAGGGAGGGAGGAGGGCAGGGAAAGAGGTTCTGAACTATTGTGAGGGTATCAAGGAAAGAGGGGGAAGGGATGCCTGGGTTCTTTTTTTCAGTGAATGGGACAACTAGATTGGAAGGATACATTCGGTGGGCACAGGGAAAGTCGATGGGGAAGGAGGAAGAGGGGGACAGAATTGGAAAGCCGAGTTTCTGGACCCCTCTCTCTCCACCTCCTAGCCAGGATTCCACCTTGGAATTCTACTGCTCTCCACCCCTTGCTCTCTCCGCACACTCCCCACCCGCTTAGAGCCCGCGCTTCAGCCAAATCCTCCAGGTGAGCCTCGGGACTGATTCTAGATCTGCAAGCGCTCTAAAGCTGCTGTCCGCGCCTACGGTGATGGAGTGGTAAGGGCACTGAGGGTAAGGGATCGGTAAGTCAGACTATCTTTGTACTGTAGGGAAAGAGAAAGGGAGAGCAGACCCCCGAAGTAGAGCAGATCGGATGCTCAGGCACCTTCACCACATTTAAGTGGGATGGATCCAGACTTTCTGCTCCTCAGAAGACCACTGGGGGATCAGAGAGAAGGGGAACGGGGCCAGTCCCTGGGTCAGGAAGGTCAGGACAACAGGTGAGGCACTGGCGCCCCCTGCCGGAAAGGATGAGGAAGTGTTGGGGACGTCCAGGGGGTGAGCAAGACACCTGAGTGCCTCCCCCCACCCCATACACACTTTGGAGGCTGGGGGCCGAGCGCCGCGATTCCCTTCTCCCCTTAGCTATGTACTTAAAAGACATTAAAGGGTTAATAAAGAACCTAAAAGAAGGAGGTTGTGAAGGTCAGAGGTCACAGCCAATCACCTGACACAGTCCCTTTAATAAAGAACTTTTTTTTTCTGCTTTGGCCTAGGAAGAGAGGGGGCCATGAGGTGGGGAAGGAAGCGGAGAGAAGGGGAAAAGGGGGAGGGGAGAGCTTTGCTGAAAACCACCTAAGGAGAGGCACAAGGCTGAAACACCGGACGCCTGAGTCCCCGTAGAGGAGGCTGGCTGGGAGGAAGGCTACCTGGGTGTCCTCCCGAGGGGAGATTGGGATGGGAGGATGTCTGGATCTCCTGGGGAATGGAGGGTGTCCCAGGGAAGGATGGCCCTGGGCTCCCGGAGGAGAGGCGGATGCTAGGGTTGGATTGCAGGGGGGAGGGGTCCTGTGGGGAGGGACTCAGGTATCACTTTTCTGGGCACTTATGGCAGCGGAAGAAGTGGAAACCGTTTTGGAAGCAGCTTTGAAGTCTGGAGATCAAAGCAGTTAGGGAGTGGGGGAGACAGTAGGCTCTGGGCAGTAGTCTCGGTCCCTCCGGGGCTGTCACGTGAAAGATCTCGACATCCACCCCTGGAAGAGAAGCATCAAGACAGAAGGAAAGATGGACAGACAGAGGAGGGGGGAGGGAGAGGAGGGAGACAGAAAGGAGGAAGGGAAGACGGCAGAGGGGAGGGGAAACGGAGAACAGCGAAATAGACAAAGATGGGGAAAGAAAGAGAGGGAGACAAAGGGAGAAAGGAGGGAGGAGAGCGAGACCCGAGCACAGAGGGAGAGATTCAGACTGATCTCCTTGTAGCGGAGAGATAAAGAGAAAGAGACAGAAAGAGAGGGGCAAATGAGGGTGAGAAGAAGCGAGACTGGGGGAGAGAAACGGAGACAATGCACAGCACCGAGAATGAGGGCCTGAGGCGGAGAAAAGGAAGAACAAAGAGATAGCGAGTTTCGGAGATAGGTGAGCAGAGGTAGGCGCACTGGCGCTCCACATCCTCCTCCTCCCCCTCCGCCGCCCCTCCCTACTTCTCTGCCATCTCCCTCGCTCCCTCCCTGGGATCTCAGCGGAGCGGGCCTCGCCTCGGAAAATCTTGTGCATATGTCCCCCTCGCTCCCGCCCCAACTCCCCCTTCCCCCGGCCCCAGGTCCCCAGCTCCCGCCAGCTCAACTCATTCCAAAGGCACTGATGGAAAACTCAGTCCGAGTCCCGCCTTCGAGAAATTCTGCTTGCACACACACACGCGCGCGCGCACACACACACACACACGCACACACACACACACACACACACACACACACGCACGCACGCGCGCGCATGCACATACCCTTCCCACCCTAACCCAGCCAACAGTGTGGAGGGAGCTGGCCTGGAGGATGGTACGGTATAGGAAACAGGTTTTCCAGATCTCCAAGCACTTAACCACAAGAACGAGGAGTGAGTCCCTGGGATTAAACAACTACAGGAATGGCTTCAAATGGTGGGATCAACTAACCAGCGAGGGGGATGGGATGGGAGTTGGGAGGAGCACAGCAGAGAAGAGAAGGCTTTGGAAGGGGGAGGCCTCTTGTGCAAAACAGCCAACGTGTATCAATCCAGGAATGTGAAAGGGACTGAAGAGCAAAGGAGAAACCGGCTAGATGCCTGAGGCAAGTTTTGTTGGTAAAAGCAAGAGGATGCCGAGCTGATCTTGCAACAAAGGGATGGCAGTTACACAGAAAGGATTCGTTAAGTAAGAGTGCAGGCAGAGCCCCATGATCACAGGCAAATAAGTCCCTTCCCCTGTCCAAGACTCAGTCTCCCCCTCTGTAAAATAAAATGATGGGGTCTGAGCCTTAGGTCCCTCCCCTGTAAAATGAAAGGATCATAAAATCCTATGATTTTAATAAAATTAGGAGTGACAAAAGAAACTCAAGAGGTACCTGATTCCTAGGACCCTAAAAATCCCCAGAAACTAATCAGGTGACCCAACATCACAAAGATACATGAAGGACTAGTGAATTCCAGGCAAAGGATTTAAAGTGAGAAGAGATTTAGAAATGGAGTCCAACTGCCTCCTTTTACAAGAAAGGCTTAGATGGGAAATGACTGGCCCAAAGTTAAGGAGCATAGCCAGGGACTGAACCCAGTTACTCTGATAAAGGGATCTTTCCCTTATACTACACTCCCATTAGAAGGGGCTCTAGATCAGAAGCTAAGAGCTCCAGGGCAGCTACTGGGTTACTTTGTTAAGTCACTTTCCTTCTCTGGGCCTGCTGGCCTGGCTTGGAGTCAGAAGGACCTGGGTTTGAATACTAGCTGTAGAACTGTGCACCTCACTTTCTTCTAACAAAAGATGGAGGCTGCTCCCTATTCTTCCTGGAAATGCCCCAGCCTGCTTTTGCAATCCTGCAGTATCTCTTCCACAGACCCTGTCCCCTCTCTGTGTATCTCTCCTGCTGCTCTCCCCTAAATTGTCCATGGCCTCTTTCCCCATGTCCCCAGACCTTCTTCTCAACCAGTTCCAGTCCCCTCCATTCTTCCCACTTCCCTCAACTCCTGTCCCTCCTCCCCAATCTTTTCCCTTTCCCCTAGTGTCCCCACAGGTCCCTTCTTCCTTGATGTCCCCTTCCAGCTCCCTTTTTTGGCGTATCTCCAGCTCCCTCCCCTGTCCTCTGGCAAATACCCACCTCATTCATGTCTGGCTATCTCAGTTGGGAGAATATGGGAAAAGACTATATGGGTTTTCCCTACCTTCCCCAAAGTATTGACTAACTGGGGCTGGGGCTGGGGGTAGCTCTTGAGTTACAGCACTCTCCCAGAATGCCCCCTACTCTGCTCTAAACCCAATCTACCCTAAAATCCATTCCAGACAGGTTAGGAGAAAACAGCCTGATACTACAATAGGAGAGATGGGGGTGACTATTCTTTTCAGAGGCAAGCCCCCCCCTTTCTCTGCTCCAACATCTTTGTAAACTCTCCAGCTTGGGGAGGGGTTATTTGGCAGGGGCAGCACAACCTGGGGCTGGGGGACAGGAAGGCTTAGACTCCCCAAATCCTGCCTCTGCTCAGTCAGGCCCAGATTTCCAAAAGAGACAGAAGTAAGACAAAGAGAAGTCAGGCTGGGAGGGGAATTCTTTCCAGATGTGAGAGTCTGCGGTTTGGCCGCTCCAGGGCCTAATCTTCTGCACAGAGGGGGCCGTTTTGCCTGCTGGGAGGGGATCAACCAGACTGAGCAGGGTCAGGAGGTGGCAAAGCCAGGACCTATTCCTTCACCCTTTCCATTCTCTTCCCTTCCTGGTGGTGGGGGAAGGGGAAGTACCCTAGGGAAAGGGATTAGGGACAGGGAGACTCTAAAGGAGAAGGGCAAGAGATTGGGGGGGTGGGGAGAGGAAGGGAATGAGAGACTCCAAAGGATAGGGGCACAGGCTGTGAGACACAGAGATAGGGGAAGAAACTGGGGAAAACAAACAGAGGCACAGGAGCTGGAGGACATGGAGAAGAAGGGGAAAAGGGATGGAGAAGAGAGGAGGAGCTAGGAGGCACTGAAAAGTGAAGGAGGGTAGGAGAGAACAAAGGGACCAGCGTGAACTTAAAAAAGGGAGGAAGTCTAGGGAAGGGGTTATTCAAGGAAAGGGACAGAGGCTGAAAGACACTGGGGGGGGAAGGGAAGGGATTGGGGTGAATTAGAAAAGAGAGATGGGGTTGGAAGACACTGATGGGGAGCATCAGCGGCTGAAAGATCCCAAGAGAAAGGCGAGAGATGGAAATGACACTGAAAAGATCACTAGGAGAGAGGGGAGAAACTAGAGGGTGGAGGCAAGGGTTGAGGGAGAGAAGCAGGAGTTAAAAGAACCAAGGGAGAAGGGTATTGGCTAAGGGACACTTAGGAGAAAGTAAGAGATCAGTGGTGGGACACTGGAGTAGAGGGGATGACCAGGGGACAAAAGAGGCAGTGGCTGGGGAACATTGAATGAAGGATGGGGTAGGGAGGAACCCATTCCAGCATCAGTCACATTGAGTCTACAAACAACTGGCTTTAATTTCCCACTGGGATCAATAAGAGGAAGGAATTTCTCAAAGTTGCTGGCCTTTTAATTATGACCAAATCAGCAACAGATTCGCCCCCGGTGCCCCCTGCCCTGGCCCCCTCCCTCTGAAGGAAGCCTTCATCACAGGCCTCCCCAGAAGAGAAGGCAAAACTCCTAGGTTCTTAAAGAGGGAGAGGCCTAGGAAAAGAAAAAGTCTTGAGGATTTGTTCTCACTGAAGATCAATGATGTTGCCATTGCAGCAGGAGGGATCCATGTTGAACAATAGAAAGGTCTTCCTGATAATTACCATTAGGAGACAGTAATTGAAGGTTGAATTTTTTGGAGAAGAGTTTCCCTTCTTTTGCTTTGCTGCACAGGAGGACAGAGGACAGAGACACAGGAGCTGGAGGACATGGAGAAGAAGGGGAAAAGGGATGGAGAAGAGAGGAGGAGCTAGGAGGCACTGAAAAGTGAAGGAGGGTAGGAGAGAACAAAGGGACCAGCGTGAACTTAAAAAAGGGAGGAAGTCTAGGGAGGGGGTTATTCAAGGAAAGGGACAGAGGCTGAAAGACACTGGGGGGGAAGGGAAGGAATTGGGGTGAATTAGAAAAGAGATGGGGTTGGAAGACACTGATGGGGAGCATCAGCGGCTGAAAGATCCCAAGAGAAAGGCAAGAGCTTGAAATAGGATTGAGATGCTAAACCCAAGGATAATAAGGTCATAATGTCATAGATTTGAAGAAGGAAAGGGCTGTAGAGAACACAAAATCCAACCCTTCTGTTTTTTACAGATGAGAAAACAAAGAAGCTGAAGTTGACTCACCTGAGATGGCCAAAGTAGGAAATAGCAGAGTCAGGTTTTGAACCCAGGTCCTGGACCCCAGTAAGAGTGCTCAACATCTTCTGCTTTGCTGGGAGATGCAGAGGTTGTGAGATATAGTTGGGGGGCCTTGGGGCACTTGGCCCAGTCGCCAGGGAGGGAGCCAATGACCTCTGTAGAATATGAGTCAAGAATCATGAGCTCTCAAACAAAGGGGGGGGGGGGTGTTTGAGCCAAATTCAACATCTTGCAGAACTGCCTCACCCTAGGCAGTGTTATGACATCTGCTGGGTCACAGGGTTTGTTTGGCTGGGCGTCATTGAGAAATGGATCCAGGCTCAGGCCTGTTCACCTGGGTCCTCTGTTTCTCACTCATAGAGGGATAAGAACAACAGGAATAGGCAGCACAGTGGATTCTAGTGGACAAGGACAAAGGATAGAGAAATAGAGAAAGCGTGTATGGGTATGAAAGCTAGGAGGCAGGACACCTGGGTCTGAGGAGAGGGCAAGAGAGATGGAAACAGGAAGACAGGAAAGTGTTTCCCCGCTGAGTTTGCCTCCTCCAGTCTTTCCCCGTCTTGAATCCATCTTTCACAATAGCTATGTGAATTAACCTATTTAAGGTAGAGATTTGATCATGTCATTTCCCTATTCAAAGCCCAACAGTGGCTCCCCATAAACTTCTTACCCTACTATGCCCCTCTCCAGTCCTGCTTCATTTTACTCTCCACACTCCATTGCAGCCCAACTGAACACACACACACACACTTGCACAGAACATGTCTCCTGCCAGACCATGGTCCTGTCTCCTGTTCATAGGAAATTAGGATTTGAAGCCAGAAGGAGCCTTTGAGATCATAGTCCAGCCCTTTCATTTTATAGAAAAGAAAGTTGAGCCTTAGAGAGGTCGGGAACTTTGCCCAAGCTTACTCAGGCAGTGAGGAACAAAGCTGAAATTCAAACCCAGATCTTGACTCTAAAGCCAAAGGCCTTTTTTTTTTTAACCTTCCTGCTCATCACACCTCCTCAGGGAAGTCTCTGATCCTCCCCAGCTAAAATTAACCTCTTCCTCCCCCGTGTTCTTAGAGAATGTCTCAGCTTCTGTAACCCCGTCACATTGTCCTACATTTATGCTACTGTATCATAATTATGTTTACATGTTCCCTTTAGTGGGGTGCAGCTCTTTGAAGCCAGGTCCCCTTATTCTGTCATCTTTGGTTGTGTTTTTAGCGCCTAATACAGTCCTCTGAACTCAGAGACAGGGACAGGCACTGGACCCATAATAATTCCCTGATGAGGAAATTTTACCAATGCAGGTCTCTCTCTGCAACTTCTGGTCTTAGAGAACTGTCTAAAGCACTAAGTAATGAAGTAATTTGTTTGGGATAGGTGGGTATCATAGAGCCAGTGGTTCAGAGGTAGGACTGGAACTCAGGTCTTCCTGGCTGAGGCTCTATGCTTCTGATGATCCTCAACAGATAACAGGTATTAAATAAGGGCTTGGTGAATGAAAGAAGGAAAGGAAGACAAATGGATCTTCTCTCATTTCCAACTACAGAGAAATGGATTGGGACTTGACCGGCCCTCCCTTATTCTCTGGAACGCTATCTAAAAGGCTTGGCGTTGAGCACTGTTACTGGAGTCCAGGACCTGGGTTCAAAACCTGACTCTGCTATTTCCTACTTTGGCCATCTCAGGTGAATCAACTTCAGTTTCTCTGTTTTCTCATCTGTAAAAAACAGAAGGGTTGGATTTTGTGTTCTCTACAGCCCTTTCCTTCTTCAAATCTATGACATTATGACCCTATTATCCTTGGGTTTAGCACCTCAATCCTATTTCAAGCTTAGATATCAGATCTCTTACTGCCCAAGAAGACTGCTCTTATATGGTAAGTAGGTGGAAGTAAGACTGACTACAAGGTTTTCCCAATGGGCATCTGGAAAGAGAAGCCTCTCTGGAAGCAGAGCTGGGGTAGGAAAAAAGCTACCTGATGTGGAGGAAAAGGTCTCCATGATGGCTTTACCAGGAAACTCAGTTTTGCTTGGGATGTGGGTGAGCGAAATCAGGAGACAGAGGGGGAGAAGAGATGGGACTGAAGGTAGACGGAGAGAAAAGAGCCTGGCCCGTTCCTGGGCTGGGATCTTGCTTTTGTTGTACTTGGCCCCGCCTGCCCAGTTCCCGGATCCTGCTGCCAACAGCTCTCCCCAGGGCTGGGCTGGGCCAGGCTAACTTAAGGGAGGAGGTGGGGACTGTTGGGCTGGGAGGTCAGGATGCCTGGGTTCTTGTTCTTACTGGGAAGTACCACCTAATCCTGATTGCTTTCTGGTAAATCGAGGGAGAGCAGGGCTATTGAGTGCTTTAAGATTTTTGGAGGGAGGTGAGTCCTGTCCATTTGTCTCCATTTTTATCTCTTCTTCTGACACTGGTGTCTCAGTCTTTCTACCCCTATCCATGAATCTGTCTTCCCCAAGCACTCCAGTCATTTCCATCTCATTCATCAGCACCCTCTTCTTCCACTCTAAGGAGATGCAGGTTAGACTTTTCCCATTTTTGTCCCTGCAAAGAATTCAATCCTGCAGGATCTAGTGACGACCCCTTAAGGCAGAAGAAAAGAGGACCTCAGGGGTAGGTAGTAAGGGAATTGGAACAAGGGAGGCAGCTGCCAACATCTGGTGCTGGGCAGGTCCCAACTTGACTGTGGCCAGCTGCAGCCTCCAAAGTGACCCTCCCCCTCTCCCCCGGGGCATTAAGGGCCGGATGATGAAGTTAGTCAGTTCTGTGACCTGTAGTTAAACTCCTCTCTGCTTTTATGATTCAATTACCCAGGGGCCCCTGCACCCCTTCACAATCTTTATCCCAGTGCCTACTCTTTTAGTTCCTATGCTGCCCCTTAACCCCAGGCAGCCTGGGTGGGAGGGGTTGGGGTACAGAGGGAGGCCAGGGGCCTGGTGCCTGGATTAAGAAGTCTCTTTGACGGGCATGAGAGGGGAAACCCAGAGCCCTAAGAAAAGATAAACAGCCAATAGTCTAACCTCCATCCCTCCCGCTGCTTTTCACCAGCTGTAACTTTTCCTATCCCTGTCTGCAGTTCCTCATCTCCATTGCTCTCCTCCCCACCCCATCCCCCACCAAAAAAACCTAGGAGGCCCCTAGGGAGAGAGGGAGAAGATCAAAGTCAGATTCACAAGAAGAGGGAAAGGAGGGGAGGTCATCTCTCTCCTCCCTGGGCCACAGGAGGGCAGAAAACAAGAGCAGGCCTCCCAGGCTCAGGGGCCCAGAAAAGATCAAAGAGAACTGGGAGTAAGGGGAGGGAAGAGGGGCTGGGGGTCCTGCAGGAGAGGATGCTAAGGGGGATACAGGGCTGGCCTCTGAAAGGGGATGGGGAGCACAAAAGGAAACTTTTAAATTCTTTCTCCACAGGGTGTGGCAGAAGCACATAACACATTTGAGGGATAGAAGTCAGATAGAAGGAAGGTCTACTAATTACTCAGACGCTTCCTAGCTTTGTGACCCTGGACGAGTCACTTAACCCTGTTTGCCTCAGTTTCCTCATCCATCAAATGACCTGGAGGAGATGGTGAACCACTCCAGTATATTTGCCAAAAAATAAACAAAAAAAAAAAATCCCACACCAAATGGGGTCACAACATGATTGAAACAACCCAACGAGACATTCATACAGCCCTAAGCACTTTACACGCTAGCTCAGATAATTCTCCCAAGCTCCCTGTGAGGTGCTTTTATCTGTTTCATAGTTGGGAAACTGAAGCTGAGAGAATAAAGTGACCTTTCCAGAGCCTCACATGCAGAGTCTGTGACAGGATTCAAACTCAGGTCTTCTGCCAAGTCCAATGCTCTATCCATGGTGCTACCCGTCTGTCTGCCTAGAAGTGAAACTAAACTAGAATGAACACTGAAGTTTTCGCAAAGTCCCTGTTTCTTGTTTTCCTAGTCTCTCTTCAATATGTCCTGGCAGCTGGACTCAGGACCCTGGTGGGAGCTTCTCTGGGATTCCCTCCATAACAGGACTGGGAAGGGGACTAATGCCTTTTAAGACATAAAGACAGAGAGAAGGGAGCAAAGAACAACCATCAGCTCCAGCCTAGCTCCAGAAATAGGATCATATTGGGGCTCCCAGGATTTAGGGCTGGAAGGAACCTTAGAGATCATCTAACCCTTTTATTTTAGAGATGAGGAAACTGGGGGCCTAGAAGGGGAAACTGCTTTGCCCAAGGTCACGAAAATAGTAACAGGTTTTATGACTGCAAATGTAGGGCTCTTTCCACCATATTATGCTCTCTATTACCTGTGCCACATAAAAACAAAGAACTGGGTTGCAGAAAATACTCCAATGTGGCTATGGAATTGAACACAAGTCCAGCTCAGATCCCTCCATCATCCCCAACCTAACCCCCACTTTCACCCCATCTTATACACAACATAATTGAATCTAGGACCTAACCCCATACCTCAGCCTCCACCTCAGTTGGCTCTGACCTTGCAGTGACCTTTCCCCATGTATTCCCATGTGTTATGCAGGGCCAGAGAGATGGAAGAGAGGGATAGGAAAAATAGGGAACTGGCCTGAACCTGACCCCAGGGCCCTAACTGGTGGCAAGATGGAAATGGGAAAAAGATGTGGGCAGCAGAAGGCTCTGATTTTCCCTCCTTAATGGGGGAATGGAGCTCTGGATACACTCAACTGTCAAGGGAGCTGAGAGACAGCCACCACCTACTTTGCCTAATTGCTGTCCCAGCCCCTTCTCTGCTTCCCACTGTCCCCTCAGCCCCCTTTTCTCCTAGTATGTCCCTCCTAACTCCTATCCTTTTTCCTGTCTCCCCAAACCCCTTTCCCTCAAGATTCCCTCAGCCTCTTCCCCCAACCTCCCTCCTAGCATTAAGCTCCTGGACTCTGCCCCATCGATGTCACCCCAGGCCTTTACCCTTCTCTTCAAGTATCTCTCAACCCTTTCTCCAATTTTCTGAAGGGGGGGGGGGGGTGTAATTCTTGAAAGTTGCTGGGCCCATTTTAGAGGGATTATGCAAACTGTCTAACCCCACCTCAACAAATACCCCTCTCACCCTGCCCGAAACACACATATCATTCTGTCTCCTTGTACCAAGGAAGAGGGAGACATCCGGACTGTGGCTTTGGGATCGACAGGGACATGTCGCTGGGGGATAAAAGGAGCCAGCAGCTCCTGGATTTCACAGCTACCAACCTCCCAGCCATGGTCTCATGCCTCCTAAATCCAACAGCCTTTAGGTTCCAGATAATCTGAGTTTCAAGTTAGTCCTCTGAGAGTCTCCAACACAAAGAGCTACATCCTGGCCACTGGGTCCAGTGATCAATGTCATCTGAAATCCTTATCAATTAACTCTATCATTTATTTAGATATTTCATCATACACTACTTGGTGTAAACTGTTACCTGTTAGCAAGTCTAGTCTCTTTAGACCAGCAGTCTAAAAGAACCTGGGGTCTGCAAACTTTTTTTTTAAAGGTTAGAAATTATATTGAAATACAAGTGGCTCTCTTTGCATTTTACTTGCAGTTGGTTTCCTATATGTTTTATTTAGTGCATTTAAAAACATAATTCTGAAATGGGCAAAGAATAACATCTAACACCATATACCAAATTAAAGTCCAAACGGGTACATGATTTCAATATAAAGGCTGCTACTATAAACAAATTAGGGGAGCAAGGAATAGTGTATTTGTCAGATTTATGGAGAATGGAGGAATTTATGACCAAACAAGAGGTAGAGAACATTATAAAATGCAAAATGGATAATTTTGATTACATTAAACTGAAATGTTTCTGCACAAACAAAGCCAATGCAATTAGGAGGGAAGCATAACAATGGGAAGTAAGTTTTACAACTAGTGTCTCTGATAAAGGTCTCATTTCTAAAATATATTCAATGGATATGAATAGGCAGTTTTCAGAGGAAGAAATTAAAGCTGTCTATATTCATATAAAACTACTCTAAATCACTATTGATTAAAGAGATGCAAATCAAAACAACTCTAAGGTACCACATCACACCTATCAGATTAGCTAACATGACAAAGCAGGAAAATGATAATGTTGGAGATGTGGGAGAGTTGGAACACTAATTCATTATTGGTGGAACTGTGAGCTGATCCAAACTGGAGAGCAATTTGGAACTATGTCCAAAGGGCTATAAAAACATGCATACCCTTTGACCCAGCAAAACCGCTTCTAGGGCTGTATCCCAAAGAGATCATAAAAATGGGAAAAATATTTATAGCAGCTCTTTTTGTGGTGGTCAAGAACTAGAAATCAAGGAGATGCCCATCAATTGGGGAATGGCTGAACAAGTTGTGATAAATAAATGTAATGGAATACTATTGCGCTATAAGAAATGATGACCAGGCAAACTTCAGAAAAACTTGGAAAGACTTATATGAACAGATGCTGAATTAAGTGAGCAGAGCCAGGAGAACATTGTACATAGTAACAGCCACAGTGTATGATGACTAATTTTAATAGACTTAGCCCTTCTCAGCAATACAAGGACATAAAATTATTCCAAAGGACTCATGGTGGAAAATGCCATGCATATCTAGAGAAAGAACTATGGAATCAGAATGCAGAGCAAAGCAGACTATTTTTTGTTTTTGTTTCTTCCATTCATTATAATTCTTCTGTGCAACATGACTGATGTGAAAATGAGTCTAACAGGAATGTGTGTGTGGAGCCCATATCAGATTGCATGCCATCTTGAGGAGAGGAGGGGAAGAAAATTTAAAACCTATGGACGTAAATGTTGAAAAACTAAAAATAGAGGTATATATACATAAATATGTGTGTATATATATGAAAATTCTGAGATGGGGTCCACAGGCTTTCTTTAGACTGCCAAAGGGGTCCATGACACAAAATGGTAAAAAGACCATTATTTAGGACTGGCATCCTTCTCCTTAATCTCTCACATTCTGCACAGTGATAGGCCTGACAGGTTCTTAAACTTAAAAGTGAATGCTGAGAGTAGAAGCACTATCTTTGCAATGGGGAGTCCCAGGGTAAAAGGGGAGACAAAGTACTGTGCAGTAGAAAGGATGGAGTGGACAGTGGGGATTGGTTTAGGATTTGGGGTATTCCCAAAGCTTAACCAATGCTTTGCATTTATCAGGCACTTTGTTCGGTGACTTTAATTTGGAGTTGGAAAATCTGGTTCAAATCTTAGCTTTGCCATGTGTGACCTTGAGCACATTTTTGCTCCTCTGGGTTTTAGTTTCCTCAACTTAAAAAAACAGAGGAGGGTATTAGACTAAGTGAACTCATTGCTTCCAGTCCTTACACCACATGTACCCTATACACCATCCTCCACCAAACTACTTCAGTAGCCCTCCCCCAACAGCATTTGTTTCCAAATTCTGGCATCCCCCTTTACACACATGCCCTCCTTCTCCCCAGGTACTTCTGTCTAGGGCTGTCTGGCTTGATTATCTCGCCTTTGTCTTTTTTCTGGGTGTGGGCTCCATCTTCCCCATTCCACAAGGGTAGGAACTGTCTTCTCTTCTCTGGAATAATTTGGCCTGTTTCATTTGGACACCTTTCCTGAAGTTCTTCCAAACAAGCAACAGAACAAGATTTCAGGGTGTGAAGGGCATTCCTTTATGAACCATGCATCCAGTATGGGGTATAAGATGAGCTATTAATCACTGCGAGTCTTCAGATGAAGCTGAGGCCAGACCAACTGGATGACCATTTGTGAGGGGCAGGATATTCATTCTCTGAAACCTCTTCTAATGCCTGATTCTCAGATTCTGTGAGAAAGTGTCACTCTCCTCATACATACATTTTGGACAAGTCACCTCAATAATAATAACTCCCATTTAAATGTTTGAAGGTGAACAAGAAGAGGTTGGGACTGTATCTTATTTCATCTTTTTATCCCTAGTACCTAGTTTAGCGCATTATCACTAATAGGTGCTAAATAAATGTTGAAATGAATTGAGTTTAACAACTCCATGGGGAGGGTAGTACAATTATTATTCCAATTTTGTAGATGAGGAAACCGAGCCTCAGAGAAGTTAACTCACATTTATCATCACATGAAGTTACAATGTATTTTATCTCATTTGATTCTCATTAACAACCCTGTGATAGTCAATACAGGTGAAATTAACCCCATTTAACAGGAAGAAACCCAAGGCTCAGAGGAAGTTCAAAAGCACACCTACTAAACAGTAGTGCTGGGGCTCAAAAGTGCTATTTGAATTAGTATTGAACCTTCCCTTCCATCTCAGTGCTCCAGCTGGACATACAATCATACTGTTATTGCTGAAGACGGCCTTAGACATTATCTAATTCTGTCTCCCATTCAGTTTATGGATGAGAAAAACAGGGCCAAAAGAGGTCACTGGAGCAGACTTTTGAGTGGGAAGGACCTCTTGGGCATTATTGAAGCATGGAGGAAAGGAATGGGAACATAAATATACTTCAGCTGAATATTTATTAAGAAAACACTGTCTACTGAGCACTGTTAGGTGCTAGAATGACTAGCTATCTTGGAGCGGGAGATGACACAAATGAGCAGAACACAAGATAATACATGGGTATTATGTAGATGAGGTGTAAACAGACTGTTACATGAAATCTAAGGTGGAGAAGTCTACTTGGAGGGAGGGAGATGGGGAAGGCTACCTAGAGGTGGTATTTGAATTAGGCTTCAAAGGATAGGAATTCAAATGGGGTGTGGTGGGTGAAGATAATACAAACAGAGGTAACAGTGAAAAAAGGTAGTCAGAAACCTCTCCTGGGGAATATGAAGAGTTTGGTTTAGCTGTAGACTGAAAGGGGAAGACTAGGAGGGCCTTGAAGCATTTGAACTTTGCAAACAAGCACACAAGCACTCATTATAGATACTATGTCTGAAGGATGTGCTGGGTGCTGTGGATACATAGACAAAAATGAAAGGCCTTCCCTTTAAGAACTTAAATTCCATCTCAAGAGATAACAAGGATGTAAATAAGTAGATGCATGATCTATACAAAGTAAATGCAAGGTGGATGAAAAGTGATTTTTGGAGAACAAGCACTGGAAGCCGGGAAGGTTAGGAAAGGCCTTGGACATAGGCAGTGGTACAGAGCTGAGCTCAGAAAGAAGCTCCAGAAGAGGCAGAGATGAGGGAGGGCGTCTGAGGCTCAGCAAGTAGTTTCCATTTCAGGACCACCAGAGGGAATGTGATGGCAGTAACATGCAATCAGCCTGGAAAGACACGTTGAGTCAGATGGTGAAGGGCTTTACACGTCAGAGGAGGCTGTATTTGATCCTAGAAGCAACTGGGAACAATAGGATCTTCTTGAAGAAAGGAATAGTGTAGTCAGACTGGAACTTGTGGAAAGTGCTTTGGCAGCTGTGTGGAGTCAGGATTGAAGAGCGGAAAGACTGGAGGCAGGATTCGGATGAAGCAGGCTAGTTAAGTAAGGCGAGCTAGAGGTCATGAGTGTCTCGGCTAGGAAGTAAGCAACAGGTAGTCGCTGATGGCTGATATGATCACCTCCATGTATAGGGGAAGTTTTAGTCTAGCCCAAGTCTGAAGAATGGTTTGAAGCAGGGAAGAGAGCAGAAGTGAGATGATGTGCTCCAAGATTATATGGTCTACATGAGTGAGAATGAGGGCTTTTAGGGGGGAGAAGGGAGGAAGTTTCAATAAATAGGAATCAGAGGTGGAAGATACAATGTGGTAACATTAAATATTGACAAATATTTGCTAGTTGGGATTGTATGAGAAGTGAGGAAGAAAAAAAGCTAAATGGATTTTTTTTTTTGCCCAACTTATATCTTCTTAAAGGTCTACCTTTGCTCAAGAAGTTTCTGTGGCTCCCAATTACCCACAAGGAAAAAATATCAACTTTTCCAGTTGGCATTTAAAGCCCTGGTCAGTCTCATTCTTTCATGTGTGCCAGGATTACTAGTTCCTTGTGCAGACAGGACATTCTACCTCCCCCTTGTACCTTTGTATAAACTATTCCTTTACTGTCACCTCTAGGAACTCATTCTTTCAAGATTCAGCTTATGCCATGCCACTTTCCTGATTCCCCCACTGAATGCCCTTAACTCCTGCAAATTACTTTAGATGTATTTGACGTGTACTTTACTTTGTACAGATTTTGTCTATGTCCTTTCTCCCCAATAAAATGTAAGTTCCTTGAGAATAGATACTTCATTTCTGTCCTTTATAAATGCTTGCTGAATAAATTCAATTCTATAAACATTCTTTAAATCTTACTATGTGCAAGGTATGACGCTGGGTGTTGATATAAAGATGAAAAAGGACACTGTTCCTGCCCTCAAGGGGTTAAGACTTGTACACAAATGGAAATGAGATACAAGTAACTGTGATAATGAGTGGGAAGGGAGGCTCAGAGCATCCTGAGAAATTCAGGGACAGAAGAATTGCTCTTGGCTACTGGGCAGCAGGAAAGGCTTCAAGGAATAGGTGACACCAGAGCTGGGCCTTGAAGGAAGGGAAAGATATTAAGCTGTGGCAATGTGGAGACCATGGAGACACTGAGACAGTAGAGGACATTAACAGCCAGCCAGGAGCCAATTTTGGCTGAAGTGCTAAGCTCATGGAAGGGAATACCAAGGAACAATGCTGCGGTCAGACTTAGAAGGGTCTTAGATATTCCAGGCTAGGGAGTTTTACTTTATCCTCTTAGCTAAGGCATCACTGCCAAGTTTCTGGATAGGTAGAACATGGTCAGACCTGTGCCTCAGGGCAACTTTTGGTAGCTGTGTGAAGAATGGTCTGAAAAGGGAAGATATAAGAGGCTAGGAGACAATTTAACTAGACAACTGCAGACATCTAATTGAGAGATAATGAGGGCCTGAACTAAGGTGGCAGTCATATGAGTGGGGAGAAGCATATAAGTATGAAGTGAAGAGAGAGAATGGTAACTGATGATATGAGGAGGAAGAAGAGTCAAAAGATGACTGAGGTTTTCAGTCTGGGAGGGTGGCAGAGGGAAACTAGGAAGGCACTGATGAATAATAAAAAATAGAACGTTTGTTATTCACAGGGAAAAAGAGGGAAGAAAAGGAGGGAAGGAGCAGAGATAGGTCAGATTAGATGCAATGGAACACCTATCCTCAACTGAGAACTCAACAAGATTCTAATAAAAGCGGGTGGAGGAAGGGGAACAAAGACTGAAGGGGAAGCATAAGGAGAATCATGCAAGGCCTCCAGTGGCCAGTCTGGCAAATAAATACCAGACTTTGGAGGCCCCCAGGGGTTTTTGTGCCACATGGACTGTGAAATATCCTGACCCATAAACCCAAACAGTGAATCCAACATGCTATATAATAGTTATATGGTATCTGCAGCTCATTTGCATTCCTAATGATCTGTGGTGTTTTGCTGAGGACACTTAACTTTGACTACAAGTCAAAGACCTAGATTCTAGTTCCAGCTGTGCCATTTAATACCTTAGGCAAATCATTCCATCTCAATTTCTTCATCTGTAAAATGAGGTGGTTGAATTTGCTACAAGTTAAGTTGAAAGAACTCTCACATAGATTTATGGAAAGGAAAAGAGTTAATTACCAAACAAGGGAAAGGATCACAGAAGACAATTTGGAAAATTTTGATTACATAAAATTAAAAAGGTTTTGAACAAACAAAAACAATTAGAAGAGGAGCAGATAGACAAATGGGGAAAACCTTGAAGCAAGTTTCTCTGACAAAAGTGTCACTTGTAAGGTATACAGAGAAATGATTCAAACTTCTAAGAATAAGAGCCATTCCAGAAGAAATCAAAGTTATCAATAGCCATCTAAAAATAAAAATGCTCTAAATCACTAGAGAAATGCAAATTAAAGCAACTCTTAAGGGGCACTCTATCTCCCAGATTGTCAAAGTTGGCCCAAAAAAGGAAAAAAATGGAGAGGCCCTGTGAAAAAAATGGTACATTAATGCAGAAGCTGTGAAACTGATAGTCCTGCCAATTTGGGAAAGCAATCTGGAACCACGCAGAAGTTATTCAACTATGCCTACCCTTTGACCAATAAATACTATTAGATCTATACTCCCCCAAAATAAGAGGAAATGGATATGTATAAGCTTTTTTTTTTTTTTGCGGGGTGGCAAAGAGCCAGAATCTGAAGGGTTATTTATGATATATGAATACAATGGAACACACTTGTGCTGTGAGAAATGAAGGGAATGGTTTCAGAGAATCCTGGAAAGATTTCAATGAACTGGGGCAAAACAAAATGAGCAGATCCTTGAGAACAACTTATATTATAACAATATTGCAAAGACAAATGACTTTGAAAAAGTTCTTTTAAAGATCTCTGATCAATTCAATGACCAACTATACTTTCAGAGTACACGATGAAACATGTTGCCCTCCTCCTGAGAGAGGTGATAGCCTCAGAGGACAGACTGTGTCACAAATGTGTATGTATACAAATACACAGAGAGAGAGATAGACAAACAGACAGAAAGAGGGAGAGACATGGCCAATGTGGGAATTTGTTTTGCTTGACAATACGTACCTATTTCTTATAAGGTGTTTTTATTTCTTCCTCAATTGGGGGTGGGGTAGGAATTAGAAGAGGACTAATTGAAAAAAAATTGAACTTAAAAAATAGCTCTGATATTATTTTGAATTCTAGTTCTAACACTGTCACTTAGCACTCAAGCTTGAATTTTCTCATCAGGAAAATGAGGACACTATTTTTTGCTCCACTAATTTGCTTATTGTCCCCACTTTTCTGATAAACAAATTAGAGAAATAAGGAAGAGTGTATTTGTCAGATTTATGGAGAATGGAGAAATTTATGACCAAACAAGAGAGAGAACATTATGAAGTGCAAAATGGATAATTTTGATTAAATTGAACAAGTTTTTGCACAACCAAACCCAATGCAACCAAGATTAGGAGAGAATCAGAAAACTGGGAAAGAATTGTTGCAACTAGTGTCTGTGACAAAGACCTCATTTCTAAAATATATGGAGAATTGAGTCAAATGTATACAAGTCATTCCCTAACTGAAAAATGGTCAAAGGATATGAACGGGGAGTTTTCAGAGGAAGAAATTAATCTACAGTCATATGAAAAAATGCTCTGAATCACTATTGATTAGAGAGATGCAAATCAAAACAACTCTGAGGTACACCACATCACACCTATCAGATTGGTTAACATGATAAAACAATTAGATGATAAATGCTGGAGAAGATGTGGGAGAGTTGGAACACTGATTCATTGTTGGTGGCAGTACAAGCTAATCCAACCATTCTGGAGAGCAATTTGGAACTATGTCCAAAGCGCTACAAAAATGTGCATACCCTTTGACCCAGCAATATTGCTTCTAGGACTGTATCCCAAAGAAATCATAAAAATGGGAAAAGTTCCCACATGTACAAAAATATTTATAGCAGCTCTCTTTGTGGTGGCCAAGAACTGGAAATAGAGGGGATGCCCACCAATTGGGGAATGACTGAACAAGTTGTAGTATATGAATGTAATGGAATACTACTGTACTATAAGAAATGACAAACAGGAAAACTTAAAGGCCTGGAAGGACTTCTATGAACTGATGCTGAGTGAAAGTAGCAGATCCAGGAGAACATTGTACACAGTAACAGTCACAGTGTGAGGCATTTTTCTGACAGATTAAGCCCTTCGCAGCAATGCAAGGACCTAAAACATTCCCAAAGGACTCTTGAGGCAAAATGCCATTCACATTCAGAGAAAGAACTATAGAACTGGAATGCAGAATATTTTCTTTTGTGTTATGTTTTGTTTGGGTTTTTCTCATGATCCCATTCATTTTAACTCTTCCATGCAACATGACTAAGGTGAAAATGTATTTAAAAATAACATATGTGTAGAACCCATATAAGATTCCATGAAATCTCAGGGAGGGAGAGGGGAAGAAGGGGATAAAGAGAGGAAGAGAAATATAAGACTTATGTGTATGTTCATCCCTCATTGCTGAAAAAGACCATGCCATCAAAGAAATAATAACATGACTTGCACTTGACTTTGTTTTGAGTAAGGGACGGCTGTACAGGTCACCAGTCTCACCTCTCCTCCACAGCCTTCTGAATCCAGTGACCAGATATCCATCAGGATGACTGGAGATGACCAGGGATGAGGCAATTGGGGTGAAGTGACTTGCCCAAGGTCACACAGCTAGTGAGTGTCAAGTGTCTGAGGTGAGATTTGAACTCAGGTCCTCCTGACTCCTGCCCTGGTGCTCTATCCACTGTACCACCTTGCTGTCCCCAAGACTTATGGAAGTGAATGTAGAAAACTGAAAACAAATTAAAATTTAGAGGAAAAAAAAGAAAAAGAAAAATGGTGACAACAATTATACCACCTGCTTCATGAGGCTATTGTGATGAAAGTGCTTTGTAAACCTTTAAATACTATAATAATATGAGCTAGAACTATAGCTGTCCATGCAACAATGGAATTGAGTTTAAGTTCTAGCTAATGTCCATCAGAGATCAGTGTCAAATAGTCCAACCCTTTCATTTCAGAAAGACCAAAGACACCCAAGTATTAAGTTTTGTTGTTGAGTCATTTCAGTTCTGTTCATTTTCTTGGCAAAGATACTGGAGTAGTTTGTCACTTTCTTATCCAGCTCTTCAGGCAGATGAGGAAACTGAGGTAAACAGTTTTAAGTGACCTGTCCAGGTTCACAGAGGCAGTTCTGAGGTCACATTTGAATTCAAGTCTTCCTGACTCCAGGCCAGGTATTCTATCCACTGCGCCACCTAGTGGCCCAAGTTTTAAGGAGCAGAGGATTTTAACCAGGTCCCTTAATTCCAAATTCCATGCTCATTTCGTTGATACTATAGGCAGGCCACAGGACGACCAGAGGTCATGTAGACCAAAATCCTCATTTTATAAATAAGTAATCTTTAAATTCAACTCCTAAATCCTGTAATTTACATCATTCAGTTGAATTTTAGCTACAACATAAATTAGACAATGAGAAAACATGTAGCAAGTTTTGCGAACTTTAAAGTATATTAATATTATTAGATTATGGAAATACATAAAGGAGATTTCAAATTATCTAGTTCAACACCCCCATTTACAGTTGAAGAAACTGAGATCTTAAAATGAACAACTTGCTTATGGCACTACAGATAATAAACAGTAGAACTGGGATTTGAAAACAGGTTCAACTCCAAATTCAATTCTCTTTCTGCTTATGAGGATACTCAGTTGCCCTTGAAGAATTCAAGTCACTTACTTGTCCCAGACAAACCAGATGATAACTGGCAGAAAGTGACCACCATCTCATGGTCTTTGAAAATTCTTGGGAGAACTCAGGAACAGAAAAAAGTAGAAGCACTTTTGACTTTTCAAAAAAGGAAAAAGAATGGAAACTGCAAAAATGACCAGAGAGTTTGACTTTGATTCTGTGCGGACTCAGGAACACATTAAAGACATGATTAGTGAATATCTGAAAAAGGAAGTGAGTGATCAGATCCAGAATGATCATCAAAAATTGGCTTAGTTCCATTTTTTGACAGTTACTATACATCAGGAGAATAATCTACTGAGATTTTAGCAAGGCATTTGAGATCTCACATGTTATTACTGTGGAAAAGATGGCGAAATGTGGGCTAGATGATATTAAAGAGGGTTCAGAAGTGACTGGCTAGGTTCAAAGCATAATCATTAATGATTCAATGTCAACTTAGAAAGTTTCTGCAGGCTGGGTCCTGTGCAACGTGATAACTCACACGGACATGGGAGGCAAGCTTTTTCGATCTTCACATATATCAGAATGTAAAAAGATCTTAAGGTGAGCTAGAACACTGAGTCAAGGTAAGTCATAGGGATAAATGTCAAATCATGCTTAAGTTCAAAAAGTCAGTATTGCAAGCATAAAATGGGCGTTAGACAGCCCCATTAATAAGGTGTACGAGGCCACATGCCAGCCCAGGAAAGCTAATGTGATCTCAGGCTACACACTGAGAGGTAGCATCCAAGAACACTGATGCCATGTTGCATTTTTCACCAGGCAGATCACAGTAGGAGTACTGCGTTTAGCCCTGGACATATTTGAATTAGGACAATGATAAGTAGGTACATATCCAGAGGATGGTGACAAACAAGGTAAAGGTTTTCAAGTTCCTGCCATATGAGGATGGAAGTAGTCAGACTAACCTAGAAAAAACACAATGAAGCTGAATTCCAGTATTTGAAGGATTTTGTGAAAAGTCAAGTAGACTTGACCTGTTTAGCCCTAGAGGCCAGAACTTGGAGCAATACATGGAAGTTGCAATATGGTGGATTTGGTCTTAATTTAAGTAAAGATTCCCTAATAACCTGAATTATTCAAAAGTGAAATGGGCTCAGAATGTTGTACGCTCCTCCTCATTTGAGGTCTTCAAACAAATCTCCACTTATCTGTTATGTCATACAGGCATCCTTTTGGTACAGGATGGACTAATCTCATTTCTCAGATCCCTTACCACTATGAAATTCTATGATACTAACATATTCATTAATTACGGTGGTGTTTACATTTCTATTGTCAACCATTGTCATTTAAGAAGTAGTATGACATAGTAGACAGTTACCTTAGAGTCAGGAAGACCTGGTATGAATCCAACTCTGACAAGTGATGACTGACTCTCTAGACAAGTCACTTAAATTCTCAGTGCTTCCAGGAAACAGATGGTGATCTGCATTGGTAATGGGAGTTTTCTCATTAGGACATCTCTAAACCAATGAAATCATAAATTTGGACCTCATAAAACAATTCTGAGCCAGTCACTTATATTAAACTAAATGTAAGATTCACCACTAAAATGAAATCTCAAAAAGAAGACATTAAGTACAGACCAAAAAATAAAATTTGTTGTACACTCAGGTTTTACTCAGATAGGACCAATATGGTAAATACACTGTTTCCTGCCCTAGAGGAGTTTATAATCTAGTAGACAATTCCAGGTATTGCCTTTAGCAAGACTAGATATGTGTACCATGAATTCCACATGTATGATCTGGAGTCTGGTCTTCTCCCTGCAGAGACTTCGTCAATATTTTTAGAAATAGATCCCATAAAGGCAAAAGATTCGATTTTTAGTCAAGTTACCTGGTCAATAGGACCTGGATTCCATGAGTTTATGTGTAGTATTTCTTCTTCACTGACCATGATATTGGTATCTTAATTCTGTTTTCATGTCCAATTCTGATTCTTAATGTGGCCGACCCAGGTTACCCTTGTTCAGGTTATGTAGACTTCATAGACTGCCTGGTTCTCTCTGTTCACAGACTAGGCACAGTGTCACTTCTTCTGTGCTAACATGGACATTAATGCCTGCTAGGCTCGACAGGAACCAACTTGCTCAGGCCTTGTTGCCTGTGCACATAGATCATGTTATGAAGAAGTCAATGAGCTAATGCTTGGGGCCTGGTTGGGCTAAAGGAAGAGATGTTACTGTGGTGAAGTTTCTCTTTTTTAATGGCAGCCAAGAAGGTAGTTCTGGTCATCAGCGGCAAGGCAGTGAATACAGAACCATGGCCCTGGGTTTCTGTGCAGATAAAATGCCTGCACTGTCCAAGGTGAATACAAACTGCAGACCCAGATTGAAAGGGCAGAAAGAAAACCCTCTGGGCCTTCTAGTGTTGAAGAGGGCTGGTGTTTACTGAAAAACTAGCCTGCAGTTACTTCATAACACCCCTTTTCACCCATTTATCCCCTCTTTTCTTGCACCAAATGATCGGTTTTATAGAATTATTCAACCTCAGAACTACAAAAGATTTCAGAGGTCATCTAGTCCAACCCTCTCTGAAACATGTATTCCATGGACATGTCCAAACTCAGCTTCTGCTCACACACACAACGATTGGGGAAGACGTCCAGTTTGGAAAAGAGACCTGAATTCAAACATCAGCTCTGTAGCTAATTTCTTGTGTTATCCTGGGCAGGTCACTTAACCCTGTCCTCATCTGAGAAACAAGGGGGTGCACTCTTAGGTCCCTTCTAGCTCAAATTCCTCCTCATATTAAGATGAAATCTGTCTCTGGGTGACTTCTTAGCTCTAATGGAGTGAGGCAGAATAAGATATTCTTTTTTCACATGAAAAACCTTTAAATATCTGAAGACACATATAACTCTCTCTTCCTCCATTCTTCACAGCAGTTTCACCAACCATGCCTCTAATGATATGGTTTTAAGTCCCCTCAGTACCAAGCTTATCAATATCCCTCCTAAAAATGGAATATCTTCAAAATTGAACACAAAATTACAGATTTGATGGGACCATGGTAGGGCATTCAGCCATACTGTCTACTAAGAGACGTATCATCTAAACTTAGGCATGTAATGGCTTTGATATGCCACACATCTAGCCATTTTGTGTATCTTCCTGTATTATTATCCACAATACATCTTATTTATGAGTGGAGATGTGAAGCAGAGTTGTGAACAACAGGGCACAAAATAGCAACCTGGAGATCTTTAGTAAATGTCTGTGAAGATGAGACTGTGTGATTGGCTTTATCCACATGCTGGGTGCTGTTGAGGGCTTTTCAAACCAGGAAACTCCTCTACTGAATTATTTGTAGCTAGCCCCTATTATGCATTCTTTTACAAAATACACTGTCCTGAATCTGTTTAATAAGTAGCAAAAAAACAAGACTTCTTCCTTTATAAAAATTCCTCTGTGAGTTTACAAGGCAGTAACTTGGGATTTTTGAGGCTTCACTTCACATGAAGGATGGAGCATTGAAAACATAAATGCTTTCTCAGCAGGCACCTGGGACTCAAATAAATATCTCATCCCCTTAGGAAAGAGTATTTGTAACCATGAAAAAGTTGATTTTCTTGCTTTTCACTACTCAGTGAAAAAACAGAGAATCAACTGATAATCAGAGGTGGCTCCTCCAGGTATCAAGGATGGGAGAAGAGGGTCCTGGGATACAAACGGTATTGGTTGATGGTACTTTGGGACAAAAGTACTTAATCACAACTATAATGATCTAGAAGAGATCTCGGGAAAATGCATATCCCAGCACTGTCCTGTTAGCCAAGCTGTCTGATTGAAGCAAGGCATAATGTGACTTGTGACCAGCCTAAAACATCAATGTTAAGGGGTAGGCAGCAAGGCTGACTTTCAGTGTAAGAGCTTCCCCTTACCCCTCCCCTTCACTGGGGGAAAACACTCTAGACAAACAGGACACAACACCTGTGGTAAATATTTCAGTGGTCTATGGTCAGAGAGATTGGGTCTGGGGTAGACTCATTTCCCAACAGCTCCAGCCTAAGTCATGGGCTGGTTGGATAGTCTGTTCCCCCTGGGGTAGTTGTTTACCCTCAGTCTGATGCCTTTTCTCTGCAATGACTACCAGTCCCACAACCCCCCCTCCCCTATTCCTGAGGGGGAGGAGACCGGGCCAGCTGTTGCTCCCACTCAATTTCCACCAACTTGTAGAGGTCCATGGTTGCCTTGGCATCTTCAACTGAGGAATGCCCGCTCTTCCCTACCTAAGGGAAGAAGGGATGAGAGTAGAGTAAGGCCATAAAGTGCTACTTCTCCATTTTCTCTTTACTTCCCTATGTACCAACTCCCTTCTCTCAATCTTATTTCTGCCTGGCATGTAGTAGGCACTTAATAAGTGTTTGATCTAAGTTGTATCCTTTAGCTATAAGGAGACTACGTGGTATGGTAGATGAAGGGCTAGCATCAGAATCAGAAAGAACCTGGTTCAGGACACTTATTGGTTATATGACTCTAGGTAGATCAATTTAATCTCTTATTGCCCCCCCAAGCAGAATAGCTATTGATCTGCATTGGTAGAGGGAGTTCCATCATCAAGTGTCCCTTAAAATAATATCATAGGTCTAGATTTTAAAAAATAAACCAAAATCCCATCTCTTTCTCTCCTTTGACAGCCAGACCTCAATGGAAACAGAGCTCCTATTGTGAATTCCTTTCACCTCTTCATTTCAGGATTTCACCTTTGGGAAATTCAAGCTATGGTCTAGTATCTGTCCCTCCTAGATAACATTTGTTAATTCCATCTTATTCTGCATTCTGTAGTGATAAAACCTATCCTCCACTTTCAGAGAACTGACCTTCAAATTACTGGAGTCTAGGACACCATTAGCCCTCAAACATTTCTTTGCTAGGTTCTTGTTCTCAGTCCTTTTCCCCTTTTCTGTGTGGCTCAAGAGACAGAATGAATTCTGAGAAAGACCGGTACTTCCCTGAGGTTGGCATAGTGAAATCCTATCTTTAATTGTATATCCTTTTAAGACTATTCTTTAGAAGAAGGCCTACCCTTCTCCTCTTAGTCAAACTCAATTCCAGGGCCTATTTACTTATGATTATCTTCATCATTTTCTTGCTCAAAATCCAGCTGTGAAAAAATGAGGAGATATATTATTATCCTCATTTTGCAGATGGAGAAAGTGAGGCCAGAGAAGGCAGGTGAGTTGAGAATGGTCGCATATAGTAAATTAGAAGCAAGGCTAGGGCTAGAGCCCAGTTACCTTGCCTTTAAGTTGAGGACCACCTCTATTAGACCTCCATACTAGATACATATAGTCAGTCAAAGATGAGGGGGCTAACTCCAGGAAAAAGAGAGCTGAAAGGACCATCAGAACTCTAACCTGGAGGGCAGGGGTAGGGGATAGGAATGGGGTTGGTATATGAAGAGGAGGGTTAGAGATGTTTTCTAGAGGTTGGAAAATGTTTGCTCACCCCCACCCACTTACCTGAATGTCCTGGTGGAGCAGTTGCTTGGTCAAACGCTTCAAAGAAATTGACTCATTCTCAGGGAAGCCAGCCCGGGAATTAAGGATAGGAATTCTGGAAGTGTCTCGGGTAAGGGGCTTGGGGTGAAAGTAATGGAGGGCTTTGAAGTCGTTGTGGATGGCGTGGCCCACTACAATCTTGCCAAGGAGTATCTTCAGGATCTGAAATTCAGGAATGGTGGTTGAAGTCTTTCCTCCAGGAACAAATGTAGCAGGGAACTGCTTAGCTGATAAATCCTTCTCCATATCTTCTTTGTCCAGTGACTCCTCCTCAAACTGCTCTCAAAAGGCACTACATCTCCACAAACTATCTTTCTTCTAAGAGTCAAACTGTTCTTTAATTCTCTAATCCCCTTCCTTCAAGGCACCTCGCCCAGCTTAATTAGATGACAGCAGGCGATTTTTCTTGCTCTACTCTATCTGGAACTGGAAACAGAATGGTTGATTCTCCCTTCCCCCCACCAACTCTCCAACCCAGTAATAAATTTACTTACCTTTAACCCCAAATTGTACTCATTCCCAATGTGTAGGTTTGTCTAAGTTTCTACTGGATTGCTAGGTTTATCTTAGAACAAAGTACTGAAGGGTACTCAATGATTTTAGTGCTGGTGACCTTGATCTGTCACCCTCATTTTATAGATAATGGAACTGAGGCCCCCAAGAAATTATTTAACCAGGGTCACAATGCTAATAAGAGATTAGAATCTAGGATCTTGATTTTATATTCAAGATTCTTTCTCTTACACCAACTCCTATGACCTCTATTATATATGCATCATAAGAAGATCACAGATCTAGAGCTGAAAGGGACCTTGGAGGCTATTGAATTCAACCCCTTCATGTTACAGATGAGGAAATCAAGGCCCAGGTTAAATGATTTTTCCCAGGTTACAAAGTAAAAGGTAGAATTTGAAACAAGGTTCTCTGAGTCCAGGACCAGTGCCCTTTCCACTATACTGTATTAACACTGCCTCCCTTAAAAAAAAAATCAGTCTCACTATATTATAATCACAATGCTCTTTCTAAATATTAAAAATTGTATCTTCCTAGCTTTATCACTCACTTCTATTGCCACACTTGGCTCCAAATGACTTCTGGTTGTTTCAAAACATTAAAATCACTCTCAAAAGATGAGATGCCACCACTCTGAGGGTCAAAAGAATAGGTTACAAACTATAAAGTAAGGGTTCTTAAGCTGGAGTCCATAATTTTTTTAAAACATTTAAACACATTATTCTGAGCAGAGCCATCAGACTGCCAAGAGAGTCCATAATGAAAAATGAAGAATCCCTCTTTTCAGAAGGCAATTCCCCAGCTCAGTCTTCAGACTATCTCAGGCAGGGGCATTGTGACTAGAGTATGCATGTGGCCTCCTGGGAGTCTATTCTGCAAGGGTCAGGACTCATGGCTAGATATGTTCTAATGGAGGCATTAACTCCATCAGTTAGTATGCCACCAAGCATATGGCTACCTGAAAAAAGGCAGGGAGGACACATTTTCTGAAGATGATAACTCAACTCAAGCCAGGCATTCATGCTCCTCCTTCCTAGAGACAACCCTTATTTATTCACATCTCCCCAGAGTGGGCTCAGCTCAGCTACCTTGAGCTTTACAAGTCCCCACTACCTGGGACACTTCTCCTTTTGTATCCTTCTACACTCTCCTTCTTCCAAACCCCTTCCAGAATTCAGGAAACCTTCTCTTGACTTAACTCAATCATTTATGTCTCTATTTGGAATTTCCCCTTCATATTTTCATTTACACCACACTACACTGGCATGAACCGGAGAGGAAACAGAGTACCAGGAAGAGCCCTAGAGCAAAAGACCTAGATTTGTAACCAGAGGCAAATCATTTCTCTTCTTAGGGTCTCAATCACTAAAATAAGGTTCAGCTAGATTACATCTAAGATCCCTTTCAACTCTAGCCCCTAGCTTCTAGTATTCCCCCATTAGAGGAAGAGCTTCACCAAGAGTAGGGATTCTCTTTCTTTTTCCATGGGTCAGTCTTGGAGATCAGACCAGGATTCTGTACACTCGGAGCTTAGGGGACAGGATATATGGGCACAAATAAAAAAGTACAACATACCAAGTACCTTAGAGCAGCTCAGAGAGAGAACTGGCCCAAGGGCACCACCTGCAGGCTTCTGAAAAACTCTTCAGCCAAAGCCTAGGTCCCAGGTGTCATTTGTGTGTCTGATATAGTTGGATATGATGAGGGGTGTCCAATTTGAATACTCTCAAATTAAGGACTGCCTTGGACAATACAATACTGATGTAATACCGAAACAGGTTCTCTAATGGAAGCCAGGAAGCACAAACCCCACACTCTGTGAAGAGGATGCTAAACTACGAGTTAGGATAAGGCAGAAAGTAAATAGGGTATAATGGTATGAATACTGGACTGTAAGTCCTAGTTTTGTGTTCCAACTCTATTTTTGTCATGAACAACTGATTTTACTTTTTCTGAACCTCCATTTCCTCATCTGTAAAATAATGGTGCCAGACTAGATGCTTACTAAGTTTTCTATCCAGTTCTGACATTCTTGTATGACATCAAGCCAAGTGATACCAGTCACTGAGCACTTGAAAAATGGATGCATTCATTTCCTCCTTCCTCCAAAGGTACTCTCAGATCCTCCCTTGTGTGATAGGGAAAAGCAATTGAAGGTCTGAGTGCAGTGATGGGGCTAAGATAGGATCACTCAGGAGCATCTCATCACCCAATTCTGCATTCTGACTGAGTAGTGACAGGACTGTCAAAAGAGCATGTAGGAACATTTCATCACCTAAATTCTGCATTATTATTCCTTTCATCATTTGTCCCCTCTTCCAAACCTATTCTGCATTTTTCTCCTAGCCCAGGAGGCCTTCCCAAATTAACATCTTTCCTTCTCCCATAATATCTATACAACTTGATCCTTTACTCTGGTCTCCGTCCAAATCTTGGTGAGAAATGGGTGAGTTGGGTTACCCTGTCTTAGAAACCAGAACAAGGCTCTGTGCTCAGTATATAGTGCTAACTAAGATACTACCTCCTCTCTCACTCCCTACTACCTTTCACCAAAACCCAGTCCCTTCCTATCTAGAATTCTTCCAAATCTCTGTCAAGCCTTTTCCCTGTTTCCTTTTAAGAGAAAGACCCCAAGCATCCTAAACCCCCCACCCTTTTCCCCACTCCCATCACCTCTTTCCGGGCCGCCTTGAAAGGGGTGGCATTAACCATATGCTCCTTCTTGATACCGCTCCACTTGGTCCGGTAGTCCACAATTTTGCAGGGAGGACGAATGTATTCATCATATAGCACGTCACCACTGTAACTTACAATGCTACATCGGGCCAAAGAACTGGTATGGCCTTTAGGCCCTGTGCCCACCATCTCACAATCAAGAGCCACCATCTTCTTGTTGTAGCCCTTCTCTGGTGCAGGAAGGAGGGTTCGGGAAGGGGGAAGGGGGGAGAGGCCACTCTGGAATTCTGACAGGAGATCTACCTTAGATGCCAGAGATACTGAACTGGTCTTCCGTGAAGGAGCAGGTGTCAACCAAGACACTGTTGACACCTTCCTACTCAAGGGCTTTTCAATTCCATTTTTCTGATTCAGTGTCTCCTCTATAGGTTCAGGGAGGGGGTGGAGTTTCTGTTTACTATTTGTGCTAAGGGTCCCCCCATTATTTTGAAGTGTAGAATGCCCTGAGCTCGAAGGCCTGGCAGGGACCTGCATCTGTTTCTGCTTAAGGTTCCTCTGTATCCGCCGTTGTCGCTGGATGAAACGTTGGTGCCTGTGGTTCCCATCAGTTGCCTTCTTTGGGGGAGGACAATCCCCAAAGTCCAAGTTGAGAATCAGGGTGGACATTGTCAAGAAGGGCTGAAGAGAAGAGTGACCAGGAGGGATCTCGCTTCAGAGAGTGGCTTCTAAAAACAGGGAAGTTTGGGGACTTATTCCTGGCCAAAGGCCAGAGACTCACATCTTGAGGTGTGTAGCATACCCTATGGAAAGAAGAGTGACCAAGCTGACCCCAGAGTCTGAGGGTCCAATAGATGGATGGTGAAATGACTCTTTATAAACTTCAGCACAACCTTAGATATCTGGAAAAATACCCAACTTGAAGGGTTTTAAGATAGGGACTAGAGAAATCACTTTAAAAGCCAGAGTGTTTGAAGGGAGTGAGAGTACGGGAAAAGAACTTGGGTCAAAAGCCAAAGGATGAATGAGATGTTGAGAGGCAGCATGATACAGATGAAAAGATTTAGAAAGAACATGTAGGTTTCAATCCTGTTCATGGTAAGTCAGTTCCCAAGGAAACTGAAGCACTCAGACTGAATGGAAGTGATCTGCCTAATGTCCTGCAATTAGAAAGTGGTTACAACCCACACTGTTCAAGGTTCCGACACCTTCCGAAAAATGTGGGTTGTAATACTTGCTACCTTTATTATTACCACGGGCGATGTCAGTCAACCAAAGCGTCCATGGCTGTCCCCTTCAAGTTTAAACCCTACAAAATGGATCTGCTCTGCCCCCTTGTCAGTCCCCTACCCGAATCCTCCAGGTTCTTCCTGCTCCCCGCTTTCAGCATCTAATGTACCCCGAAGCTTCGGGCCCGGTGTCCACCTCCCCTTCTCGGCGCCTCAGTTTCCCCATTTCTAGAATCGGGAGGTTGCACTAGATGCTCTCTAAAACGTCTGTGGCTTTCGATCCCGTGATTACGAACACTGTCCTGGCCAGGAGAGGCAGGCCTCTGACCCGCGATGGGGAAGAATGAACAAGGGGGGAAATCGAGGCTGAGGCAGGGGAAGCTGCTGCAGGACAGCATCACTCCCTACGGGGCTCGAGAGCCTTCCGGCCAGGGGGTACGGCCCCACCCCGATCTAGCCCCAACATGGCCCGAGGAACCCCGGGCCGGGCGCCGGGCGAACACCCCATCGCGTTTCACTCACCTCCTCTGGCGGCCCCCGTAGAGGCCGGAAACGACCGGAGGCGGAAGTGGAGATGAGACCGCGCCTGCGCGGCTGCGGGCGACAAACACGCGGGGGAACGCGTGGAGGTGGGTAACGGGAACGCGCCTGGGGCCCCTCGGGCACCCCGGCGACCCCCACCTCGAGCAGGGAGGAGAGCGGCTCCGACTGGGGAAAAGGGAGCGGAAGCGGAAAGGGGGGTGGGGGTAGGGTCGGCGGGGGCGGCACGCGCTCCCCGGCCCCTCGGGCCCCGTGGAAGTACAACTCGGAAGGTAAGGTCGGGGACTGAGGGGAGCGGGGCCGGGGGGCGCCGTGGGGTCGGGCCTCACTTCCGGGAGGAGGGCGGGCAGGGCGGAGCCTGGGCTGCTTGGGGTAGTCTTTTCCTTTGCCCTCATCCCTGCCGGGGCCCGAAGGCTCCGCCCCTCGCCGCCCAGCGCGTGACGTCACCCTGCGTGGCTGCTCTGTGACGTCTCTACGTTCCTACGGCATCTCCTCACCCTTTTCTCAGCACGTGTCTGCGCTCTGTGACTTGAGTACCCCGCACGGTCGAGGTGGTTACGGGCAGTGGGCCCCCTCTCCTTCCCCATCTGCTTTCTAAGTTGTTTTTAGTCTGGCGATCTGTGAACATTTACTAAATGCCCACAGTGTGCCAGTCACTATGCCAAACGCAGGGAATGCAGAAAGGAGCAAAAGATAGACCTTGTCCCCAAGGAGCTTACCTGTAATGACAAGAGACTACATGCAAACGTGTGTATATATGTGTGTGTGTGTATGTATATATATGTACACTCACAAAGCAAGCTATATACAGGATCTAATTAATGAACATGAAGCATCTGCTGTGAGCCAGCCACTGTGCTAAGTGTTGGGGATACAAAAACGGGCAAAAGACGGCCCCTTCCCTCTAGGAATTTAAAATTAAATGCCTGCTCTGCCGATCACTGTGCTAAATTGGGGGAAGGAGAGGGAGGATACAAAAAAGACAATTCTTGACGTCAAGGAACCTACAGTCTAATGGGGGAGACAACATGTAAACAAATGTGCACGAAGCAAGCCATATCCAGGATAAATAGGAAATGATTAAAAGAGGGAAAGCATTGGAATTTAGAGGGACTGAGAAAGACTGCCTGTGGACAGTGGGATTTTAGAGGGGGCTTACAGGAAGCTAAGGAGATCAGTAGTTGGAGCAGAGTGTTATAGAAATAGGGAACAGCCCGAAAAAGTATTCCAAGCAGAGAGATGGTATGTCTTGTTCATGAAACAACCGGGAGACTATAATTTTCAAAATTGATTCCTGCCATTATCAGGGTCATTTCCCCCTAAATATCATTTTTATTCTGATAATTGGCAAAGTAGAGCAAGGTCCTCATTGGTCTCAGTCACTCCTTGGCTCTGTGACCCGGGAGCAAGTCATTTTGATGGGGTTACTGGATTTGAGCTGGAGCCCTAAAAAGAAAAAAACATGTCTTTGAAGGCCTTAACACCTGAACTTTCCCACACATTTCTACCTAGATACTCAATTATCCTTTTAACTGCCATTTCTCTGTGGCTCTTGGACCATTTAACTCTTTTCTTTGTCTGCACCTGTCCCACCTCAGGTTATTTACCACTCATTAACCCCATCCAGATCTTCTCACTGCCTTTTCTTGTATGTAAGTACCATTCTCAACCGCATTAAATTGCACACATTCTTAGAATCTCTCCATCTCCTGTTGACAGAGCAATAGCAGATATACTAGGAATCTTGCCCACCTAACTAGTATCTCTGAAAGAATGTTGGAATGCTCAAATTCTTTCAAGGTAGACCCCACTGTACCCTTGCCTTTCCCTTGCATTTTGGGGTTCCCAGCACACCAAACTGCAACAATTTCATCTGTCTGCTTCATTTTTTCTACAATTGTAAAATGCCAGCATTTGTGGTGTCTTAAATGTGATATTTGTAAAGCACCTGGTACAGAGTATGTGCTAAAACATTATCATTTAGTTTTGTTTTTTCTCCCAGCTACTGGAAAGATAGAAAAAAAGAAAGAAACAAAGAGCCATTGTCTCCTGGAAGCATAGTCAAACAAAACAATTTGCCACATCAAAGAATTATTTTCTTGTTCTACATTTCAGTTCATCATCTGTCAAGAGATGCACAGCATTCATCATTTTCCTGGAATTATGGTTGATTGTTAAATTGAGTAGAGTTATCTTAAAATTTTCAGAATTTTTCGTTTTTATAAAAAGTATTAATGTGTTTTTGGTTCTGCTCACTTGACTCTGTATCATTTCCTACAAGTTCTCCCAGGTCTCTCTGAAATCATCTTTTCACTTCTTTCAGTATGATAGCATTGTTACACTTACATGCCATACAGTGATTTCCCAGATGATGGACACCTATGTAGTTTCCAGTTCTTTACCACTACAAAAAAAAAGCTGCTGTAAATATAAAGATCTTTTCTTTATTCTTATTGATGTACTTACTCGCTGCTCCTCCTCTTTCTTTAAAATCTAGGCAGCTAGACAGCAAAGCAGATGGAGGGCCTCAGTTCATATCTAGCCACAGACACTTACTAGATCTGTGACTGTGGGGAGTGACTTAAATCTGTCAGCCTCAGGTTCCTTATCTATAAAATGGGGATAACTTTATCTACCTCCAAGAGTTGTTGTAAGGATCAAATGAGATAGTATTTGTAAAGTGCTTTGCAAACCTTAAAGTGACGTATCAGTATTAATGATTAATAATGTTGTTGCTAGGGCCAATTATAAGCACTTAAGAATCTGGTTTCTGGGGCTGAGAGGCAGAACATGCGCTGGGGAGCACTGCTCTGGGTGTCACTTTCCCCATTTTTCAAAGGAAAGGGTTGAAGTACATGATGTCCAAGATTCTTCCTGAGTTTTGACATTCCATGATCCTATAACTCTTTCCTCTGTGGTACTTGAAGAAACAGGTCCCTGGTGTCTCCAAGGCCCCCTTTTTCGCACACAAGGTCCGGCAGTCAAAGCCTTGGTCATCAGGGATCACAGAAGAGACCTCAGAGGTTGTCTGGTGCATACCCAAACAAGATTCCACAGGGCTGCCTCCTGAATTAGTGTTTATCTAGCCCATGTGGAAGACTTTTAGTGATGAGAAACCCCATTACCTCCATGTTTTGATAGTTCTGTAATTAAATCTTTGCTTACATAAAGCTTCAATCTGGTTCTTTGAAGTTTTCATCCATTACTCTGAGGTCTGCCTTTTGGGACCAATCCCTCCTCTTTTCATATAGGTGATGACAGCTGTTATATATCCTCTCAGCACTTCTCCAAGCTAAGCATCCTCCAGATCCTTCACCCTCCTAGCCTATGTCCTCTGGATACTCTCCAATTCATCTTCCTAAGTTCAAAACTGAACATAGTACCTAGGTATGGTGTGACTAGGACAGGGTATCTTATTCTTGGAGACATGCCTATCACTGTAGTCCAAGCCCACTAAATCTTGTAGATCTTTTTCACATTAGATACAGCCCCAATCAGGGGTAGGTAGGGTTCCATCCTGAGTTTTTCTATCTGCTCTCTCTATAGGTCCTCAGAATGCCTGGCCTTGCTGCCAGAAACCTCTCTTTAGAGGGAAGGAGGCAATTAGCTGTGGACCTGACCCGTGTTCTTCCCCTCTATGGATTCATCCTGGATGCCTACATCATTGTAAATAAGGCTGGGGGTTGGAGTAGTTTAAGGGCAGGAATGGGGGAATGTGCGTATGAAAGAAGAAGTGGATAGTAACACAAAGTATCTATTTTGGGGACATCTAAGGATTTCATTTGTCCATTATTTTTTTGCACTTCCTTCCAACTAAGGCCTAGATGATAAAGTCACAGGTACGAATGAGAGGCATCAGATAATATGGATTCAAATCCTGGCCCTGCCAGGTCCAGAAAAAAAGAGCTTCAAGATCATCTAGTCTAATTTTCATTTTTCATATCAGGAAGCTCTCCAAATTTAATTTTCCATCTCCAAAATGAGGGAATAAAGTAGAGTAGGAAGGAAGAAGGCCTCTGACTGCCCTTCTTTCTTTAAGTATTATGATCCAGAGTGTCTGGAAACATACATCCCCTGTCTGGGGCATAAGGGAAAAGTGCTGTCTAGGGGTCCTCAGCAGTGTGCAGCTACTGACTGGTGTTCTCTTACTTCATAGGAGTTTTTTACTGACTGCTTGTGGGAGAAGCTTCCGAGTTCATGGCAAGAAGTCCTAGATGGGCTGACCCCACCCCAAATTGCTACCATGCTACTTGAGATGCCTAGTGCTGGGGAAGAGATCAGGTATGGGAATGGTTTCCAGGTAAGCAAAAATTATCAAGAGTTAATTTCATGTAACCATCTGCAATTCATGGACAGGGTCATTTAGAGATAAAATTGCCCAAAGAGTCACTTATTTTGTGTTCTGGTTATGATGGGAACACTCACAGGAGGGCCTGTGCTGTCTCAGGTACAGATCGGTATGGCCACTGACCCTTCTGGCTCTGAAGGCTACTGCCCGTGCCCTGGCCTTTACCCGGACACCTGAGTCCCTGGGCCCATCCGAGTTCCAAGAGAACCCCAGCCAGAGCTCCCGGCTGGCAGCCAAATTCCGGAAGCATGTCAAGCCCAAGAAACAACATGAGATAAGGCGACTGGGAGAGGTAAGGAATGACCTGGGAACGACAAGGGAGGACTGAGGGAAGAGTGGTGGAGGTAGAGTTGGTGAGGACAGAGGAGGGAAATGTGGAGATCCCTGCCTTCCCAAGGACTCCAAAACCACAGTCCCCCAGTCCCTTCATGTTTCTCCTCTTCTCTGGCTGCCCTCTTTGAGTTTGTTTCTCTATTTTCCCCTTTCTATCTTGGTTGGTGTCTGCCTCTCTACATGTGTCTATGTAGCATTCTTTATATTTGTCTCCAGCTCTTTCCTTCTGTCACATCCATAGCCCCTAGAGCTTGTGGAATTTGTGAGGAGATGGGGATGAGGTGGTATGGGGGTAGGCTCCTTTACTCCATGATCCAGGGAGAAAGTAAACAGGTTGGGGCAGGTCAAGCCAGGTTCTGTTTTCTGAGACGAACAGGGACCTCCTTCCTCCTGTTTCTCATGTTCTTCTCCCTACATAACCCCCTAGTTTCTGGGTATCATGGCTTTCTGTACTGATCCTTTCATCCAGCAGACTATCCTCAGTCACTGGCTTCTGTCATCATGAGCAGGAGCCAGTGGCTGAGAGATCTTTGTTCTACTTCCAAATCCTCTTCTCCAGCTCGTGAAGAAACTGAGTGACGTTACAGGCTGCAACCAGGTGGTGGATGTGGGCTCTGGCCAGGTGAGTTCACATCGTCCCCCTTAGGTCTATTACCTTTATCTCTACTGGGGAGACATTGGGTAGAATTTGGGAGGTAGTCCACCCAAGGTCCATTCTGGGTTTGAGGAAAGAGGGAGATAAGGGCACATTACCATAGGTCCCAAGTTGGAAAAAAGGTGAAAGAAAGGATTTGAACTGTGGTAGGAAAGGGGGAATATCCAAGAGATAGGATTGAAGAGACAGGGACACCTGAGTCTTTCTCCATACTTTCTGATGTGATCTTAGACCTCTGAGCCCCTGATGGGAAGGGTAGAAAGTACAACTGAGACATACTCTGACCCCTACCCTCATGGCTGCAGGGTCATTTCACCCGATTCCTGGCCTTGGGGCTGGGGCTGTCTGTGACTGGAATTGAAAAGGATAGTAGACTGGTGGAGAGAGCCCAGCATTTGGACCAGGAACTCCTTAGTATCCTGAAGAAAGAAGAATGGAGGAAACCACAGGTAAGACTCTTTTCCCAAGAATATGGTTGAGAGAGCCGGACAAGGCTTTTTTGATCCTAAAATGACCTTCTCCCACTTGAGCTGTCTCACTTCCAAAGCCTGACCTCCCAGCCTCAGCCTCCTTCCTGTCTTTTGCCTAGCTCTGCTCCCATCTCTGATTTTGGGAAGGATATAGTGGAAAGCTTCTCTTCTTGGGAGGGGGCCTGGAAATACATGTTAAAACCCATTATACTTAGCGGCATTTGTAACAGGGGTTATAAATTATTCCCAAGAATTCCTGAACTAGGAGTTTTCCAACTGGGAGTTCTTCTGTCAATTCCAGAGACTTGGGCCAGAAAGACATGTACCTGTATCTCCCTTCCCTGCTGTCAGAATCAAATAATTTTAGACTTTCTCTTCAGGACAGGCCTGGCCTGCTCCAATCTGTTGCCCTCCTCTTGACCATGGGGGAGAAGGATCCTGACTCTACATCATCTCATCTCCAGCCCCTGATTACCACCACCTCTGGTGGGGCTGTGCAGATTATGACAGCAGAGGAAAGAAAGGGCAAGAAAGAGGCAGACACACAGAGAGTGCTACCTACTTAACAGGTACATAGTAATGCCAAGCATGGTGGGGGAGTGGTAATAATGTTAGATAGATAAAGCAGTCCTCCCAACCCCTGGGGAGCTTACAGACTAATGGGAGAAAAGAAAAAGACATAGTGCTGTGATACTTAAAGTATCTTAACAAAGGCATAAGAAAGGTTTGCAACAGATTGCTGGGTAAAATCTAGGAGAGGTGGAGGAGGTGGCCAGAGAAGGCTTCCTACCTGACCTGGACTTGACTTAAAGGAGGGGAAGGAATTCAATAACAAGAATGAAAGAACATTCTAGGGGTGATTAGAAGCAATTCTCCCCCTCCCCCCAACTCCAGGGTTGTTAGGAGACCTGGAGGAGAATAGTGTAAGAGAATGCTAAAAAGGTAGGATGGTACCAAATTGAACATCTGAAAATAGGTTACAGTGAGCAGAGCAGAGACATGTAGAAGGAAGTCAATGTGATGCCTTATTTCTGTCCAAGTAGAAAGAATGCTCTTTGGAGTTGTAAAATCTGAGTTCCAATTTCAGCCCTGCCTCTTACTGTGATTTTGACAGTGAAATCACTTCTCTTTTCTGGGCTGTTTCATCACCAATACAAATTAGGGAGCTGGTTATCTCCAGGGTATCTCCTTCCCAGCCCAAACTCTGATCCTTTGGAGGCTAGGCACTACTGAATTTAGGTGCCTCCCTCACTCAAGTCAGCAAGTATTTATTGTCAGCTGTATGTTAGGCACTATGCTAAGTACTGGTTCTTTCCTTCCCCCACAGATCATCTCGGCTATCCCACGCCGCCCCCCAAATCACATTGTTAGCTGGGTTGACCCAACTGCCTTGTCTCAGGAGCTCCTATCTCCTCTGAAGTCAGAGGCAGCTCAGGCCCCTGCTCGACGCCTGCTCCTGACTGGCCTACATGCCTGTGGGGACCTAAGTGTGACTCTATTGCATCACTTTGCCTGCTGCCCGGAGGCAGTGGCCTTGGCATCTGTGGGCTGCTGCTACATGAAGCTGACCACCCCTGGGGGCTACCCCTTAAGCCACTGGGTTAGTGGGCTTCAGGATCACAGGCTGCCCTACAAGTTCCGAGAGGGTGCCTGCCATGCTCTGGAGGAATATGCAGAGCGGCTTCGGGGAGCAGGCCCTACCCTCCGCACCCACTGCTACCGAGCAGCACTAGAGACAGTGATCCGGGGTGCCCAGCCAGGGCTCTGCAGACCTGGAGTGCAAAGCATCCCCAGGGCCCATGATCTGCCCTTGGAAGAGTAAGGAATGGGGACACATGGACAGGGAGGGGGAAGGCACCTCAGTGTAGCGGTTGGGAAAGTGGAGATATCTCCAGGCATTCAAGCTAGAGGTCTTATTCCAGACTTTGACCTATAACCCTTTTTTCTAGTAGAATCTGGAAGAAACTTATGATGGAAGGTTCTGAGAACACTTCCAATAGGAGAATCTCCACTACCTTAAAATGCTCTTATTGTCACTCACTGCCCTGCAGGTATATACGGCTAGGGCTGCAGCGGGTGGGACTAGACCCTGCAATGCCCCTGGATTTGGCTTCCCTGAATGACTGCATGGCACAGGAACATCGGGTGGTGGCATTCTTCAGCCTGGCGCTGCTGCTGGCACCACTGGTGGAGACACTAATCCTGCTGGATCGGCTGCTTTTCCTCCAGGAACAAGGTGAGTCCCAGCACAAGTGGAGTAAAGGGAGAGGGTGATGCCAAAAGGGATCAGCTTTGTGCCCCAACAGAGACAGCAGATCAAAAATATCTCCACCCTTACCTTCTACTGCCTGCTAATGCCAGGGAGCCCAGCCTCCCCAGGGAACCAAGGGATACTCAAAAAATCTCTCTATTGGAGGAACTTCAGAGGTGGGGACCCAAGAGCAGAGATGAAGGTGAAGCAACTTCTACCATCTGGAGCCTCCCTCCCTTCTTCCCACCTCAGGTTGCTATGCAGAACTCCTCCCTGTCTTCAGGCCTGAACTGTCTCCTCGAAATTTGGTCTTGGTGGCCACTAAGACCCCATTGGGTCCAGCACTTTCTGACCTGGAAATAGAGGAAAGCTGACGGTGCGATAGGAAGGGAAGCTTCAAGTACCTTTAAAATTCTTCAATTCCCAAGCACATACATGAGCCCATGATAGAGATAAAGGTCATATAGACAATCCTCTCTCACTTAGGGAACCACATCTTTTTACCTTGGCTTATCCCTAACCATTCTTCTTGGATCTCAGATTTTTTTTTCTACCTGTTATATAAAAAAAATGAACATTCCAAAAATAATTTTTAAAAAATTCAACCCTTCCTGCCTCTTATTTCTTTGAATATACTGTATGAGCAAAGGGTAGATCTTTGTTGGTTTTGTTTTGGAGACAGTCAGGGTTAAGTGACTTGCCCAAGGTCATACAGCTAGTGTCTGCATACAGATGTGACCACAGTCCTTCTGACCTCAGGGCCAGTGCCATGTAGCTTCCCCAAAGGTAAATCCTGAGGACACCTTGCCATCCAGGTCTCTTGGGTGTATTTCGCAGATGCCCCATTAGGTTAAGTCCTCTATCACTCTTACCCCCTCACTCACTGCCATCCACTGGCAAGGCTGACCCACTGTCTCATTTCTGCCCTCCTTGTGCAGTCATAAGGGAGTCCTCAAATTACAGAATTTAAAACTGTAAGGTACTTGAGTCCAACCCCCTTATTTGAAAGATGATTAAAGAGGCCCATTGAGGTGAAGAACCTTGTCCGATCATCTCCCCTTTCTGGGTCCTCTGTTTTCTTACCTATGAAATAAATAAGGTTGGCCTAATATTCTAATCCTCCTTGCCACCATGCCAAGTGGCCTAGTGGACCCCTGGGGAAAGGAAAGAGACAAACTTATGCATAGAACCTTGTGCCATTTCTCGTTTCTTGGGGTCCAGAAGGTCTTTAACCTCTGACTGTTCCATGCAGCATCACTGGGGAAATGCAGTTCAGCTAGATCCCTTTATTTTTTACTCCAAGGCAGAGATCTACATATTCCTCAGAAAATCCTTATCTTTATTAGACAGTAGTAAATAGAGCAATTCCTCAGATATCCAGGGTCATGATCTTGGGTGGAGGCAGTGGTGGCAAGAAGATAGTCCCCTCCCCTGGTAGCTTTAATACCAGTAGACTTTTCTGTGCCTCCGAGTCTCCACAATCCCCATTGCCTCCATCACCTCTTCTCCCAGCGTCTTCAAACAGGGGATGTAAGTTCTCTCCAGAGCATCTTCTACTGATGTATCTTTGGGGCCATCTGTAGAGCCAGTATGGTTACATTAAGGATACACAAACTGCTGAATCTCAGAGTTGTAAGGAAGCTCGGAAGCTGTCTAGCCCAATCTAACCTGTACCTGGGCAGAAATCCTATCTACCACATCCTTTACAAGTGCTCAGCCGCTTCACTATCCACAGTGGCAGGCCATCCTATCTTGGGAAACAGCCAATTGTTGAGAAGTTTTCTTCACATTGAACCAAAAGCTAGCCTCTAGAAATGTTCACTATCGCTCTTGGTTCTGGTCTGAGACCAAGCAGAACGACTCCTTCCTCCACCTTGCTCTGCCCACTAGCCCACCTACAGATGCTGACCTAGCCCCTTCATTCCACGCTCACTGATTCCTACCCAACCCCTAACTCTGCATGTTTCCCAGGATTATTTAAGTGCTTAATATGCACCAGGCATTATGCTAAAAGCTTTACAAACATGTCATTTGAGACAACTCCAGGAGGTAGGTATTATACCTGCCATCACCTAACTGGAAAGTGTTTCTAGACTTCCAAGGTGATATATGTCATCAGACTCTCCAAATTCCACTTCCTTCTTCTAGTCTGCCCTTTGGGGCCAAAGAGTTATTCTTTCTTCTATATTACTACCTTTTAGATAACTAAAGACCACTAATGTACCCCATATCTGTTCCAGTGACGCCTCAAACCTTACCCCAAGAGACTCCTCATATGAAAAGCCACCCATCCCTTTTAAGCTCTTCTCTCTCTTGTATAATTTGACTCACCAATCCACTGCTCAGGGATAATGCCATCAGGTCTGGGGAACTCGGGCTTTGGGATGATCCTCCCTGTCCTCAGGGAGACTCGTACACGCTCACCTTCCTCTGTAAACCTCCATTCCACTTCAGTTGGCTTCCTGCAGGGAAGGAGAGTGAACTGCATTTGTATGGCCCCACATTCTTTTTCCAACCACAAAGAACCAACTTCTCAGGACATAAAAAGCTGAATTCTTCAGACTCCTAGAAGTCCTGTGTGTTGTCTAAACATTCTCCCACTATAAAGCTAACCTATTTTTCTTCTTGTTCTGTAAAATGGTACTCCTGCTCTTTGCCCCCTGGGCAACATTTCCTAAGGTTCTGTTTCAGTCCAACCCCACAATGATCATTTTGATTGAGATGTGAGAAGTAGCCATAAAGACTCCTCCTCATTTTGCAAATGACCTGAGGCATAGAGATGATGAAGGGATTGCTTAGGGTGGCACAGCAAGCAGATGCCTGGAGGACAATTGAAAAATCAGGTCTTTCTGACTTCATAAGTCCAGAATTCTAGCCCTTTCACCACCTAGAAATGCCAGGGCTCCTGCCCTCATGATCCTGCAAAAGGTTAGCATCCTGCCCTCTTGCCTGTCAGTGGGATCCACAAGCTTGACCTGGCGGAAAAGCAGTGGGGCTTCACTGGGGATCATAGTTCCCCGGTAATCCTTGCTCCTGCCAATGTATCGGAAATGCTGTGGGGAGAAAAGTGAGGGAAGACAGAAAGAGATATGAAGAAGCCTCTCCCACCACTCCCAAGGACCATCCCAGGAGCTAAGAGAGTGCCCAGCCCTCAGTCCTTCCCTTTGCTGTTATCAGTGATTGATTTTTGGTAGACAAGGGGGCAAAAAAGTGAGGCTAACAGAGCCCAATGCAGAAGATCCCAGGCCCCAATACTTACCGTGTTCAGTCCTTCTAAGACAACCCAGTTCCTCTCCTTGATGATCTGAACCACTTTACCTTGCTTCCCAGCATCTTTGCCTTCTAGGATCTCGACCTATAGGTACACAGTGTCAGGAGAGGAAGAACCTCAGGCCCATTCCTTCCTTTACCCCAACATCCATATCTCACCGTGTCCCCACAAAACACATTCCAGGAATCCTCAGGTATAGGCTCCACAAGAACTGGACGTCGCCTTCTCCAGGGAGGATTTCTCCTCTTGTCAGCCATTGATCCAGGTCGGCTCATTCCATAGCGGTAGTTAGGAGGCAAGTTGACCTTGGCTGCCAGGGCTAGCAAGGCTGACAGACGCATATCTGGAGGTTGCAAAGATAGTACATAGGTGAAAGGAGATGAGGAGAACTGAACATTAATGTCAATTAATTGTCCAGACCAGAAATGGTATCAGTCAGTCCAGGGATCCAAGACATGAGGTAGAAGGAACCAAAAGGGAGGTAAATGCTGATGAGACAAAAAGTTGTCTCCAACCCAAAACATACCCTATGATTGCAACTAGGATGGATTGAGGAGATCATCTAATCTTCAACTCCACGTAGAATACCCTACTCCTCAAAAGCTTCCAACAGATGATCAACTAGCCTCTGTCTTCCATTTCATGAGACATCTGCCATTTTCAAATAGCTCTAGTTGTTAGGTTGGTGGTTGTTTTTTTAATGAGCTGAACTATGTCCAGTAACTTACCAGTGCTTCAAGTCTGTTATCTGAATCTGGTCCCTTTCTACGTAACAGCTTTTCAAGTAACTGAAGAAAACTGTCATAGACTCCATCATTTATTAAGCACTTACTGTGTGCTAGGCCCTATACTAAGTGCTAGAGACACAAAGAAAGTCAAAGTCCTCAAATACATCCCAATCTAGGGGGAGAGAGCATATAAACAACTATGGACTAACGAGGAAAAATGGGAAATAACAGGGAAGGCACTAGAATTAAGAGAGACTGAGGCTTCCTATAGTTGAGATTTTAGCTCTTGAAGCAATTTAGGAGGCTCAAATGAGAGGAGAGAACATTGAAGGAACTGGGAATAGGCAGAGAAAATGTCTGGAGCTAAGAGATGGGTGTTTTGTTTTAAGGAACAGCCAAGAGGTTAGTATCACCAATCAAAGAGTAGTACATAGAGGGGAAGGTTTGGTGTAAGATGAAGAAGGGCTAGGTTATGTAGATTTTGAATGACAGATAAAATTTTGTATTTGATCCTTGTTGTTTGTCCTTCATTCTCAAAGAGGATTGTGACATCAGGGAGGTGATGCTATGACCTGCAGGTGAATTGGATTTAAGTGAGGGAGGGCTGTTTGAAGACACCAACCAACCTCACTTTCTCCTGAGACATGAGTTCAGTGGCCAGATACAGATCAGGACAACTGGAGATGGGCCAGTATGCAGTGGGAGACCTTGGCTTTTTTTAAGCTAAAGGGTTTAACAGGTCTCAGTTTGACTGAGGCAGCACCCATCCAGTGATTAAGGCTAAGAAATGAGGCAGAGATTGGTCTCTTTTACCTAGAAAAAAAATCAATCTGGGAGGGGCCAAAACAATTTACATTCGTTCTAAGCCAATCAGGGCCCAAACAATGACCAAGTGGGACTTGCCCTGCGACCTATTGTTGGCCAGTCAGTGAGAGCCAGGTTCTCCCTCTGCATCCAGGGTCATCTCCAGTCATCCTGATCTATATCTGGCCACTGGACCCAGATGACTCTGGAGGAACAAGTGAGGCTGATGACCCTGTACAGCCCTCCCTCACTTAAATCCAATTCCCTTGTATATCATGGCATCATCTCCCTGATGTCATGGCCATCTTTGAGAATGAGGGACAAACAACATCTGTGAGTAGTAGGAGGGACCCAACTAAAACTGGTCAGTTGGGCAACAGAGCTCTTCCTTCTTTCCCCTTCCCTCTGTCTACACAAGTTATCACCCTTACCAGCAAGTGCTCTGCCAAAGGAGTGTAAATTTTGATTGCTAAAACCTCAAAATATATACTGGCTAGATTTTTTTCTTAGGGACCATACCTTAAACCCAAATCACCCTTGCTCTCATTGATTGGCCAACATTAGGTTCCAAGCCAGGTCCCAGTTGGTCACTATTTGAGCCCTGATTAGCTCAGAGTGAATGTAAATAGCAATTGTTTCTCTTTTGGCCAGAAACCTTGAGGGCCTTTTCCTCTCAGAAGTAATAGGAAGCCACTGGAGTTTATTGAGGGGGAAAAGAGATTAATGACCAGACCTATCCTTTAAGAAAATTGCTTTGGTGGCTGAATGGAGGATGGACTAGAGTGGGTAAAGACTTGTGGCAGCCAGATCAACCAGCAAGCTATTTCATTATCTAAGTGTGAGCAGATGAGGGCCCTAATGATGAGAGCTGGAAAGAACTTCACAGGTAATCTAGTCTAGAAGTGTCAAACTCAAATAGAAATCACAGTCATTAATCCATACATAAGGATCTCTCTTGGGCCACATATTGACTAGTTTTAAAATATGATATTATCTGTTTTATTGTATTTTATTTAGTGAACTATTTCCCAATTACATTTTAATCTGGTTTGGGCTGCACTTTTGAGTGCTGTGAGCCTAGAACCTGACCTCTCTGAATTTCTCCATCCTTTAACAGAAAAAGAATCTGTAGTATATGGGAGTACTGGACCTGTAATCAGAAGGGTAGAGGTGGTGGTAGTGGTAGTAGTAGTGGTAGTTGTTCGGTCTTTTCAGGCATGTTCAATTCTTCGTGACCTCATTTGGAGTTTTCTAGGCAGAGATACTGGAAATGATTTGTCATTCCCTCTCCAGTTCATTTTGCAGATGAGGAAACTAAGGCAAACAAGGCTAAATGACTTGCTCAGTGTCACACAGCTAGTAAGTGTCTGAGGTCATATTTGAACTCAGGAAAATGAATCTTGCTGACTTCAGGCCTGGCACTCTAGCCACTGTACCACCATTCAAATCCTGCTTCTGATGTGACCTTGGACAAGTCCCTTAACCTCTATGGGTCTCCATTTCCTCAACTATAAAACAAAGGAGGTGACATCTAAGGGTCCCTTCTAGCTCTTAAGTTTATTATAATCCTACCTTACACCCAGTAACTGAACATCCACATCTTAACTTCAAGACATCAAGTGAGGGGGTAACCCGCTGCTACAAATGGCAGTCTATTCCACTTCTGCATAGCTCTAATTATTAGAAGGTTGGTTTTGGGGACTACCTGAAGCCTAAATGTGTTTCTTTGCAAGTTCCAAACATAGCTTCTGGTTCTGTCTCTCAGGCCAAAGGGAACAAGTGTAATCCCACTTTTTATTAGCCTTTCAAGTACTTGAAGAGAGCCATCATATGTCCCTTCTGAGCTTCCTCTTCTCCAGGCTAAATCCCCAACTCCTCCAATCAATTCCCCTTTATCATCTTAGTGGCCCTTGACTTACTAATGTCCTTAAAATATGTCTGCCTAGAACTAAAATACAATATTCCAGGTAGGGTGTGAACAGGATGGAATATGTTTTGGGGTAGATGTGCTGAGTTCTCTTACAAGCACAACCAATGGCCTGGAATCTGAAAGACCCAAGTTCAAATCCAACCTCGGATGCTGAGCAAATCTTTTGATCTCTCTGCCTCCCTGTCCCCAACTGTAAAATGGGGATAATAACAGCACCTACTTCCCAAGGTTGTTGTGAGGGTCAAATGAGATACTTGTAAATCCCTTAACCTGGTGCCTGCCACATGGTAAGTGCTGAATAAATGCTTGTTCCCTTCGGTTCCAATTCCCCAATTCGGTGACTCTGATGACCTTATTTACTATAAGGCATGTTAGGCCCTGGCCTCACACTAATATAAGTGCTGAACCGGATGGCCTCCAAGTTCCCTTCCAGCTCTAAAGTTACTGTCCTATTACCTGAATACCCACAACCTCCTTGGTCAGGGCCATCCAACCTCCATGTGAAGCCCTCCACGGGAGAACGAGCTATATTTCCGGGGCAGCCCCCGCCTCCCCACAGACCCGTGCGGGGCGGGGTTTCCCTAGGTCATCGAGTCCCTCCCCCAGCCTCCGTTCAAATAAGTGTTAGGCATTAGGGACTGGGAGGGGAAGAAAGAAGGACCTCGACCCCCACCCAAAATCCCCTTCCCGCCATCCTCCTCCTGTCAAAAATCTGTCAAGGTCTGGCTGATCCTTCCTCATCCTGGCACACAGCACCCCGGGCTCAGGATCTGCACCTTACCCTGATATCCCAGGGGCAAAGACCCTTCTCGCAAAGGTAAATCAAGTTCCTACAGAAGGTGAAAGGAACAAGTTCCTCCTCCAGCCCAAATCTCGGATCGCCTCAACTCCAGATGCCGCGGCACGTACGGTTCCGACTCCGCCTCTCACCTTCGCACGTGGGACGACAAAACTGGGTCGCTCGGCTTTCTGGGAAATGTTGGCCTGCGCGGGAAAGGAAGCTGGGTGGAAGATCGGAACTCTAGGCATGCTGGTAGTTGTAGTCGACGGCTGCTGAGCGTGTCGGGAGCCGTAGTTGATGAAGAAGTGATGAGACCGGAATGCCGAGGTGCGCCTTGGGCCGTGGAGTCACGGCCAGGGCGGAACGGACTTCCTGGTACGGCGAGTTTCTGCGCATGTCCTAAATTGGGGTGCCTGGGAATTGTGGTTTCATAAGGATCAAAAAAAGCTGCTCCATTTTCTAGGTGGTGATGGCTGGGGTAATTAGGGCACATGGCGAACCACCTTCTCCATCCTCCCTCCTCCATCAACCCTCGCCTCCCGTACTCCGCAGTTCTGGGATGAGCCTTCCCATGAAGGGGAGGAGGGAGGCCAGGAGAGAGCTGGATTCATAAGGGAGTTACATTGAATTTAAAAAGCATTGGAACTGGATCCCTGGAACCTATACTAGTATGGCCTTGGGCAAATCACTGAATTTAACCAGGCTCTCTTAAATGAGGACGGACATGCCTCCTATGGTTCCTTCTCACTTTAAGTCTATGATCCGATGGCAGAATAGAGTTCTCTCTCTGTCTCTGTCTCTGACCCCCAACCCCCATCTTCCAGCTATCTAGGTGGGTTTGTGGATTGATAGTGTAAGCTTATAAACAGGAAGATTCTGATTCATGCATGTCAGTTCACACTGGTCACCAGCGTTACCAATCAGGCTCTCCAGTATTAACCAGTAACAGGCTTACAAACCTCTAAAATCCTCTCAGTTTTTCAGATGTTTTTCGTTCTTTCTTTTCCATCCCTTCCCTTTACCCAGTTACCAAGTCCACCTCACTTCCTTCCCAACCTCCATTTGCACTGCTGTCGCCACCTAGCCTACAAGATCTTCCAAGTCTCGTCCTTCCCTCCAATTCTTTCTTCATAATGCTACCGGAATGGGTTGTGTTTTTTGGTGGTGGTTTTTTTTTTTTGGTTTTTTTTTTTTTAACTCATAGATCTATTCACGTTACTCCTGTCTCAAAAATTTGTAATGATCCTTGATTGGCTACCCAGTAAGGTTCGAACTCTTTGACTGGCATTTAAGTCCTTCCTGCCTCCCCTCTTCCTGCTGGTTCTTTTTTTCCCAAGCCTTATATCACTCCCCTCTACTTACTCTGTACTGCAGTCAAATTACTCTTCAAATATCCACCAAAGTAAAACATCCACCACCTCTCTACTGCTCCCCTTTGTATGGACTCAGCTCAAACCACATTCCCCCCCACTCCATGCCTGTTCATTTATTAAAGCAACCCTAGTTCAAATGCTGCCTCTTTCAGAAAACTTTTCCTGATTCTCTCTCAAGCTCTCGTATAACACTTATACTGCACCTCCTTGTTATAGTAATAATAACTCATTTCTATAATCTTTTCATATTTACAGTGAAGGACCCCTACCACAATCCAGGAAATTACTTAATGCAAGAATTATTATTCCTCCTTTATAGAGGAGGAAATTGAAGTTAATCCTAGTGTCAGAGATGGGCTTCTAACCCAGATCTTTCCTGACTCCAAATCCAGCCCTCATACACTGAATTGCTGCCATTAGAAATTGTTTAGTTGCTTTTGTGTGTGCCATTTTTTCTGCTATACTGTGAATTCTGTTATTTGCAGTTAAAAACAAACAGAAAACCAGTCTGAAATCTGATTGTGATTCTGCTATTTAGTAACTATGACCTTGGGTGAGTTAAACCTCAGCTTGTTTCCTCACCTGAAAAATGAGAATAATATTCTACCTACATCACAGGATTGTTATGAAGATCAAATTAAATCATTGAAAACAAGTGCTTCTTAGTCAGAAAGTACAACGTAAAAGACAGCTATTTATGAAGCAAGAACTTTGTATTTCCCGTAGTCCTCTGCTTAGGTTAAGTGTTGACATGAACTGAGTCTGTCTCCAAAACAGAGCATCCCTTAAAGAAGAGTAAATTAGGGCTGTTGTCCTTGTGTCAGTGTGTGATCTGTAGTATGGCAAGATATGACAAAGACTCGGGAAATAGTGGATAGACAAGAAGTAGAAGACAAGTTTCTTTCTTAGCGAAGAGCATACCTGAACCTTAAAACACATGGAGTGGCTATCTGGCAGAGGCCTCAGTGGAGAAAATGTGATTCTCCAGAGGTGATCTTCAAGAGGAAGGGTGGACCTATAGCTGCTGATATCTTTATACTAATGGACAAAATATGGATAATAATCAAGGTGAATTAGTGGTCAAAGGATCATAGATTTAGAACCAGAATCTAGTCCAACCCCTTTGTTTGACAGGTGAGAAAACGGAGTCCTAGAGAAGTTAAGTGGCTTGCCCAAGGACACAGAGGTAGTAAATGTGAGAGTTAAGATTCAAACCCAGATTCTGACTCCAAAATCACCATTCTTTCCACTGTATGACTCTTCTTCCTCTTAACAGATGCAAGTAAAAATTAATTTCATGTAGACTACCAAAATTAGTTGCTTGTGATAGGAGATGTTGTTCAGTCATTTCAGTTGTGTCAGACTCTCTGTGACCCCATTTGGAGTTTGCTTGGCAAGGATGCTAGAGTGGTTTTCCATTTCCTTCTCCAGTTCATTTTAAAGATGAAAAAACTGAAGCAAAGTTAAGTGACTTGCCCAGGGTCACACAGTGACTGAGGCTGGATCTGAACTCAGGTCTTCCTGACTCCAGGCTAGGTGCTCTATCTACTCTGCCACCTGGCTAGGTTCAGATCTCAGTCATTTTCCCTCTAAGCCTGTTTCCTCACCCATAAAACAAAGGAGCTAAATTAGATGGACCCTAAAGTTCTAGGGATCCTTCCAGCCCTAAGTTCTGTAATCTTATGTGTCATTAATGAAATATGGCTATGAAGAATTAAAAATTTTTTTGGTGATCTGGACCTGTGATTTTACCAGTACAATGAATTATCAGTGTGGTGACTTGACAATGTAGACAGGCAACTCTGTTATGTGTACTCCTTGCCAGTTGCCTAGGCACAGAGAAGGTGAGTGACATGCCAGTCATGACACAACGCCTCTATCAGAAGCTGAACTTGAACCCAAGGGATTTTTCTGACTCCTGGTCTCGCATGCTCTCCATTACATCATGCTTTCTGTCACTTAGAAAGATACACTTCATTCAAAAAGAACAGACAAAAGAGGTGATTAAGCAGTGCTATTATTAGAATAGACTTAGACATATCTACATTTCAACCAAACTGGATTATGAGCTATTTCCTGATTTCTATGTTCTATCTCAAATTTCTGTGATATCTTTCAAGGATAGGCGAAGGTGCTATCTCATCAGGGAACACACACACACACACATACACACTCACAGTCATTAGGATTCTTTTTCCTCTAGCTATTTTGTATACATGTTGTATCTTCCCATTAAAATTTAAACATCTGGGAGACGGATTCTTTGTCTACCTGTGATTTCACTGGTTTAGGGAACCCCCACCGTCAATGCAGATCAGCAACTGTTGTACAGTTTATAGTTTCACCAGGTATTTCTGACCCTAAGACTGCTATCCACACTGTTTCTGTATTTGTTTAATTGAAATGAATATGTTGAAAATAGAAGTGATATTGTCATGGAAGTATACTACAAACCACTGACAGAGGAAGGAAATGGATGATCAGTCTGGGAAAGATACCTCGAAATGGACAGAGACATGGCCTGATAGTGATAGGAAACTCCTGACTTGCCTTGATGATGTCTTTATTCTTCAATATAAAAATCTGAGTCTGACCAAGAAAGAGGAATTTGTTGCCAAAAAAGAATCAATTTTAAATCAATTCAATCAAATCAATTTCTCAGGAAATCTTTCTCTAAGGCACACCTTAGATTTTGGGACTGTAGCTGAAAGGGACCTTGGAGGCCATGCAGTTTGCATTATTTACAAAGGAAGAAACTTTAAAAGGGTTCAGAGAAAAGATAGATAGGTAGGATCCCAAGATCTAAAATTACACATGGAAAGTAAATGCCACAAGACCAGAATGGTTTAAAAAGAATTCTAAAAACACAAAAGCAAATCTGTCTAATTAAACACAAAAGGAGTGGTTTAAATAGGCCTGTGTGGATGTTCAGGAAACTGACAAAGTTAAGTATAGAGTCTTAAGGATCATAGTTTTAGAGCTGGAAGAGATCTCAAAAGCTCAGGTTTTCAATGAGGAGACTGGGGCACAAAGGAGTTAAGTCACTTGCCCAGAGTCACATAGCTAGTATCTGAGGTAGAGATTTGAACCCATCTTCCTGATTCCAAGCCTATCCATTACACCATGTTGACTAGCTTAAAGGAAAGGGTTGAAACCAGCTAAGATCAGAAGATAGTAAGGCAGGTGATGAATCCTAAGTAGCAGGGTTGAGAATTGATAGTACTTCTGTTTAAGGAGGATTCAACAGATTCAACAAACATTAAAGATAATGGGAAAAAAGAGACAAGATAGAACTACTCGACTCTCAATTTTTCTTCTGATTTCTTTACTAAAACAGAAAGACATCATGGTATAGCAATAAGATCACTAGCCTTGGAGTCAGGAAGACCTGGATTCTAATCTTGCCTCTGAAACTAACTAGTTGGGTGACTTTAGGCAAGTCATTTAACTTCTGAGATCCAGGCAACTAAGATTTTTCTCGTAAGTTATAGCTAAATTGTGAGCTTTAGTTAAGGAAATTCCCAAACCTGTAAAATCTAAGGTTTTGAAGTATTGATGTTTCTCTACTAAAAATGATCAAACAAAAATTGTCAATAAGAAAACAATAAGCTAGGAGATGGTAATAACTCACTCATATAATACTTTAAGGTTTGTGCAGCCCTTTCCTCACAACAACCCTGTGAGGTAAGTCGTGCAACTTATTATCTGGATGTTACTGATGCATGAAGACATGGAAGTGGAAAGAGGTCAAGCTGTTTGCCCAGGATCATAAAACAAATAAATTTCAGAAGCAGGATTAGAACCCAGGTCTGATTCCAAGGCCTACATTATTTGCACTACACCATGTTTTAGTTTAGCATATGAACCTAGTTTGACTGATTCTAAGCCCAACACTATTTCCATTGATCACAGAACAAACCTAGGGCCCTCAATGAGTAACTGAACGGGGATCGAGGGATTTAGAACAGCCCAGAGGCTTAGAAGCCACCATGTTCAACACTCCACTTTTACATCTAAGTAAATAAAGCAAGGAGAAGGGAGCAGAGGCAAAATTCAAACCCAAGTTCACAGCACCAATCAAAGATATAGAGAGAATGGATACAATTGCTGAGCTGCTGTTGAAAATATATGAAAAAGCCATGGTACGATGGAAAGATCACTAGCTTAGTCTTACTAATTTATAAGAATTAGATTCAAATTCCACCTACAAAATTTGCTATGGTTTGAGCAACTTCACAGCCTTCTGCGGTCTGAGTTTCTTCATCAATTAAATGAGGAAACTGGATTAGATAATAATAGTTACCATTTATATAGCACTTATTCTGTGCCAGGCACTGTGCTTATCATCTTATTTGATCTTCACAACAATTCTATTGTTATCTATTCACAACAATGCTATTATTATCTTTATTTTACAGATGAGGCAACTAAGGCAGGCAAAGGCTAGGTGACTTACCCTGGGTCATATGGCTACTAAGTATCTGAGACCAGATTTGAGTTCGGGTTCCTTTCACTTCTAGATCTATAGTTCTGTGAACCTACCCTTGTGTTCAAAAAATCAATTGTACAAGCATAGGATAAAGGAGATATGATAGGCCATGTGAAAAAACTCCAGACACTCTCAGTTCATTTAATATAAGTCAACAATGTGACAAGGTGGCCAAAAACGTTAATGTGATCTTTCCCAGAATATTACAATAAGACCTGTGGCCACTCAAAAGAATTTGGCTTAACAATTGGTACAGGAAAAACATAATAGAGGAAGAATGCCCATTGGCTAAGCCAGAGGTGTCAAACTCCTAGCCAGCAAAATTCCAAGTGCAGGGAGAACCATATTAAAATATGATTGGATGCAATGATCTACAACAATTCCAAAAGACTAAAGATGGAAAATGCTATCCACATCCAGAAAAAGAACTATGGAGTCTGAATGCAGATCAAAACACATTATTTTCTCTTTTTTCCTGTTTTTTTGTGTCTGTGATTTTTTCCTTTTGGTTCTGATTCTTTACAACATGACTAATGTGGAAATGTGTTTTAAATGATTATACATGTATAGCCTATATCAGATTACATGCTGTCTTAGGGAGGAGGAAGGAAAAGGATGGGGGAAAATTTAGAACTCAAAATAATGTTGAAAACTAAAAATAAACAAATTTTAAAAATAAAATATAATTGGAAAATGTTTAACAAAATAAACCAAAAATACAACAGAATTTGTGGTTTTCTAAGTCAGTATGTGCTACAGGAATCTATTTGCTTGACCCCATTGTTCTAGATTATGACATGCAGTTGGGTGGCCAATCTAGTGCATCAACACACATGTGTATATGTACACATATGCATTTACACATGTACACACATGTATGTGTGTCTGCATATATATGTGGAGAAAGACAGTGGACCTAGGTCAGAACTGAATAAAAGAGAATAGCAGATTACATTTGGAAAATTGTGTAGTTCTTTCAACAGTTTTAAAGTGCTCCTCTCCACAAATTCCCTTAAGACCTAACAATCACATTTGCTGGAGACTGACAGGGCCATTGATAGACACATGGTGGGTGCAAGGAGGCTCTAGCCAAGGGTATCTTCATTGTCAGACCTCAAACTATATTCCAGTGCAGAAGTCTCAAAACTATTTGACACTGGTTAAGAAACAGAAAAGCAAAGACAAGTGGACCACACCAGATAACCAAAAACCAGAAACAATTGAAAACAGTGGCCCAGGGTTTGATAAATAAATCATTGGGCAAAGGATGTCCTTTTTGACAAGAACTTCTGGGAAAACTGTAAAGTAGTTCAGTGAAAGTTAAGCTTAGACCAAGATTTTAATACCATGTAGCACAATAAGATCCAAAAAGATAGGAGACTTGAACATAAAAGACCACACCATTAAAAAAAAAGAAAGAACAAGGTTAGGTACTTGTTACAACTATGCCTGGGGGAGAATTCTTAATTAAATAAGCAATAGAAACCATAAAAGATAAGATAATGCTTATTCCATAAAATTAAAAAGTTTTTGATCAATAAGATCAATGAAGACAGTATTAGAGAAACAGTAAAGAGGAAAAATATTTGCAATATATATTGCTAGTAGAAATATGATAAGCAAGGCATGTAAAGAATTGGCACAAATACAAAATATAAGACATCAAGTGAAATCCCCCTTAAGACGTAATCAAAGGATATGAACTGTTTTCAAAAGATTGTAAACCATATATGATCACAAGAAAAACACTCCAAATGGTTAATAGAGAAATACAAGTTAAAATAGCTCTGAGGGTTCATTTCATACTCTCCAAATTGCCAAAGATGAAGAAAGATGGGGGAGAAAGAGCACTGGAAAGTGGGCATACAGGTACCCTGTTGGCGGAGTTGTAAAGTGATCCAATTGTTTTGGATTTCAGTTTCAATAAACAGAAAAAGATAGGGGGGATTTAAACTGCCCATATCCTTTGACTCAGTGACCCAACTACTGTGCACATATCCCCAAGAAAGTCAAAGACAGAACCTACAGGCTGATGTATAGCAAAATATTCACAGAAGCACTCTGGCAGCAAAGAAACAAAGTAGGTACCCATCAACTGAAGGATAACTGAAAAAACTAAGGTAAAACATATAACAAAATATTATTATGCAGTAAGAAACAAATAACATTTAGAGAAACATGAAGTTTTGTGTAAATGGATACAAAACCAGGAGACAAATAATAATAATTATAAATACCTTAACAATGTTAATGAAAAGATTGCAAAGAGGAAGTTGAATTCTGAGTAATGGAAAAAACCAGTGTAAGTCCTAGAGATGAGATAAAGTACACCTCCTCCCTAACTACAGAAAGGAGGGAGACAACTATGAGAGATTACTGTATGCATTATCAGATGTCATTTTGGCTTGTTTTTCTTTGATATTAAGGAAGGATTTGAGGGGCAAGACTGTGATGAAAAAGATAAGAGAATCAAACATATAAAAATGTATGTCTTCAAGGACATATAAGTTTAGAAGAGGAGGTGAGCTCGTCATATAAAGAGAACAAAAGATAACAGAAGACTACTGATGTGCACAAAACTTAGATGTTTAAAGGTAGATTAGGGGCAGGTAGGTGGCACAGTGGATAAAGTAGCGGGCCTAGAATCATGAAGACTCATCTTCCTGACTTCAAATCTAGCCTCAGACACTTAATAGCTGTGTGACCCTGGGCAAGTCACTTAACCCTGCCTGTCTCAGTTTCCTCATCTATAAAATGAGCTAGAGAAAGAAATGACAAACCACTTCAGTATCTTTGCCTAAAAAAAAAACCCAGATAGGGTCATGAAAAATTGAACACAATTGAAAAATGGCTGAACAGCAAAAAGAAACGTAACATGATAACATGTTAACATGATCAAGATACCACATGATCAAGAACCACACAAGTTGAGATGGGGTCTGATGACTATCTGTGGAGATTATCTAAATTGTTGGCATCATAGATCCATTGACATTTGAAGAGGTGAGGTAGATAATCTTTAGCTACACAGAAGTGCCCAAAGTGAGGAAGGTCACAGTCCTGTTGGACATGGTTGGCCCTGGTAAGACTACATCTTCACATGTCCAAGTTTACATGCCACATTTTAAGGACATTTAAGAAGTGGGTAGAAATCAAGGTGGTGAGACTACAGACCTTGCCAAATCAGAACTGTCCCAAGGTGGAATAGGCTTGGGATTCTGTAGTGGATTACTCATCACCAGAAGTCTTCAAATATATGCTGAAATGGGCCCTTGTTGATGTTTTAGAGGGAATTTGTTTCAGTTATAGTAGGTCTGCTAGATGAACTCTGAGGTCTACTCTATGACTCCATGGGTCCTCCCTACACAACCCCTTATGTCCACCAGCAGATACAAGTACTCTTGTTCTTCTCCATTCAAGGATCCCTTTATTATTGTAACCTAATCCTCTTATGATATTTTGAAAATGAGTTTAATAAACTAATAGTGAACATTCACATAATGCTTTATATATGTTATCTAATTTTATACTCACAAAACCCCTGAGAAATAGGTGTTATTATTATTATCTCCATTTTACAGAAGAGGAAACTGAGGCAGACAGTGGTTAAGTGACTTGCTCATGGGTCCCACAGCTAGTAGACAGGATTTGAACTCCTCTTCCTGACTCTATCTTACACTCTATTCACTGAGTCAGCTAGCTGTCCTAATAGAGATATCCCTTCTCACTGATGCAAATGAAAACCCTTTCAAACCTTAGCAGTCTCACATGTAACTGTAACCAAAAAAGACTCATCCCTGGATGGCCAATGTTCTGGTGATAAGCTTCTCTCTCCTTAGACATGTTGACCCTTGCATGACAGAGACAGCAGGGCAGATGAGAAAAACGTGAACTGGAAGTTGAGTGTTATGTCCTTTCTCTACCACTAATTCCCTGTATGACCTTAGATGAAGTATTTCCTCTCCTTTGTGCCTCCATTTCTTCTGCTGCAAAATGAAAGGGTTTAGCTATGTAGAAGATCCTTCTAGTTCTGACATGGTATGGTTCCATTGCCATGCTCAAAGCCATGCCAGCTCAGTGGGACTTGGGAGGAATTTGTGCTCCACTGGCACAGCCTTTGAGACCTCAGAGTCTCATTCACAGCATGCTGAGGTATCTGAGGACAACTTTAGTAGAGAATCCTTATGTCACCTGGATAAAAAGGCAGCTAAATGGAATAATGAATAGTGGGCTAGTCTTGGAGTCATGAAGAATGGAATTTGAACACTTAACTTACTAGCTGTGTAACCTTGGGCAACTTGCTTAACTTACCTTGTTTTGGTTTCTTCATCTATAAAATGGGGATAGTAATAGCACCTCCCTCACAGGATTGTTGGGGGGATCAAATGAGATCACATAGGTCAAGCAATCACAAACCCTAAAATGTTATATAAATGCTCACTGTTATGAAAGGGCGTAAGACTCATTATTTTTTTAAGTTTAGGGCAGTAAAGTCTACACTACTAAATGGCACCCAGTATTCACATTCTGTAAGATGGTCCTGTCTCTAAGCTCCAACCAAGCTATAATACATGTGGTCCTAGTTTCAAATAGTCTGAGCCAGGGGGAAGAGAAGGGGAGGGGGAAAGTCCATACCCAGTCTCCTCCCCAATGCCCCCCACCAAAAAAACAGAATCAGTCAGGGCCCCAAATAATAATCAACAGGTTTATTGTCCTAGAACTGAAATTGTCTACCGGTTCTTAAGAGCTAAACTTCCAAAGCTACAGTCGGCAACTTTTCATCAGAGCCCGGGGAGGGGAGGAGGAAGTTGTTGGGGAGGAGCAGATGTAAAAGAAAGAGAAAGAGGGGGAGGGAGAGAGGGAAAGGGAGAGGGAGGGAGAGAGGGGGAGGGAGAGAGGGAGAGAGGGAGAGGGAGGGAGAGGGAGAGAGAGAGAGAGAGAGAGAGAGAGAGAGAGAGAGAGAGAGAGAGAGATAGAGAGAGAGAGAGAGATTATTGGGGAAGGGTAGGGGACATTTTTTTTCCCTCTTTTTGTTCTCTCTGTAGGTTACAAATTGAATCTGGTGGTAATAGCAAGAGGAATGGGTTTATTTCTTGGTGGAAGGTGGGGAGACACAAGGGAAAAGGAATAAACACAAGAGAGACACAAGGAAGAAATAACCAAAGCCCAGCTACAAAAAAAAAAGGCATTAAACCCCAAATAAGACATCTACATTTCCAGCAAATCAGAAAATCCAGGTGCAGCAATAAGGGGTGAAGATCGGATGGAGATAGGGCAAGTAAGGGTCAGGAAAGACAAGAGGATAGGGAAGAGGAAGTGGGCAGATAGGGGTTGGGGGGAGAGGAGAGAAGAGGGGCATGGAGGATTAGGGAATCTTTTAAAATTTTTTTTGTAATTTTTTTTTATTAAAAATGTTTCCTAAAAAATGCCACTTTACTTTTTCTTTGCCTTGGTGATAACTATTCCTGTAGGGAGGGCCTGAAGCACCAGGGGGTGGGGATTAGCAGGAGTGAAGGGGAGGGATCTAATGCCCAGCTTCCTCACCGCATCTCACTGGGGCAACTTCTTCCCAGGTGTTGGACCCTGGGAGGGAGACTTACAATGCCAAGGACAGGAAGATAGATAGCAGTATGAAGATCAATTTCTCACCCCTCATTGGAGGTGGTCTTTCAAATATAGTCACATCCCCCCCAGGCCACCTTCTCAATGAACTTACTAAAGGACTACCCTCACCCCCTGCTAGACCTTCAGTGCCCCAAGGTAGCAATCCTAGAAACAATGACTGGAACAACTGTCACTCCACTCCCAGAATGCTCTAGGGTACCAGAGGCAGGAATGGGGACCAATCACCAAGCATTTATTCCCCTACCTAACCCCACTTCAGTTGTCAGACTTTCCCTGAATCAGCACATCATCCCAGGTCATGGGGACGACAGCTCAGGGGTAGAGGACAGAGAAACCTCAAGAGACAACTCCTTTCCTCATGTAATGCCGCACCCTCCTCCAAGACTTTGGGTAGCCCCCTTCCTATAGCCCACCTTCCATCCTTTCCGTTCCAAAACCCACATCCTAACTCACCAGTCTTTCCAGGGATGGGGGTAGAGGTGGGGAAAGGCTGAGGGAAAGGTCAGGAAGTTAGCCAGTCCAGGAAAGCCCCTGTCAACTCCCCACTGAAATAACAGCCCTCAGAAGCCAGCACCCTGTCCAAAACTGGGTCCTCCCAAAATTAGAGCTGGGGGAAAGGAGTTGAGAGCAGGGAAGGAGACTTGGGAGAGGGGAGAGGTATTCCACTGTCAAGTAGAAGAGGGTCAGAGAGAGTGGTGAGAGACAGTGGTGCCAGGCCCTGATCCCTTCCTTCCTTACCCAGTGTGGGCTGGGCCCAAGGGAGAGTGGGGAAGGGGTGCTCAAAGAGAGAGAAAGAGAGAGCTGCCGATGTCAGGGTATCAGGGACAAGGAGCAGGAGAAAGGGGGTTCCCAGTTTGCAGGCAATGACCAGTTTCCCCGATAGCACCCAGACAGCAGCAGGAACAGGGTGGGGGCTCCTCTGGAAACATTGTCGGCTACAGGCTGAAGAAGACAAGTGGGAGAGAAGAGTTACTTTGGGTCCATTCTCTATCCAGCTCACTGGAGACTTTTTTCCTCACACTTTATACAAGCTGCTTCCAGAACAGGATACATCCCCCTCTCCACCCCCACATTCATACAGATATCAGAAGACAGACCACAGGAAATTCCTTCCTGGTCTAAGGGTAGAGATCCTCCCTCTCCTCCAGATCCCCACATCCTAATGTATATTATCCCAGACCTTGGAAAGTCTTTCCTGTAAACTGTCCCATGCCAGGACAGTACCTGGTGCATACTAATTGTACTTATTTATTGAATAAGTTAATTATTTAATTATTTATTAATTATTATTATTAAATATTAATTATTTAATAAGTTAATTATAAATAAGTCAATATTATTGAGTCAATTATTATTATATTATTATAATATTTATATATTAATATATAATTAATATATATTAATATATTAATATATTAATATATAATTAATATAATATTTATATATAATATATAATAATATAATTAAATATTATTATAAGTCAATTATTGAGTAATTCCAAAACCCACATCTTAATGAACACTATGCTAAATCCCATCCCTTATATAAAATAGTCCCAGTTCTCAGTTTGAAATGAATCTCTGGGAAGGATCCTAAGAGGGCTCTTACACAGGGGAGGGTCCTTTCTTACTTCTCACTCATTTACCTCTCCTTGTGATCTCTGACACCTTGGGTAGGGCCTTCTTCCTTGGCAGTCTCTTCTTCTTCTTCCTCTTCCTCCTCTTCCTCCTCCTCCTCTTCTTCTTCCACCAAACCCCGGCCGGGGCCTGGCTCCGAGGGGGCACTGTTCTTCTCCCCCTCGGTGGGGAGGGCTCTTTCTCCCTCTAGGGCCAGCTCTTCTTTCTCATCCCCCTCCCCCTCAGGGTCCTGGGTTTCCTTAAGTCGTTTAGGGGAATCCTAAATTCAATTGGAGAGGGCAGAGGGGAGAGTTGGAAAGGGAATAACAGGTTAAAGGGATCTTTACATGTGCCTCCGGCCTCCCCAATTCACCCCTGGGCTGACCACACCCTTCTTGTTAGTTACAATGTTTTTTAATAATAATATATTTCTACAAAGCTTTCTATCTTATGGAGCGCTTGTAGATACACTGTTTCATTTAATCTTCACCATAACACCATGAGGTAAATTAATATCATTTCACAGAGGAAGGAGCAGAGGCTCAGAGACTGACTTCCAGATCATACAGCTGGAGCTGACAGAGCTGGGATCCAATGCAAGTCTCCTGACACACAGCTTCCTGAGTTTTCACACAGGTTCCTTCCCTTTTACTCCCTTCTCCAATTTCTTCTACCTCTCAGTTCAGGTCTATCATCCAACTTCCCAGGTTCTCAGAGATGGAAGAACCCCAAAAGGCAGCATGGTGTAATGTTAACTTAACCTCTCTCAGTCTCAGTTTCTTCATCTGCAAAATGGGGATAAAAATAACATCTACCTGACAAGGTTGTTGTGATCAAATTTTGTACACACATATATATATATATATATGTACACATATTTATCTGAGGTTTATACCAATCTGCAAAACTCAAAGTGCTACATCAGTGCTAGCTACAACATAACAAAACATAATAGAACTTAACCTATGCCTGAGCAAGAATCCCCTCTACAGTCATCTCTGACAAGTGGAGTGCAAGTTTTCATCTGAAAAACTTCCACGAAGGGCAAACCATTAACTCCCAAGACAGCCCGTCCTTTAGAATAGAGCTAATTGTTCAGAAGTTTCTCCTCATACTGAACTGAATTTGCCTTTCTTTGCAGCTCTGGGGAGAGCTGGCATATTCCCTGTCCCAGGTGGCTGGTGGTAAGGATCGTGTTACCTCCAGTGAGTCCCCTGCTCGCCTCTTCAGTGCTCCCTTCTCATTCTTTTCCTTTGAAGGTTCATCAATCACCAGCTTTCCCTCCTCATCGCTGCTGCCATCTGTGTTCCCCTTCTTCTCCCCATCTCCCTCCGACACCTCTCGATCTGGCTCAGCATCTTCTGGACACCCTTTTTTCTGGGATGGCTGGGGGGTGGGCAACAACAAGAGACAGGTCCCAGGAAGTGGTTTAGGACCCTTTATTTGTGCCTCTTTCCCTAGTCAGCTGCTTCTGCAACTGATCTTCCACCCTGTCCTTGTCTAAAAAGGGGATCTTGGTTCTAAGTCCCTGAAAAAATCATCAGACAAGGAGGGAGATGCATGTCCTTCTCTCTCTATGACAAACTTTCCTTTCCCTCCAATCCAGATAGTACCTCCAGGAAGTCTCTTTGATGAGTTATTTCCTCAAATCTCTATTTTTATCTTCAACAGATTAATTGGACTCACTTAAAAAATCTCCATGCATTTCAATATTATTACTTTTCATTTACCAAATACTCTTATGTGTTATATCACTCAGGATCTTCTCAGTAGAATGTAAGCCTCTTATGGGAAGGGACTTAGACTCCATCACAAAGTAAGTGCTTAATTAATGCATATTGATGTGAGTTTACCTTCATTAAATGTCTACTGAGATGAGAGCACAGAGAGAAATAGAAAGTTTAGATAAGATCCCTGAGCTCTAGAACTCACATTCTAGTAGGTGGATAAGACCCAAAGACTAGGTGCTATAACACAGAAAATATTATATAATAAATGCACCAGTAAATGCTACTAAAAAAGTGCTCATTGTAAGTCTGAGAGAGAAGGTTGTTAAGACCTAGGGAAGAATGAGGGAAAACATTTGGAAAAGGGATAGCTTTTAAGCTGGGCTTTAAAGAAGGAAGGAGTAGATTTTTAGCGGGTAGAGGGGTGAGACATTCCAGCTTTAGGAATACTTTAGATAAACAAAGGTAGGAAAGCTCAATGTGTCCACAGGGAAGGGAGAAATTCAGTTTGAAAACATATAGAGAGGATACAAGAGATCATGAGACAAAGCAGAATGAAGAGGGTGGAGGTTGGACAGTGGAGAAGTCCTCCAGAATTATCCATTTATGGAGGTGACCCAGGGCAGCCATCTTACGTGTTGTTGTGAGTTGCTTGAGGGCAGGGGCTGTCTTTTACCTTCCTTTGTATATCTAGTGCTTATAGTAGATGGCATATAATAGGGCCTTTAAAAATATTTATTCATTATATAGAGATGATGGATGGCCACGAATGCCAGGTCAGACTGAACTTAAGTCTGCTGCCAAGAGGGGCCCAACAAAAGTTTGTGAATAAGAGTAACAAGAACAGATGTATCAATTTAAAAAAAAAAGAAACCTTTTCAGTAATAAAAAAGTTGTAATGGAAGGAAGAGTGGAGGAAGGTCTGTGAGAAGGTTAATATTGTCATTTATAATGGATGATGATGATGAAGGCCTGGAGTAGCAGTAGGGACAGGAGGGAATGACCAGATGCCAGAGGTATTTATTGTGATTTCAGACTTGGTAACTGCCTGGACATAAGAAGTGAGGAAACAGAAAGAGTTGAATACAAATTCTGCTTCACTCCCACCCTAACACTGTTCCTTAACAAAAGAGAAATGCCCCTCTGCCCAATCCCAACTCTCCAGTTTCCTTCTCTCCCCACCTCCTGTCCCTCCTTCCCTTGGGCTTCAGAGTTCTAGACTCCTTAGAGTTCTGACTCCATACTCTGGGATGAAGCCCCAGTCCTGCCCAGGTGCCTCACCCTCTCTCACCCTAGCTTCTAAATAAGCTTTTTCACCCCTATGTTCTCTCATTATCCCCTCCTTCTCAACTCTTTTGCTAACATCCCCACCCACCCAATACCTCTGGCAGAAGTCCTCAAGTCTGTTCCTCAAGTGTTTATTAGTAGGTTTTTTTTTCTATAGCAGCAACTTGAGAAAAGTGACTATTTCCTCTCCTTGGAGGTTCCCCAGTGTGTGGGAGTGGGACTTACCTGGTAGCCAGAAGCCTTCACAGTAGGATTATTTTCTATCTCCCACAGACCCTCACTGAAACCTTTCCTCTTGTTGGGTTTGCCAAACTTCTCCTTGGATTCCTCATATGGGAAGAGGTCTTTGGGACCCAAGAATGCCCTGAGAGATGAAGGAAATGCAAGGTCATTCTATCGGCTGCCTCCATGCAGAGGGAAATGCAGACACACACACACAGACCCTTCACACTTTCTCCCTATCTCCTTCACCCTTCTGATCCTTTTAACCACCCAATAACCCTTTGTCTTTCCACCTCTCCAGTCCCTCCTTCCCTTCTCCCCCAAATCTCACTCACGTCTCATGGGTCCCGAAAAAAAAAACTTGGTACTTGTTGGCTGTTGACTTCACTGCGGCTTCTGGCATTTCATCAATCTAGAGTGGGGTGGGGGAAACAGGAGAAGGGAACGTGACCCTGATGGCTCAGCCTCTCATCTAAATCTTAGGAACATCTGCTTTAGGGAGAGGAGGTCACTTCTGAGTGAATTACAAGACATATCACTGGAGCCATGGAAGAACCTTAGACAGACATTATCTGGACTAATTCTCTGATTTTATAAATGAGGACATTGCCAAGATCACACAGCTAATACACGGAGTCAGTGCTGAGATCAAAACCCAGATCTCCTAAATTCCAAATCAGGCCCCCTTCCACCTCCTTGGGGCAGCAGAAACAACCATCTGTGCCAGGTCCCTCTGGAAAGAACAAATTAACCATAGCCATGGAAACATATCTCTTTCCCCTCCCCACCCTCAACCTCCAAGGTCTGGAAGGTTGTTATTAAAAGGTGCCAGACGTTTAGTATGTGGACAAACGTGAGAGGAGGAAAGGGAGGGCTCTCCAGGGGTGGCAAGGGCTAGAGGCCCCATAGCAGAGGGGGCATGAAGCCCTGCAAGGGCTCCCAGGATTTTGGACTAGGCTATCAAGAGCAGACTACAAAGCCTGGGAAACTACATCTCCCAGCAGCCCCTGCAGCACCACTAGCAGCTTGGCTTCCCGCCGGACAGAGGCTGGGTAGCCATGTTGGTTGAAGACCCAGAGGTTGATTCTGGGTAGGGGAGACAGGACTGATAGCTGACCTAGGGTGTGATCAACACAGACAAGAGAGACAGACAGACAGACAAAAGCAGAAGAAAGAAAAAGAGAGAGAGATAGGGCAGGAAACAACCTACAAAGAACCTCACGAGAGATGGGAGACATCTCTCAGAAAGGCAAACAGATCACTCCTCCAAACACAAAACAGAATAAACTCAAAGAAAGAGGTTTTTTGTCGTTGGTGTTTGGTGGGTTTTTTTTTTTTATTTGAGCTCAGTTTTGTCCCCACCCCCACCCTGGCTTCCTTAAACCACCACCTCCCCACCATGTGTCTCATCCAGAGCTCCTCCCCAGGGCAGAAGTCCTGGTCCCCAGCTGCCTCCTCCCCTAGGGGCAAAGAAGCAGCCCAGCCCAGAATCCGAGAACGTGGTCTTCCCCACATGCACGTGTGCTCAGGGTTGGGGTGAGGGGGTGGAAAGGCAGGTTCTCCCCTCCCCAACACACAATCCCTGTCTCCATGACAACCCAGCCCCGGCCCCGCCCCCGGGCCACTCAGCAACCAGGAATGTGGCCACCCCTCCCCCACTGGCCCTTCAGGATAAGCGGGGGGAGGGGAACCTGGGCCACTTTACACAAAACTCTCGCCCCATTCCCCGGGTCTCCGGCTTGGAGTCTGACACCTGAGTCCTCTCCATCAAACCACCACAGGGAGACTGGAGCCCCAAGGTTCCCAACATGGAGAACAGCACGAGAGCCCAATGCCTGGAGCCCTCGGACCTGGCTAGGGGCGCGAGGGGGAGTTCTCCTGCCAGGACACCTGGGCCCTATTACCAGCAGCCTTCCCAACCTCCCAGAGGGGCCAACAAGAAGCAAAATCTGAAACCCCAGGGCCTAGAGATCCCAGGAGGGAGACAAATGATAATAGCCAAAGTCCCAGTCCGGCCCTTCATTCTAAGTAGAGCTTCAGGAACTATAAAGCAGTACTGGGGGTGGGGATGAAGGCAGGCCTCACCAAGGACAAGAGAAAGGAAGCAAATATGAAGGGTCACCCAAAGAAGCAAGCACCCACTCGGCCGCTTGTCACTCCCACGGTGTGGCCTCCAGCCACTTTTGGGTGACAGCCAGGGAAAGGCCTGAGACTTCCATTACACTAGATTCCAGAGATCTCAAAGAACTTACACCTCATAAGTCTCCAGCAGAGCCCACGCACAAGCACACACCCCCACCGGAAAACTGGCTTAGAAAGGGTCAGCCACTCCCCTCCCCAAAGCCACACAGCATGGCAAAGAACCCAGGCATCCAGTTGCCCAGGCCTGGGGGTGGGGGAAGTGGGAAAACAAAGAATGGAAATTAAAAATAGAAAGGATTCAAGACTCTAAACGTACAGTCCCAAATTCCATCCAAAGAAAGGGCAGGACCAGAGGTAAGGGTGCACCCAAGGCCCTCCTTATCTGTCTAGGCACAAATAGGACACCCATAGCCAAAAGGAACCCCTTGTTTTCTGACTTGCCCCCCCCCACCCCCGGGAATGGGCTTTCTTGGCGTATGTGTTGGAGTGAAGGAGTGTCCTCCTTCCCACTTCTGGATCTCCCAAGAGACTGACATCTCAATATTTCACCCTGATCCATGGTGGGTAGTGGGGGCAGTCAAAAAGCATTTATTAAGGGCCCACAATGTGCCAATTACTGTGCTAAAGGTACTAGGGATTCAAAGAAAGGAAAGAGAACAACATTTAGGGTCCAAAGGAACTGATCTTGTAGCTTGGTTTTGTTGTGCTCAGTTTTCTCATCTGTAAAATGAGAGAACTGGACTCAGTCTCTAAGATCTCTTTCTACCTGTAAATTCTAGGATCCTACAAATCTTCCTTGCCAGTTCAAAAGGGGAAAAAGTCCTCTCTGCTGTCTGATCTCTTTTCTTCATGCTGCAAAGAATATCTCCTCTCATTCAGTGCTCTTCCAATGAGTGGGAAACCTGGAGTTGAGGGTGTCTCTCCCCTAAAATACACACATATGCTTGTGAACATGCGCATACAGGCACACACATACATATATTTCTCCTCCCAAAGGACCTGAATCTCAAGCACTGACTTCAACCCCAGGGGGTGACTCAGAGTAGATGAGTCAGAGCTAAATGGGTCAGGGTGGAGCCCAAGCAAATAGCAAGGGACCCTTTTTCCTGACCCCCATATTCTCCTAGCTGCCTCAAATACCCCCCCAAAAAAGACATACACCCTAGGGTTGTGAGGGTGGGGAGGTAAGAGGCCACTGAGCTATTTATAGCTGGCCATATCAGGTACTTACTTAAGATATTCCCAAGTCCTGTTTGAATTCAAGGTTGGCATCCTGGTTCTTCCACTTTCTCTCCCTATCATTTCTGGGCCTGTTTCTTCATCTGTACAACGATTACAGTGTAACTACATGACTTTTAAAGACTCTTCCAGCTATAACATTCTGTGATTTTTATGAAGTCCTGTCTCTGCCTTATACATTTGGCTCCCAGGTCCAGATTCAGAAAGGCCTCCAAGACAAATTTATAAATGCTCAGAAATTTTCAATGGTTTGGGGGACTAGGGATGAAAAGACCTCCAAATAACTCTTCCCTGGCCTAGAGACCACCTTGAGCCTGCACAATCTCCCCTGGGGAATCTCTAAAAATCTTAAAACCAACCATGCCCCTGAGAGAGCCCAGACTGAGATGAGGCTGAGCCAGGGACACAGAGCCCAAATTGGTACTGGCTCACAGCCAGTCTGACTGACACACCCAATAGCTTAGGTTCATTTTGACCCAGGAACCGGAAAATCTGGGGCAGCAGACAGTTGGGACTAGACTGTGGGGAATGAGCCAGGGAAGACAGGGGGAAACTGTGGATGTATGTATGGGTGGGCGAGAATTGGGAAGGGGACCGAGGAAAGATGTTGTGTCTGGATACGTGTGATTATACCAAGAATTCAGATTTCACACACAAACACCCCACTCACTGAGTTTCTATGCTGGAGATTGTGAGTGTAAAAGTAAAGAGAAGGGCAGCTACTTAGTGCTTGGAGATCCCAGAGGTAAACAGTACTAATCTCCTCTAAGTTAACTACTCACCCACCACCTTTTTTTTTCCTCTGGGGATCTTTGTTGTTCGGTCATTTCAGTCAAGTCTGACACTCTATGACCCCATTTGGTGTTTTCTTGCAAAGATACTGGAGTGGTTTATCTTTCCTTTGTCAGCTCATTTTTACCAATGAGGAAACTGAGGCAAAAAAGGTTAAGTGACTTTCCCAGGGTCATACTGCTAGCACCTGAAAGGATGTAGGGGATCTCCACAGGCTGGAGAAGACCCAACATCTAGAACTATCTGGACTCCTAGGCCCCAACCCTGCCCTAGACAGCATGCTTTGCCCCAGATTGAGAAAATTATATTCCCTTTCTCATAACTAAGTTGATTCCAGGCAACCCCAGTAAAGGTGTTTTAAAGGAAGGAGGCACTTTGGCTCTGCCCTCTGACTTCTCATCTGCCAAATGAGGGGTTAGTCAATTAGATCTCTGAGGTACCTTCAGTTCTTCTTATTAGCAGTAATAACAACACCAACAACAGTGCTGGAAGGTTTGCAAAGTACTTTCCCTACAATTATCCTATGAGGTAAATGAAATGTCATCTCCATTTTAGGAATAGGGATTAGACCTATGATTTTATTGGAATAGGGAATTCCCTCTCAGATGAGGAAAATCCTTCTACCGATGTAGGTCAGTATATTAGTCAATCAATCAACATTTATTAAGCAACTGTGGCATGCCAGGCATTGTGCTGAACACTAGTGATACAAAAAGAGGCAAAAGACAATTCCTACACAAAGGAGAGGTTGACTTGTCCAGGGTCACACAGCCAATATATGTTAGACACAGTAATTGTTTCCTGCTCTTCCTGATCCAAGGCAATCACTCCTCCATCTGTTATACCCTGGAATCTTGTCTCTTTTTATGGATAAGGAAACTGAGACATGGAAAAGTAAAAAGACTGATCATAGAGCCACGGTGTATCAGACCTAGGAGCTGATCCCATGTTTTCTGAGTCCAGTTTCTATATTATATGGATCTAAAAGTCTATGACTCTATGATGTACCTGGAGTAATGAACTACTCCTCTAGGAAAAGGCAAGGGAATCAGATTTAGTCCCAGTTCTGCTACTGACTTGCTGTGTGAGCTGGCATTAGTTGCTTCATTTCTTTGGGATGTTTCAGAATCTGTCAAATGACAGGGTTGGACTGGATGATCCTTGAGGTTCTTCCAAGCTCTAAATCTCTCTGGTTCTGTTATTTAGCTTCACAAGTGAAAAGAGGAGGATGACCAGTCTCTCTTTCCATCAGAACTAACTTCCCTTGGGGTCCCAGTCTTATGATAAACCTATAATACTAACATTTTATAGATGAGGAAACTGAGACTTGAAGAAGGGAAAAGACATGCTCAGGGTTACACATTTAGTGTTAAAAACAGGATTTGGACCCAGGCCAAAGTCCACATTCTTCTCACTATATCATGATGCCTCTCCTCGAGGCGTCTCCCCATGGCAGTCCCACATCACGTACCTGTGACTGAATCACAGGATTCAGATATAGATTTAGTGCATTGTGATCATCCAGTCTAAACTTCACCTTACAGGTGAGAATAACAGGATTCATTACATTCATATTCATTCATTCAACAAACTTCTGTAAAGGACCCATTATATTCCAGGTACCATGTGCTAGGCCTTCTCCAGTATTCTCATTATCAAGGAATCAGAAGACTGGGGAGGGATAGCCAGGTGTGGAATGGAAGCAGGGTCAGAAAAGGGTCTGATTCTGGACACTAAGAGTTACTAGTAAAACAAGTTCCCATAGGGGAGGAAAGAGGGAGAACCTGGTTTCCCATCTGCTGACAGTGGCCCTGCCTGATCTCCCTGCTCCCACATAACCCTATCTGGAAGGTCCAGGCTTGAGGCCTGGGTAGGGTTAGATTATGGAAGCCTGTCATGGTTTTGGCCCATCCCTTCCTCATCCCTCACCAGAACTGGGCCTAAGGTGAATAGAGGTGGGGAAAGATCAAACCCCAGTTTCCCCAGGCTTTAATCCCAAGACTCAGTCTTATGTCAAAGGGTTCAGTCTCTCCTCAAAAGATATTAGCCTCTTCCCAAAGTCTACCAATAGGAACAAAGTCTTGGGGTTTCAGTCCTCTTCAATTTCCTCTTTAATCCAGAAGGGGACCCAGGCAGGCATCTCTTCCAGCCTAGGCTGCTTCCTTCATGGTGCTCCCAGCCTAGCCTTTGGACTCTGTCCCCCAGTAGGAGTTGGAGCAGGGAGTCCTGCATTTGGTGCTTGTGCTGAGCCACTGTAGCTCTGGCACCAGGACCAAGATGCCAGCTGGGTCAAAAGGGTAGGTTAAAGTCCAAGCATGCACATTATCCACACATATGTGTTCCTTTGTGCCAATGATCCTGATGCCTTAATCTTCCTTTCTCCACATGGAGGGGTGAGTAGGATGAAGAAGAGCATAAAAGAGTGTCTGTGTGTGTGTTATATGTATGCATACAGCATTCAGAACACATCTTCAGCCTCTGAGGAGAGGTCTTGGGGTTGAGGCCTCCTGGACTTTCCTAGGGAGATCAAAGGCCTGGTTGATAGCCCTCCAAAAGGCCAAAAGGAGGGTGTGGCTCAGGTTTATAAAAAAGGCCCGGAAGCTCAGGACCAAGAAACTCTCCACCTTCCCCACCCCCACAGGAGCAAAGATTCCTCTCCTTCTACACAAGAAATAGACTCCCTCCCCCTCCTAGCAGACAGACAGACACACACTATAAGGACACGCCTCCCACCAGATGCCCATACAAGATCCCCTTTCCAATAGACAGTCACACTAAAAAAAGAGATTACTCTCCCCGCCAGCAGATAGCACACACATTAAATGAAACTCCCCCCTAGCAGACACACGCAAGGAGATTTCTACATATCCCCCTCCCAGCAAACACACATAACAAGATCCTACCCAGAATGAACATGGACACACACACACACATATCCCAGGAGATACAAACCTCTCCCCCCAACAAGATTTCCACCCCACCAAGCAGATACCAACTAGAAGGAGACACCACCCACGTATACAAAAAGTATACCCCTTTCCAGAACATATAGCAAAGAGATTCCCTGTCTAGACACACTTCCCCCCCACCTGCCACAGCAGCCTCACACAAATCAAGGACATCCCTCAAGACCCACACACAAGGGTGACTCCCCCCACCCCCAGCAGACACAGACACAGACACAGACACACAGACACACACACACACACACACACACACACACACACACACACACTATGAGACTTCTCCTAGGAAGCACACATAAGAGTGCTCCCTTAGACCATTACCAGACAGACAGCACACAGACATACAGATACATAGACACACAAACACACACACAAGGGAGATTCCTTCCTTTCCCAGTAGACACACAGACAAGTAGGATCCTTCCCTAAGCATAAACACATAAGAAGCACACCACCACCCCCCCTCACCAGGTACACACACAATCTCTCTCCTCTTTGTAGATATATATTGTAGACTTCATTCCACCAGACACACACACATAGCAACAGATGCGGACAACAATTCCTGTCTCCCCCCCATTCAGTAGATATACGCAGACAGACTTTACCAGCAGACACAGACCACCACCCCCCACACATGACTGATGCTCTGCTCCCCTCTCCAGCAGATACACTCATGGAAACTCCCCACCTCCACCCCAGCAGCAGACAAACACAAGAAACTACCTGGACACTATCAGACACACTCAGGGAGGTTCCCTCCCTTCCCAGTAGACACACAAGAAGAACACTCCCCCACCCTCAGCAGATAGACACATTATTTCCCCCTCAGCACATACCCCAAAACACAAGAAAACTCTCTCTCTAACACCTACATGAAGAGACTCGACCACCACTACAGAACATACACAGACTCCCTCCCCTCTCAGTGGACCCAAGTAGATTCTTCTACCAACCAGATACATACACAAGATTCTCCCTCCACAGATAACACATATATAAGGAGAGTTCCCCTTCCCCCCCCCGCCCCCCCACCCCCCCCCCCCCCCGCTTTAACCTCCCTCACCCCCTACAAGGTGGAACACATAATAGAGTGGAATGATTTCTAAGAGACTTATGTTCAAATGCAGTCTATAACACCTACAGACTGTGTGACCATGGCCATGTCCCTTAACATCTTATTTGTAAAATGAGAACAGGACCTACCTCAAAGGGTTTGTTATGAGGATCAAAGAAGACAGTATATATAAAATACTTTACAAATCTTAAACAAAAATTAGCTATTATTATTGTTGTTATTGAGACCCCCCCAACACATTGGAAAGTCTCCCTCTCTCCAAACTGACCCATGCAAAAGGCAGCCCCCCCAACATACACACAAAGAAACTCCCCCCACATATATACCCAGAGGAAGGCAACCCTCCCCCAGACCCAAAACACATGAAGTAGATTCCCCTGACAGATATCCCTCCTACACTCCCACTCTCCCCCTTTTGATTATTATTCAGACACCCCTACACACAAGAAGAGATTTTTCCCCCTCAGGTACAGTCACTAACTGGCACAAATGGCACCCTCCAGACTTAACAGATAAATAATAAAACTTCCTTTACTCCAAACATCTAAGATTTAGGGCTTAGATAACACATACATAACACCCAGGGACACAAGTAAAGGAAAAATCCCCCTCTCCTTTTACTCTTTTTCAATAAATTGGCATTTGCCCCTTAAGTGGACCTTTTCCCATTGGGCTCTCCATCGTCCCCCTTCCCAATTTCATGTGGTCTCTTCATTCTGATATTCATTCTAAAGGAAACTTTATCATTTAGGGTACCATAGGGCCCCCCCTTACCATCTCTAAGTGACTAATAACAAACCTTAAAAAAATAAGAGTAGGGGATAGTCACTCCCTCAACTGTCCTTCCTCTTCCTTCCTGTATCCACCACCTCCCCTCCTCTCCTTAATCTGAGTTCCTTCTCTTTCTCCCAACCCACTACTTCCACTTCAGTTCTAAGGGTACAACTTGAAGAAACAGAGTTAGCTATTGGTTTGATTTTCTCTCTTCCTTCTTACCCCACTCGCACCTGGACAGGTACAGAGGGCAGGGAAGGCCCTAGGCAGAATTGAGAGAAATCTAGCCTTTCCCCCAGGGGGCCTAGTATAGGCAGAGGGACAGAGTAGCGATCAACCACATGGCCGAGACTAGGACGGTTGTGGCGGGAGATGCATACACCTGGGAGGGAGGAGCAACCACCCCTCCCTCCTTAACGACAAAGAAACTCCCTTCTCCCATGAACCCCCAGTCCCAAGAGCAGAACAGATCCCTTCATTGGCTCCTAAATTAGAGTTTGGTTCGTTAGAAGGATTTTTTTTTTTGGTGGGGAGGGGGCGCTTTTCTCTCCAATTACCTCCCTAGCCAGGTAGACAACCCCCACTCCCAAGCCTAAAGTTTTCCAGGATTTAGGAGCAAACTCTTTTCCCACTGCCAAACACGCAAACGCTCACGCTGGTCTAGGCACTTTTGCCTCCCCTTCACCGTGGTGGTAGTGGTGCTGTGAGTGAAACAGAAAGAACGAAACAGGGAACTGGGGCGGGGAACCCCAGAATGGAGGTGTTAGAGGGAGCAAGGATATAGGGGAGGTTACATCTCTCATTCTCGGGGGTGGGAGGAGTTTCTGGAGAGGGACGGAGCCAGCCCCTCAAGTGAGGCAGACAAGCTGGCGAGACTGCCCCAAGGGAGAAATTGACCAGGATGGGGCCTGGGGAGGGGGACATTGGGCATTCGGGGAAGGGTAATAAAACTGACCGGTACGAGGTCCCCCTCCCTTACATACAAATACTTTGAATCGGGCCCTCACCCTTTCCGATCCAGGTGCTCGCCTCCTCCTTTCCCCTCCCCTCTCTCCTCCGCCAAGTCCTACCCGGTCCCTGGGCAGAGAGGCCTGGCTGCCCCGACCCACGAGCTGCCCGGACCATTATATAACACGGAGGTGGAGAGACCGAAAACCCGGTTGTGATGGGGGCAGGGAGGGGGCAAAATGGGGGACCCAGGCGTCCCCTGCCCCCACCCCCTCCGGGTGCAATGTGCTAGTGCCCGCGTTATGCAACCCGGGCGGCTGGGGCATAAGCGTGGCCTATCCCTCCCTCCCCGCCCCCCCCCCCCACGCACTCCCCTCCGGGACCCATCTGCTCTCCCAGCTCGGCTCGGCTCGGCTCGGCTCGGCCCGGCTCGGCCCGACCCGGCCCGGCCCTGCCCCGGCCCCAGCAGCTCCGCACATCCCTCTCCTTCCTTACCCGGGCCGGCCAGTGAGGATATCCCTTCATTTTGGCGAACACCAGGTCTCCGCATTTGTATTCCTTCTGCCTGTTGGAGCGGGACATCTTGGGGGTTCCGGTGGCTCCCCCAAACTCAATTCTGGAGCGGGAGGGGGCCCCGGGAAAGGAGACAGCTGAAGTTTGACTCCGCTACCGCGAAGGGGGGACAGGGGGAGGCGCCGCTCGGGCCCCCTCCTCTTCCTCGTGCAATCCCCCCTGCCCTTAAACAGGCGCCCACCCCCCAGCCCCGGCTCCGGAGGCTCAGCTCCCCGCGCCTTCTCTTCCTTCTCCGCCTCCAGCGAAGGGGTGCGGGCCACCGATTGGGGGTCCTTAGCTCCCGGGAGGTGGGTGAGCGCTCATGCAGTTGTTTGTGTTTGAAATTCAATTGCTCCCTCCTCGGAGCGAGGCCTCTTCCCCCCACTCCCTCCAGTCCCTACTCCGCCTCCTCCTCCTCCTCCCTCCCCTTACCTCCTCCCCTCTCCTCCCTCCCTTTTCCACTTCTCCCTTCCTCTCCTGCCCTCGGCCTCAGGCTCCGGTTCGATGAGACCGGCCACTCGATGTCTAGCGCCTGTCCCTGCCCGCCTTCCCAACCCTAGGCTTCTGAGGACCCCGGGGGGCCAGGCAGGAGGAGTGAAGTGCCGAGCGCAGCGATTGGGCTTTGTGTGCAGCAGCTTAGCTGGATGGCAAAGGGAAGGTGGACAGATGCTCTGCTGGATAGCTAGGAGAGGGAATCCAGAGCTCAAAGGGCCTGCTTCGTTAGCTCCCCGGCCTAGATTGCATTGTAGTTACAGAGAGTCAAGGGCAGAAAAGCATACCATCGTTATTCGTAGTGACACTGAGTTTCCAAACGCTATTGCTTTGAAAGTGTCCTTCCTTCTCCTTGTTTGTTTCATGTCAGTAGATGTTTATTCACATTCTGCTTCGTGGCCAGCACTCTGCAACCCCAGCAAGGGGAAGAGGGACACAAAAGTAGAAGACTGTGGCTGCCCTTGAGGAACTTATAGTCTATAAGGTTATTATGGAATAGTGGAGATGTGGCGGCAATAGACCATTGAGAGATGGAACAACAGAAAGAGTGCTGGACCTTGAGTCTAGAGACCTCTTTGAGAACCATCCTGAAATGGAATGGTCTTGTCTCCTGGGAAGCAGGTTCTCCCTTCATACTGGATGTGTAGATGACAATTTCTCTTGGTGATTTTAACTCAGATTCTGGATGACCTGGGTTCAAATTCTAAGTCCTACCCTTAATTAGGGCAATTAGGTGGTGAAGTGGATAAAGGGCCAGACCTGGAATCAGAAAGATTCATTTTCCTGAATACAAATCTGGCCTCAGACATTTACTAGCTGTTTGACCCTAGGCAAGACACTTAACCCTATTTGCCTCAGTTCCCTCATCTGTAAAATGAGCTGGAGAAGGAAATGGCAAGCCACTCTGGTGTCTTTGCCAAGAAAACCCCAAATGAGGTCACAAGAGTCAGCTATGACTGAACAATACCCTGAATTATTTGGATAAGGTAGAGAAAGTAATTTTATTTTTCTGAGCCTTTATTTCCTAATATGCAAAATGGACATAGTATTCCTGGCATCCTCAATCTCACAAGGAAAGAGCTGAAAACTACCAACTCAGATTCTATAATTTATAGTTGGAGTTACTTGAGGTGCAAAGAGGGTCTTGTCCATGGTCACTCAAAGGTAGGATTTAAACCTAAAAATTGTTTTTTTCCTGTGTATGTGTCAGTCTTCCCTACTTTACTGTAACATCCTTGAAGGAGGGGACTATGTCCTATCTAAACTTTGTATCTGCCTCAGCAGAGAAGAGGAAAAGAGAATAAGTATTTATGTGGTACCTAGTGTAGGCCAGTCATTGTGCTGTGTTTTTATACAAGTGTTCCCCATAAGCACCTATAATGTCTTATTAAATAAATAGAAAAGTGGATTTTGGTTATATTAAGGTGCTCTTTGCAATTAAGGTTTTTTTCGGGGGGGATAGGAGTAGAATAGCAGAAACAGCACTGGACAGGATCCTGGGAGATCTTCAGATCCTGGCTTTTCCACTTGCTCCCTATGTAGCTTTGGTCAAGTCTATTTCATCCCTTTGGGCCTCAGTTTCCTCATCTCTAAAATAAAGGGTTTGGACTAGATAATCTTTGAGATCTTTTCCAGGCTAACCTGTAATTCTTCATAACAAGTTTTCTAAGCTTGACTGCAAATCCAGGGTGGGGTAGGACTCCAGGGCTTCGCAAGACCCCACTGCCGCCTCTAGAAAAAGAAAGATCTTGCTTCATGAGTTCTTAGACCTGGTCTTCAGAGTGGTTTGATTTGTTTGCTTTCCAAGCTTTGGCCAAAATGAAATAATATTTACATGCTACTTTTAAACTTTTGACTCCTATAACAAGGGTACAAAGATGGACAACCAGGATGGTGAAGGGTCTTGAGTCTATATCCTATGGGAATCAGGTAAAGGAACTGGGGGTGTTTAGCTTGGAGAAGAGAAGGGGAAGAGATAATAAAAGGAAGGAGGGAAAGAAGGGAGAACAAGAGTGATGGAGGAAGAGGTAAGGAGTAAGGAAGGGGGAAGGAAGAGGGAGAGAGAGTTCTTTTCAATCAGCCAAGAACTATCATACAAAGGAGAGATTAGATTTATTCTGTTTAGCTCTAGAGGGCACAACCAAGAACAAGGGTAGAAACTGCAAACAGCCAGATTTAGCCTTGATGTTAGGAAAAGCTTCCTAACAATTAAAGCTGCTCCAAATGTGGACTAGTTGCCTGGGGAAGTGATGGGTTCTCCTTCCTTGAAGTTTTTCAAATAGAGGTTAATAAAAATGCTTGCTAATACTGAGGATGTATGGGTTGGACTAGATGGTTCACAAAATCCTTTCCAACTCTCAAATTCTATCTTTTTTTTTTCAGTCACATGAAAATTCTGTAAGGTCAACAAGGCAAATATTTTTAATCCCTATCTAAAAAGCGAGGAAACTGAAGACAGATGAAATGATTTGCTCAAGGTAATAAAACTAGAGAGTAGCAAATTCAGGTTTCCTGACTCCTGCAGGCTCTTTTCACTTTGCCCTTGACCTCTCCTTCCAAAGAATATCCAGTGTCTCTGTTGCAGCTGGGTTCCAGGACTTTGTCTGAGTGGCATAATCAAAGTTTTCTTATAATAAAGAATAAAAAGACAAGAGTAATATAATTCAGTGTCAGGGTTGCCATACACTTCCTTATGATTATTGGAAAGAAAGATCTTTGAGGAGAACTGATTGATAATAAAACATACTTCTCTCTTTTCAACAGGGAGGCAGGGAAATATGGGTGAGGAATATTACACACAAGGTCACTTTGGTAGGTTAAGTTTTGCTTAACTTTTTCGTACAAGAGAGGGTTAAATAGGAGAGGAGGTAAATAGAGAAATGACTGTGGTTTTGAAAACCAAAGGCATCAGATGTTTTCTTCCAAAAAGATTATCTTATTGCAAAAATGTACCCATATCAAAAGAAAAGTAACTAAGTTCATACCCTTTGACTGAAAAAAAAGAATAAACCAACCCAACCAGTTAAGTAGTCCAAGGAGGCCAAAGTATAAATTGTAGCAACACTTTCGGTGGTATTAAACATGTGGAAACAAAGTAGGTGTCCAGTGATGGGAGAATAGCTGAGTAAACTGCTAAATGAACATAATGAAATATTATTGCATTCTAAGAAATTTTTTAAAAATACAAAGAATTCAGAGAAACATGGGAAGAATCATATGAGCTGAGACAGAATGAAGTATAAGCAGAGCCAGGAGAATGGCATGTACATTGACTAGAATAATGAGTCTGAGCAACTCTTAATTAATCTTGGCCCCTGAGAAAAAGATAAGGGAGCACCTTTCTTTGTTAAATGGAGAGGTGGAGGAGGAGAGTTAAGTAGGAGTTTGTGGAATATTACACATACCTTTAAATCATTTTGTTGGTTTTGTTTAAGTTTTTTTGTTTGTTGAAAGAAGGGCTTGTTTAGCTATGAGGGAGGATATCTGGAAGTGACTGAGAAAAAAACAAGACATTGATAAAACTTATTAAAAGTAATAACAATGTATCCTTGTCCTCCTTGTAATAAAAGTCCAAATTTACAATGAAGTAAGTTGCCATTTAATTGTAGGAGAACAACCTCAGACTTTGAGTTCCTCAAAGTATCCAGTTTTTTTCTTGTCACAAAGTTTCTTGATTTCTGTTCAACAGGATGATAAAGAGTGTTTATGCAAAAGTATGGAGGTTCCTTTTGCAAGCCAGGCTTGCTTTGTAACAAGTTCCTTTGCCTTTGTTACAATGGCCCCGGCCAGCCTAACGAAGTAACTCCTTTCCTGTGGTTGTAAGTGCTTTTGGCTCCTCTCCCCGTGCAATTATAAAGCCTTTGTTATAATGTGACATGTGGCCAGGTTTAGTTGCAACAAAGTATCTGATTTCTTGCTTGCCATAAGGTTCTGCATCTCTGTTTCAATAGCAAATCCTGACTGTTGTTGCAACAGTGTCAGGGTTTTTCATTACAACAAGGCAATCCACTTTTCACTGCAGTTATAAAAAAGTCCAAATTCAGGGAGCCAAGGTGGTGGAGACAAGGCAGGAAGTTACCTGAGCTCTCCTCAGGTTCCCTCAGAAACAATGTTAAATCAAGTTTTTAAAAGAATTCTTTAAAAAGAATTCTGGAGTGAAAGAACCCACAAAAAGATGGAGTGAAATAGTTTCAAAGCCCAAGATAACTTACTTTAGAAAAGGTCTCCCTCACTAGGGTGAAAGGGGAGCACAGCCCAGCACAGGCAATGTCCAGGAAAGGCATCAGGAGGCTCTTAGTCACTGCACAGATCAGCAACCAAGGCCTCACTGTCCAGACTCAGCAGGCTATCAGGGAGGCCTCTAGCTCCAGTATAGCAGGCAAACTGCCAGCCCTGGAACCCAGGGCCAACAGGCACAACTAGGTCCGGCCACCCTACCACAGTGGGCAAGCCATCTGCCCCAGAGGCCCTGGTGCAGACCAGACTTGGCCCCCAGTGCCAGGAGATTGGGACAGTGGCCCCTCTACCCCAGAAGCAGAGTTCAACTTGTAAAAATAAGCAAAAAAAAAAAAAAGAAAGAAAAGAAAAGAAAAGAACCCTAACTATAGAAAGTTGATATGGCATCAGGGAAGATCAAAATACAAACTCAGAAGAGGAGAACAATGTCAAAATACCTACATGTGAAGCTTCAAAGGGGAATATGAATTGGTCTGAAGTCCAAAAAGTTCTCTTGGAGGAGCTCAAAAAGGATTTTAAGAATCAAGTAAGAGAGATAGAAGAAAAATTCAGAAAAAAAAATGAGAGTTGTATAAGAGAATTATGAAAAAAGTCATCAGCTTGGAAAAGTACAAAAATTGACTGAAGAAAAGAAATCCTTAAAAAAAAAAGAATTGGCCAAATGGAAAAATAAAATCCACTGAAGAAAATAACTTCTTTAAAAGTAGAATTGGCCAAATGGAAAGGGAGCTACAAAAGCTAAATGAAGAAAATAATTTTTAAAAATTAGTGTTGGGCAGGTGGAAGAAAATGACTTTATGAGACATCAAGAATCAGTCAAACAAAATCAAAAGAATGAATAAAATAGAAGAAAATGTAAACTATCTCATTGGAAAAACAATTGACATAGAAAATAGATCCAAAGGAGATAATTTAAGAATTATTGTGCTACCTGAACACCATGATCAAAAAAAGAGCCTGGATATCATCTTTCAAGAAATTATTAAGGAAAACTGCCCTGATATCCTAGAACCAGAGGGTAAAATAGTGATTGAAAGAATCCACTGATCTCCTTCTGAAAGAGACCCCAAAATGAAAACTCCAAGGAATATTGAAGTCTAATTCCAGAACTATCTTGTCAAGGAAAAAATACTGCAAGCAGTCAGAAGGAAACAATTCAAACATCAAGGAGCCACAGTCAGGACTTACACAGGATTTAGCAGTTTCTACATTAAAGGATTGGAGGGCTTGGAATGTGATATTTAGGAAGGCAAAGGAGCTTGATCTTTCAGGAAAAGATGGATATTCAATGAAATAGAGAATTTTCAAAATTTCCTAATTAAAAGATCAGAGCTGGACAGAAAACTGGATTTTCAAATATAAGACTTAAGAGAAGAATAAAAGTAAACAGGAAAGAAAAAAAAAACCCATGATATTCAATAGGGTTAAACTGTTTATATCCCTGCATAGGAAGATGATGTTTGCAACTCTTAAGAACTGTATCTCTATTATGGCAGTTAGGAGTATACTTAGAGGGTGTGAGTTGACTTTGATGTAATGATCAAAAAAATTAAGAGGTGAAAAAAAGGATTGTACTGAGAGAAGAGGTAAGGGGGAGGCAGAATGGGATAAATTGTATCAAATAAAGAGGCATGAAAAACCTATTACAGTAGAGGGAAAGAAAGGAGTGGGTGAACATTGAGCCTTACTCTCTGGATTTGGCTCAAAGAAGGAATAACAGAAACACTTATTGGATAAAGAAATCTATCTTACCATACAGGAAAGTAGGAGAGGAAGGGGAAAAGAAAGGGGGAGGGGGTGTGCACTGATAGAAGGGTGGGAAAATTGAGAGAGGCAGTAGTCAAAAGCAAAACCCTTGGTGAGGAGGAACAGGGTGAAAGGAAAGAGAAAAAAGTATAAATGGGGGGAAATAGGATGGAGGAAAATACACAGTAATCATAATTGTAATGTGAATGGGATGAACTCTCCCATAAAACAGAAGCAGATAGCAGAGTGGATTAAAAACCAAAATCCCAAAAAATATGTTGTTTAAAAGAAACATATTTGAAGTAGAGAGACACACAAAGAGAAAAGCTAAAAGGTAGAGCAGAATACATTATGCTTCAGCTGACTGAAAAAAAAAAGCCAGGCTAGTATTCCTGATCTCGGTCAAAAGAAAAGCAAAAATAGATCCAATAAAAAGAAACAAGGAAGGAAACTACAGCTTACTAAAAGGTACCATAAACAATGAAGTAATATCAATACTAAACATATATGCATCAAGTGTTACAGTATCCAAATCCTTAGAGGAGAAGTTAAGTGGGTTACAGGAAGAAATAGACAGTAAAATTATATTGTGGGGGACCTCAACCTCTTCCTCTCAGAACTCAATAAATCTAACCATAAAATAAACAAGAAAGAAGTTAAGAATGTGAATAGAATTTTAGAAAAGGTACATATGACAGTCCTCTGGAGAAAAATGAATGGGGATAGAAATTAATATGCCTTTTTCTCAGCTGTACATGGCACCTACACAAAAATTGACCATGTGTTAAGGCATAAAAACCTCATAATCAAATGCAGAAAGGCAGAAATATTAAATGTATCCTTTTCAAATCATGATGCAATAAAAAATTATGTGTAATAAAGGGCCATGGAATGATAGAGTCAAATTTAATTGGAAACTAAACAATATAACACTAAAGAATGAGTGTATCAAATCACACATGGAAACAATCAATATTTCATCAAAGAGAATGACAACAATGAGACAACATTTCAAAATTTATGGGATACAACCAAAGCAGTACTTAGTGGAAATTTTATATTTCTAAATGCTTACATGAATAAAATAGAGAAAGAGCAGATCAATGAATTAGGCATGCAATTTAAAAAGCTAGAAAAAGAACAAATTAAAAATCCCTAAACACTAAATGAGAAATTCTGAAAATCAAAAGAGAGATTAATAAAATTGAAAGTAAGAAAACTATTTAACTAATAAATAAAACTAAGATCTGGTTTTATGAAAAAATAATAAAATATATAAATCTTTGGTTAATTTGATTCAAAAAAGAAAGAAAACCAAATTACTAGTATCAAAAATGAAAAGGATGAATTCATCACCAATGAAGAGGAAATTAAAGCAATAATTAGGTGCTTTTTGCCCAACTGTATGCCAATAAATCTGACAATCTAAGTGAAATGGATAAATATTTACAAAAACATATATTGCCCAAATTAACAGAAGAGGAAATCAAACACTTAAATAACCCCATTTTAGAAAAAGAAATTTAAAAATTAAATAAAATTTTTTTTAAAGCTATCAATGAAATTCCTAAGAAAAAACCTCTAGTATCAGATAGATGTATAAGGGAATTATGCCAAACATTTAAAGAAGAATTAATTCCAATACTGTATAAACTATTTGGAAAAATAGGCAAAGAAGGAGTCCTACAAATTCCTCTTATGACACAAATATGTTGTTGATATCTAAACCAGGAAGAACCAAAACAGAGAAAGAAAATTATGGACCAATTCCCTAATTAATATTGATGCAAAAATTTTTATAAAATATTAGCAAAGCGATTACAGCAATTTGCCATCAAGATATTACACCATTTTATACCAGGTGGGATTAATACCAGGAATAGGAAAACTTTTAGCATAATTGATCATATCAATAACAAAATTAACCGAAAACATATGATTATCTCATTTGATGCGGAGAAAACTTTTGACAAAATATAGCACCCATTCCTATTAAAAACATTAGCGAGCATAGGAATAAATGGAGCTTTCCTTAAAATGATAAGTAATATCTATCTAAAATCATCAGCAAATATTATCCACAATGGGGGATAAGCTAGAAGCCTTCCCAAAAAGATCAGGGGTGAAACAAGAGTGCCCATTGTCACCACTATAATTCGATATTGTACCAGAAATGTTAGCTTTAGCAATAAGAAAAGAAAAAGAAATTTAAGATTTAGAAAAGGCAACAAGGAGACAAAACTATCACTCTTTGCAGATCATGTGATGGTATACTTAGAAAGTCTTAGAGAATCAGCTAAAAGACTATTTTAAATTATTAACAACTTTAGCAAAATTACCGGATACAACCAACAAAGCTCAGCAGCAAGAGATAGAAAGAGAAATTTCATTTAAAATAACTGTAGACAATATAAAATATTTTGGAATCTACTTGCTGAGACAAACCTAGGAACTGTATGAACACAATTACAAAACACTTTTCACACAAATAAAGTCAGATCTAAACAACTGGAAAAAATATCAATGGCTCATGGGTAGGCTGAGCTAATATAATAAAAATGACAATTCTATCTAAATTAATTTACTTATTCAGGATCATATCAATCAAATCAAAAATTATTTCACAGAGCTAGGAAAAATAATAACAAAATTCATCTGGAAGAACAAAAGGTAAAGAATATCAAGGGAAGCAATGAAAAAAATGTAAAGAAAGATGGCCTAACTGTACCAGATCTAAAACTATATTACAAAGCAGCAGTCATCAAAACTCTTTGGTACTGGCTAAAAAAATAGAGTAGTAGATAAGTGGAACAGATTAGGAACACAAGACCCAGTAGTCAATGGCTATAATAATGTACTGTTTGGAAAACCAGCTTCTGGGATAAGAACTCACTAATTGACAAAAATTGCTGGAAAAACTGGAAAATAGAAAGGCAGAAACTAGGCAAAGACCAACATCTCACATTGCATACCAAGATAAGGTCAAAAATGGGTATACTATTTAGATATTAGATTTAGATAAAAGGTGATATCATAAACAACTTAGGAGAGCAAGGAATAGTTTACCTGTGGAGTCAGAAAGAATTCATGAAACAAGAAACAAAGAACATTACAAAATGCAAAATGGATAATTTGGGTTAAATTAAATTTAAATTTTCTGCACAAGGAAAATCAACACAACCAAGATCAGAAGGAAACCAGAGAGGGGGAAAACAATTTTAACAGTGAGTGTGTCTAATAAAGGCCTCATTTCTCAAATACATGGAAGCCTCAGTCAAATTTCTAAAAATACAAATAGTCCAATTAATAAATGGTCAAAGGATATGAACAGGCAGTTTTCAAATGAAGAAATTAAAGCTACCGATAATCATATGAAAGAATGTTCTCAATCACTATTGATTAGAGAAATACAAATTAAAATAACTGAGAAGCCACCTCACAACTATCATATTGGTTAATATGACAGAAAAGGAAAATGATAAATGTTGGAGAAAATGTGGGAAAATTGGGACACTAATGCATTGTTAGTGGACTTGTGAACTGATAAAATCATTTTGGAGAATATTTTAGAACTTTGCCCAAAGGGCAATCAAAGTGTGCATACCCTTTGATCCAGCAATACCACTACTAGGTCTGTATCCCAAAGAAATTATTAAAAAAGGGGAAAGGACCCATGTGTACAAAAATATTTATAGCAGCTTTTTTTGTTTTGCAGTGACAAAGGAAGTGGAATTTGAGGGAATTCCTATCAATTGGAGAATGGCTGAACAAGTTGTGGTATATGAGTGTAATAGAATACTATTGTGGTATAGCAAATGAGCAGGTAAATTTCAGAAGAACTTGGAAAGACTTACATGAATTAATGCTGAGTGAACTGAGCAGAAGCAGGAGAACATTGTACACAGTAACAGTAATACTGTTTGATGATCAACTATGACTAACTAAGCTTTTCTCAGCAATACAATGATCTAAGACAGGCCAGCACAACATACGGCCCGCAGGTCACTTGCAGCCTGCCAAAGGACTTCAGGCAGCCCTCCAAAAACATAGAGGATGTAGAAGAAAATAAAGATGCAATGAGTACTTTGTCAGTGCCCTGCTTAACCCACCTTCCACTAGTCACTATTGTGCCTGTCATATAACTTGGTGGGTGGGTGACTGCCACTGCACACTCTCTCCTGTTTGTTACATGATCCGTGCAAACAACCATTGCATATCTGTCTCTCGTCTGAGAGAAGTGAGAGTTGTATCTTTTCGCTGTTTTCAGTCATTAATGGCATTGAACAGGGACAAAGTGAGTGTAGCCAAATGCCAATGCAGCTGACACCAGCTACACAACTACCATCCAAGTTATGTAAGTATCTTGCATTCTTTCCAAGGTCAGATGCTATAATGTGAATGAGTCTTAAAGGTCTTCCCCACCCACTGATGGGCCTGCCCATTAAGGGAAGCTTGATTAGGGAGGGCCCACACCTTTTCTTAATTTCAAAATGAGGCACTGGTTCTCAAAGGTTGTGATATCCTCTAGCTCTGAAAAGTGTATAAATACTCTAAGGTGAGGTTTTACTTTCGAGTTTACTCATTGGGAGCATTTGTTTTGCCAGAGGAGACTCTGGGCAGTTGCTAAAGAGCAACCCCTGCTCTGATTTGAAAATCCAGATACTGGTGCTTCTCTTTCTGGTAACTTTGTATGTATGCTCACATAGTTGGATCTGTCTGTTGATGTGTGATGTATGTATTACTTACACTCAGACAATTGGAAGCCCTGTCTGTTGGTTGATCTTTGTTTCTCTGTATTTTCTCTGAAGTTCAGGGTGCTGAATTTTTCTCCTGAACTAAATGAATGATATATGTGCTTGATTAAAATGATTGTTGACCCCTCAAAAGTTGTTTTCCTTTTAGAAAAGCAAGTCTAAGAACCTGTACAGCAGGTATTCCTGTGTATGTCAGAATCCTTGCTGTTATAAACACTCAGTGCAGTATTTCTTTGTATGTAAGCAGCTGCTATGGAGATTTTTTGGTTCTAACATTAAAGTTTTTGGGGTGACTCTATAAAATGGGTGATAAAAAGAAATAGAAGATTGAATCAGTGCATAGAGTATTTAATCTTGAGTAGACAAATAGATACTTGTTTACTTGTGCTTTGTTTGCCAAGAAATAATAGCTGCTTTGAAGAAATACAATCTTCCTCACCATTTCAGATCAAAACAAAAGCATCCAAATTACTGAAAAATCTCAGTGAGGAACAAAGGTTTTTCAAGAAAGTAAATTGAGAAAATCTGGTGACTACTAGGGTTAACTTTCAGATTTCTAAAGAAATCATTTTTAAATATGATTCCAGAGTATGATAAAACTGATTGCTGACAAGAAGTGTAATATATCCCATAACTAAATGTGAACAGTAAGAAAACCTGAAATATGTATTAAAACTTATGCCACTTAGCAAAGTAATTTTTTAACATTAGTGTGATTGCATGATAAATAAAAATCTTAAGTAAGAACTGTAATTAATTGATGTTATTTGAAATTTATCCTTTTAAAACATGGTTTATTTGCAAAATAATATAATCTAATATTAATGATACCTTTTACCTGGAAAGTATCACTACAAAACTATCTGTGGCCCAAAGAAGTTTAGCCTATTTTAATTTTGATCCCTACCTATTGCCAAGTTGTACAGGTCTGATTTAAGACAATCCCAAAAGACTCATGATAGAAAATGCTATCCACATTCAGAGAAGGAATCATGGAATTTGAATGTAGATCGAAGCATATTTCACTTTTTTTGGAGTTTTTTGTGGCTTTTCCCTCTTGTTCTGTTTCTTCTTTCACAACATGACTAATGTGGAAATATATTTCCATGATTTCATGTGTATAACTTATATCAGATTGCTTGCTATCTTGGGGAGGAAAGAGGGAAGGAGAACAATTTGGAACTCAAAATATTATAAAAATGAATGTTGAAAACTATCTTTATGTGTAATTGGAAAATATAAAATACAATTTTCAAAAAAAAACCCAACCAAACAAAACCCATATTTGGTTGGAATGAGACATTCTGGTCACCTAGCTCTTAGCTTTTGTTTCAGTTGGAGCAATAAAGGATTCGGGTTTGCATTACAGCCTTTGCTGCAACACACCATGTGCAAACTTTGCTTCAAAGTGGCCAAGATCCCATTGCAGTAAAACATACACAGTCTTGTTGCAACAAGTTTGTTGATCTTTGTCTCAGGAGACTACTTGGGACTTGGTTGCAACAAGGTGTCCTTATTACTGTTGCAATCCTTTCCTGAGCTTTGTTGCAACAAAGCACAGTGCTGGTGGCAATAGGACATTCCATTTCTGGTGACAACAAGCTTCTCCCTTTTCTCCTACTCATTTCTTAAAGAGAAGTTGTAAAACAACAGCAAGGATTCTCATTGGGATAAAACGTTATGCTTCTTGCTGCAATAATCTTCCTGACCTTAGCTGCAATATAAGATGGCAGTTCTTGTTACAAGAGCATCATCAACATAGCTGCTCTTATTAATGACTGAACTGAGTATGTATAGGCCCAGTTATAGTCACAGTGCTTCCTGGGTGCTTTTAGTTAAGACAGATGAATAATGGGCCCACAGGGCCCAGGCAGGGATAGGGAACCTTCAACGTCAAGGCCACATGTGGCCTTCCTGGTCCTTGGGTGCAGCCTTTTGAATGAGTCCAAGTATTACAGAACAAATACCCTTCATAAAAAGATTTGTTCTGCAAAGTTCTGGATTGAGTCAAAGGGCCCCACTTGAGCACCTCAAGGGCTACATGTGACCCCAAAGGTGCAGGTTCCCTACCCTGGGGTTACTATCTTGGAACCAAGTATCAAAAAGAAATGACTCAATTCATTCTGTTCCTAAAACTACTGTTTAGATGTTGAGAACAAAAAGGTCAAGGGTCCAGGGAATCTAGAAAAGAGGAAGCTTGGGATAGTAAGAACAAAAAAATTGTAGGTGAAAAAGCAATGTAGGCAAACGGATTCTCTGTTGGAGGGTATATGAAAATATTCTACTAGGTTCTTTTGAGAGGAAAGAAATGAAGGAGGAAATGTCAGCAGCAGATGGATGATGGTGGCTAATAGGCACAAGGTACTTTTGGACAGCCAAGAGAAGAAGGTATGATGTGGCAGAAAAGATACTGGATGGAGCCCTGGTTCTTATCTTGACTTTAACTACTGTGTGAACTTAAACAAGTCATTTTCTTCTTTGATAGAGCTATAAGGAGGCCAAGATAAATGAGATGCTTGTCTCAGTCATTAAAGTCAAAGAGGCACCAAAAATTATATAAAGCAGGAATCTATGATCCCATGCACAGCATACCATTAGGATGAGGGTACAGTTTTACTTTTTTGTTACAGATACAAAATTAGCTAGTCACCATGCTGTTCTTTGGACCTTTGTTTCCTAATTTTGATCTGAGAGTGGGAGGGCAAGAGGAGGAAGAGGGTTGACTTAAATTATCTCTAAGTTACTTTTCATGTTATGAAAAGAGAGGTTGACAAAATTGAAAGAAAATTATTGAATTAATAAATAAAACTAAGTGTTGATTTTATGGGGGAAAAAAACACAATAAAATAGATAAGCCTTTGGTTAATTTGACTTAAGAAAAGAAAGAAGAAAAGCAAATTACCGGTATCAAAAATGAAAAGAGTGAATTCATCACCAATGAAAAGATAATTAAAACAATAATTAGGAACATTTTTGCCCAACTGTATGTCAATGAATGTGATAATCTAAGTAAAATGGATGAATATTTACAAAAATATAAATTTCCCAGATTAACAGAAGAGGAAATAAAATACTTAACCCCATTCTATGACATTGGATAAATCCTTGTGAGAGGGGGAGTATTACATAAGATGCTATAATCAGAATATCTATATTCATTCACTCAACAAATATTTATTGAAACTTATCATGTACATGGTACTATGGGAAATACAAAAATGGATAAAACACTGTGCCATCCCCTTGAGGAACTTACAATCTAGCCAAAGAGATGAGACAGATCATGATAACACACATTAGAACTATGTGAGTAGCACAAAATACACTAAGAATTAAGAGGAAGGAGAGATATCTTTCATCCATGATCGTCGGAGAGGGCTTCATTAAAGAAGTAAAATTTGAGCTGGCCCTGGAAGTATAGAGATAGGCAGAATTTTTTACAGAGATGTAGTAGTGATCATTCAGGCAGTCAACAAACATTCATTCAGGGTCTACTCTATGCTAGCCGCTGTGCAAAGTATTGAGATACAAAGAAAAGCAAATGATGTTTTTACTTTCAAGGAAGTTATAGGATAACGGGGGAGACAATATGTAAACAGCTATGTATAAACAAGATAGATATGGGATAAGTAAGGTATAATCAATAGAGGGAAGGCACTAGTATTAAGGGGGGTTAAGAAAGGCTCCTTGCAGAAGGTAGAATTTCAGTTGAAATTTGAAGGAAGGTAAGGAAGCAAGGTGGTAGGGATTAGGAGAGAGAGGGTTTCAGGCATGAGATGGGGAGAGAAAGAAGGATGACATTCTAGGAAGAAGGAATTAAAAAAAAGGCACAGAGCAGGGAAGGTGATTATGGAGAAATATTTTCAAAGTCTGTGGTAGGCAAAGTTTATGTAGTTGGCAATGAAGTATAATTAATGGAGAGAGAGATGTTTGACATGATGAAAGCCATTCTGTTATGCTGTGTAGGATAGATTGAATGAAGGAAAGACTAGAGGCAGGGAGACCAACTGGAAAGTTATTGAAAAGAAACCATAAATATAAACCTAATAAGCTGCAAATGAACTGAGCCAAGAACATTGAAATCTTTTTTTTAATAGCTCTTTCTTCTGCAGAATAATGTCCATCACATTTATGTTGAAAGAATATGTTTGCTACTAGGTCTATAATACAAAAAAGAAAGAAAGAAAAGAACCCATATCTAAAAAAAATATAGCAGCAAATTTTGTGTTGGCAAAGAAAAAAGATAAGTAGGGTGCCCATCAGTAGCTTAGGAATATAATGGAATATTAACATGCTGTAAGAAATGATTAAAGGGAATAGTTTCAGAGAAACCTGAAAAGACTTGGGTGAAATAATGCAGAATGAAGTGAGCAGAACCAGGAGAACAATTTACATAATAACAATACTATAAGAGTAACAACTTTGAAAGACTTAGGAACCAACCATAATTCCAGAGGACTCATGATGAAACATGTTTCCCATGTCCCGATAGAGTGAGGTGATAGATTTGGGCTGCAGATTGAGGCATATATATCAAATATGGCCAATGAGGGAAACGTTTTGCTTGACTATATATATTTGTTAGAAGGTTTATTTTTGTTTCCCAATAATGGGGGGCGGTAATTGAGGTGGGAAGGAGAGGTTTTTGTTAATCGAAAAAAAAATTAAATTTGGTGATGATTGAAGGCACTGGGGAGCAAGATTCCAGGATCATAGGATTATAGAAGTAGATCTGGGAGACACCTTGGAGATCATCTAGTCCAGGAATTCTTACCTAAGGTCTGTGAACTTGTTTTTTTGATAACTATATTTCAATGTCATTTGTTTCCTCTATTATCTTGTGTATTTTATATTATACATTTAAAAACCTTATCTGAGAAGGGGTCCATGGCTTCACCAGGTTGCCAAAGGTATCCATGACACAAAAAAAATGAGAAGAACCCTTCATTTGGTCAAACCACCTCCTAAGGCTCAGATAGGTTAAGGGTCAGGTCTGAGATCTTATAGGTAGTAAGTGGCAAAGCTAAGATTCAAATTCAATTCATGTGACTCCATTGAGTTCACTGTTCTTACCAATACCAGCCACCTGGATTCCCTTTTCAGTTTTGCCCAGGTGACACTAGGCTTTCCCATTCCTGAGGCTCTAATTGGCCTCAGTTTAGTAAAGTGCAGTAAAAAGTACATGGGGACCTCTGAGTATAAATCTGAAGGAAGACCGTAAAAGCTATGAATACTTGATAGGGAACCTTCCAGTCCTCTCACCCTTAGTCCAGGCTCTGGTACTTTAAAATAACTGTTGCTCCCAGATGGAAGGAATGAGGATCTGGACAAGGGGAAATGCAGTATTCTCCCTGCCTCTTTCCTAGCCATGCTATTATCTCTGTTTTCAGAGACTTTTCAGGTCCCTCCCATTATAGGCAGTGTAGGCTGTAGTTGAAAGAGGCCTGAATTTGGTGCCAGGTGACTAGGGCTTGAATCTTCCCTGAGACACTCAAGGGCTATGTGACCCTGTGCCTCAGTTCCCTCCTCTGTGAAATGAGGATAATAAGACATTACCTCATTTGCAGTCTCTTTGTAAACCTTAAAACCCTACAGAAATATTTATTTGCATTATCTCTCAAACACTTGGGAGGAGGCATAGAGAGAAACTGGGAGGGCTCTGTTGGAGAGGGGCAACATGTTTCTGGCTGGATAAGATTGTCTCTAGAGCTGGTTAGTGAGATAAGCACCTGCAGGTTAGGAAGACAGGCAGCTCAAAAAATGTTGGAAGAAGTTGATTCTGTTGGCAGGGAGACTGGGGGGCAGGTTGGAGGTAGAGGTCAGGAGGCTCTTGTCTTAATCTACATGCTCAGTCATTCAGACTTGGGGCTTATGTTAGCCCTATACCATCATCGTTTTGGTACTTAGAACAGAGTCTGCATTTAATAAATGTTTGTTGAATTGTCTTTGGAACTGAATATTTCCTCCAGGAGCCTCAATTTTGGGGATGGGCCAAGCAGTTCATTCTCTTCCTGGCTCTGCTTTTGATGCTTACGATTTTGCCACCATGTCTCAGCTGCCTTGTCAAAAGCCTGGCAATTCTCTAAGTGCCAGGGGCCTTCTCACCCTGGAACATCCTTTCACCACTTTGGTTCCCTTCTCCCACATGGAAGTTTCTCTAGGGAAGTCTCAGTTTGGGGGATGGGACTATGATGTCTTCCTCCACTAAATTCCAGTTCCTTAATGACAGGGACTCTTTTCCTTCTTTATTTGTATTTGTACTTCCACTGCTTAGCCCAGTGGCTGGCACATAAGTGCCTTCTCTAACATTTTATGGTTTATATGAAGCTTTCCCCAAAATGGTGCCCAGAGGGGCTAAATGACTTGCCCAATATAACACAGTCTATAAGTTGTCAAACAGGTTTTCTGACTGGGAATGGAGCCTTCTTTCTAATATACCACTGATGCCTGGAAGCATCATCATTTCTACCACATCATCACCACAGCAATAAACACACTACTACTACACTACTACTACTACTACTACTACTACTACTACTGCTACTATTATTACTATCACCACCACTACTGCTGCTGTTGCTGCTGCTGCTGCTACTATTACTACTGAGCCTGTGTCTCCTTAACTGGCCTAGGTTCTAAGCACAATGGTCATTCATGCACCTGATCTCAGAGAAGCCTTAATCTTCTCTGTTTCTGACCTGGGCTGGTTTGCTCACCTTAGGGATGAGAAAAATTGGGAGAGTTCTAGTGGAGAGGAGTAATGTATTTCTAGTCTGATAAGATTATCCACAGAGCTGGTTAGTGAGGTAAGTACCTGCAGGTTAGGAAGACAAGCAAATCAAAAAGTGTTGGAAGGAGTTGATTAGAAGCCCGGTAGCCCCCTGTCCCCAGAGCTCACCATGTTTGTGCTGGACTTAGTGCAGATACCCCAATCCCCCACCCCCTACTCAGGACTTTAGCCACTTTGCAGCTCAGAGCTCCCTAACTCAAACAATCCACCAGACTCAGCCTCTACCAGCTGGAGGGATTATGAGCCTGTACTACTACACTCAGTCACCAAGGCCAACATACATTTATTAAGAGCCTGAGCATGCCTATGAAGTTCTTCATGGTTATGAAGAACTTTACCTCAGTCAGTCCTCATAACAACCCTGAGACAGGGATCTGAGAAAATAGAGAAATGTAGAGAAAATATTGTATTAAACTGCTGTTGTTATTTAGTGATGTCTAGCTCTTCATGATCCCATTTGGGGTTTTCTTGGCAAAAATACTGGAATTGTTTGCCATTTCCTTCACTAGCTCATTTTACAGATTAGGAAGTTGAGGCAAAAAAGATTAAGTGACTTGCTTAGGGTCACACAGCTAATAAGTATGTGAGACCAGATTTCAACTCAGGAACTCTTCCTGAGTTGAAGTCTGGCACTCCACTTCTCTACCTAGCTGCCCTGTTAATGTATTAAATAGAGAGTTAGTAATTAGAAAGATCTGGATTCAAGTTCCACCACTGATACATGGGGGTTTGTGATTCTGGACAAACCTCTTAACCCCGCAGTGCTTCAGGCAACTCTCTAATACAATATTTGGTAGAAAAGGTACCTATAGATCACCATTAATAGAGGAAGTTACTCACTAAGAGCTCCCAGTCCTGTAAGAAAAGAACTACCCACAATCCTATGAAGTGGGTGGTGGGAATCTTAAGTCACCCTGTTTCGTAGAGGAGAGTGCAGGATCAGAGAATTGACTCCACCCAAGATCACTGGAACAGAGGTGGGGCTAGAACCCAGGTCTTCTGACTCAGATCTAGTACTCTTCTCATCACAATATCCTACTGTTTCTTCCCTAGTAAACCTTATTAAGCATGAGGAATATATGTTTACGGTGGATTATATAGACAATGTCCTTTCCTTCTGGGACCTAGCCTCAGACAAAGACATATACAGCACAGATGGTATAGAACATCACTGATAATAATAGACTGGGGTTAACCTTCCCTTGTATTTCTCTAATAATAGCTCACATTTTAATGCCATTTTAAGATTTACAAAATATTTTCCTAGAAAAAGTCCTGTGACGTAGTAATTTTTGGTGTTATTAGCTCTGTTTTACAGATGAGGAAACAGAGGCTTTAAGAGGTGAAACAATTTGTCCACAGTGACACACAAATGCCAGATTTGACCTCTTCAAATTTGAACCCTAAATTCATTGGTTTTTTTTCCAATAGGTCACTTTATCTCCCTATGGCTCTTACAGTTTTCAAGTTTCTTTGAAGGAAGAAAGTACTTGATTTTAAAGATTACGGAAAAAAAAGTTCAGAAAGATTAACTGGCTTGCCTGAGGTCACAGAATGAGTAAATGCCAGAGGTAAATGTCTTCAATTCAACTTGTTTTAGTGCCTAATAAACACTTGGCTAGACCCTCCCCTAGGAGAGAACCTTGAGATTTTTACATAGAGGTCTGAGCTATGGGTGGAAGTTTCAGAGAAGCAGATACAGGTTCCATGTAAGGAAAAATTATTTTAAAAATGATAATTACATCTACCAGATTGGCTAAAATGACTGAAGGGAAAAATCAATAAATGTTCGAGGGGATGTGGAAAAATTGGGACATTAATTCATTGTTGTAGAATTGTGAACTGATCCAACCATTTTGGAGAGTGATCTGGAATTATGCCCAAAGAGTTATTAAACTGCCAATAACCTTTGACCCAGCAATACAACTACTACGTCTATTTCCAAAGATGATCAGGGAAAAAGGAAAAGAACCTATATGTTCTAAAATGTTTATCACAGCTCTCTTTGTAGTGGCAAAGAACTGGAAATTTCAGGGATGTTTGTCAGTTAGAGAATGGCTGAAGCAGTTGTGGTATATGTAGTATATGATTGTGATGGAGTATTGTGCTATAAGAAGAGCAAAATGAGCAGAACCAAGAGAAAATGTTGTATACAATGACAGAAATGTTGTTTTAAGAACAACTTTGAAAGAATAAAAAATTTTGATGATCATAAATACCCAAATGAACTACAAAGGATGCATGAAGAAAGATGCTATCTATATCTAGAGAAAGAGAAACAGAAGTATATATAGAATGATTTTGCCTATTTGTGTCTAATGGTAGCCATATAGAGGGGATGAGGAAGCAAAAAAAGGGGGAAGAGAAATTCACATGACAATTTTGTTGTGTATAATGGATTTGCAGTTTCATGTACAATCATCTTTTTTTATTCTACTATGTTATGGAAATGCTTGTTTTATTCCATAAATTAAAATATTTTCAAATGATTAAAATCAACTTTAAATGATTTGATTTCTTTTGTTTTAATATTGCCTAATTTTCCCAACTATCCTTTTCCTTTCCCTCTCCTTTCCCAAATGTCAATCTTCATAACAAAGAATATTATGAAAAGAAAAAGGAAAAGAAAAAAATTCAGCAAAACTGATAAATGTATTGTCTAACGTTTGTAGGTACCACCATCCTCCAAGTTACCCACGCTTGGAAACCTAGGTGTCACCCTTAATTATTAACTCTCCCCCCCTCCCCAATCACTGACAAGGTCTATTGATTTTATTTTAATATTTCTTGAATATACTCTCTTTTTCCTGTGACCCTGTCACTACTCTGGTATGGGCTTTCATCACTTCATACTTGAATTATTGCAACAGCAGCTGGTGGGTATCTCCAACACAAGTTTCTCCCTAAACTCCAGCCTGCCTCCCACTCAGCAGTCAAAGTAATCTTTCTAAAGTGTAGGTCTGACCATGTCACACTCACCCCAACTCCATTCAATAAACTCTAGTGGCTCCCTATCACCTCCAGGATCAATAATAATGTTTGGTATTCAAATCCCTTCACAATCCCCTCCTCCCAATACCTTCCAACCCCAGTCTTCTTATACCTTACTCCCTGCTCCATCTTGCACTCTAGTGACACAGGCCACTTTGTTCCTTGCACAAGATAATCAACTTCCCTACTTCAGGTAGTCTCACTGGCTATCTTCTATGCCTGAGTTTCTCTCTCTTGTCCTTTCCACTTCCTGGCTTCCCTGGACTCCTTCAAATCCCAGATGAAATCTTACTAGCCACAAGAAGCCTTTAATAATAATGCCCCTTAGTGCTAATGCCTTCCCTCTGTCATTTTTTCCATTTGGATTTATCTTGTTTGTACATAGTTTGCACGTTGAAGTCTGAGTTCTTTGAGAATAGGGACTGCCTTTTGCCTTTCTTTGTACCCCCAGCACTTAGCTCAGAACCTGATATATGGGTAAATACTTAATAAATGTTTATTGATTATGAACGTCAATGTTCCATACCTGTGATTCCCCTACCTCTACAAAGGAGTTCATGGAAGTGATTTCTCCTATCTCTTCTTTGAAGTCATTAAACTTGAGTCATTAAATAGCCAGGAAGTAGCTGTAGTGGATAGAGCATGAGACCTAGAGTCAGGAAGACCTGAATTTAAATCTAATGTATGACACATTAGTGTAATGACCCTGGATAAATCACTTCTCTCTGCCTCAATTACCATATCTGTAAAATGGAGGTAGTAACAGCACCTACCTCCCCAGGGTTGTTATGAGGATAAAATGAGAAAATTTTTGGGAAGTACTTTGCAAGGTAGCTGTGTTACTGTGCTAGATGTTATAATTTCACAGCAGTTTTGGTTGTTTTACTGTTCTTTCCATTTACATTATTATAATTATTGGGTGTATTATTTTCTGGACTCTACTTCACTTTACATCATTTCTTGTAAGTCTTTTTTAGAGTTCTCTATATTTATCACATTTGGCACAGTATCATTCCATCACATTTATGTACCATAATTTGTTTAGTCATTCCTCAGTCAATGGGGATCTAGTTTGATTTCAATTCTTTACTACCACAATATTTTGGTGTTAATGAGGCCTTTCTTTGCAGCAATGACTTCCCCAAAGTATATATCTAGCAGTAGAATCTCTGGATCAGAGGTTATGGACATTGTAGCCATTCTAATCCCAAATTGCTTTTTTCAGAATGGTTGTACTAATTTGTAGCTCCACTAACAAAGCATTAGTATGCCTGCCTTTCCACAATCCCTGTGGGACTGACTATTCCAGTTTTTTGTTAGCTTAACCAATTTGCTAGGTGTGAGGTGAAACATCAGTATTGTTTTTATATTTCTTTTATTAATCATTTGGATCTTTCTTTTATATGATCGTTACTAGTTTATAGCTCTTCCGAGAACGGTTTATATCTTTTGATCACTTACCTATTGGAAAATGGTTTTTGGTCTTAAGTTTGTGAGTAGTTTATGTCTTGATGCCAAAATATTGTCTATGAAATCTGATAAAAATTTCTTACCCTCATCACTGGTTTTCCCCATCCTAGAAGCATTAATTTTGTTTTCCACTGGTAGCTGGATGGCTCAAGTTGGAGGGATGTCTGAATCACAACCTGACACTTACTTATAGCTGTATGACGATCACTAAACCTCCGTCCCTGGTTCCTCATCTGTAGAATGAGGACAATAACAGTACCTAACTCACAGATGTGAGAATCATATGATATAATATATTTCAAGCACTATATAAATGCTAGTTATAGCGGCTAAGTGGTGCAGCCTATAGAGAGTTGAGCCTAGAGTCAGGGAGATTCGCCTTCTTGAATTCAAATCTGACCTCAGACATTTATTTACTAGTGTGTGACCCTGGGCAAGTCACTTAACCTTTGCCACTACTCTGGTGTGTTTGCTGAGAAAACCCCAAACAAGGTCAAGAAGAGTCGGACAAGACTGAACAATAACGATAAATGCTAGTTTTCGCAAAGGCTTTTCAATTTCATACAGTCAAAATCATTTCTTTTTAAATTCTGCAGTTCTTTTGCAATTGCCTCTCTCCATGTTAAGGATTCATTTCCTACTAGTTGTAAAAAAAATATATGATCAACTTCTCTTCAAATTCTTTTATGTTATGATCAGATCTTGTATCCATTTTCAATTTATTTTGGAATAAAGTGTAATACGTTGGTCCAAGTTCAGTTTCTGTCATATTGCTTTCCAGTTTTCCAGCATTTCTTATTATACGTGGAGTTCCTTTCCAAGTAACTTCCAAGTAACCAAGTATTTTCGGAGGAAAAGCTTCTAAGCTATTCGGACCTATTCCAAAGTTCTGTTTTACTAGACGTCTTCAAGCAGAAGTTGAATAAGCATTGTCAGAGATATTATACAGGAATTAGTTGAATTAAATGCTCTTTTCCAAGTATGGCATTCCACCATCAAACTATGTTCTATTTGAAGGCAGCATTGCTTTGGGAAGCCATCGAATTGGGATCAAGCTGGAAAAGAGAATTCCCTGGCACAGTAGCAGAGATGGGGAGGGAGAAGAGGTGTTTGCAGGAGAACTTGAATTTTTGGCCCCTTTCCAAAGAATCCCTGGAAACTTCCCCACGGCCTGGCATGGGGAGCCTGAGTCACGGTTTAAGGTCTGAGTTGGGGGGGGAGGGGCGGTTAAGAACGGGTTCGGGGATAGGGCGGAAGGATGAGCAAGGAAGGGTAAGATCAGACACTGGTCATGTTTTCCACCTTATTTCATATGTATAAAGGAATAGCTTGTAGCATGTTTCCCTTTTGGATCAGTCTGACTTTCGCGTCAACGGTGGGATTTCATTCAAGTCTTCAATCCACTCAATCCTGGTACTTTTGGGGGACTCTAACAGCCCTAGGGAGTGTTGGTCAAGCGCAAAAAGAAAGCTCTCACATTGATTACACCAGGGCACTCTCCCTTTAAATAACCTTCCGGAGTCCTCCAAATTCCCATGCACCCCTCTCCTTCTCCACTGCACAATTACCCAGAGTTAACCAAATTTCCCACAAGTCTAAGCTGCAGAATCCGCAATTTCCCCAAGCTGGGTACTACAGGTCCCGAGATGCTCCAGTACACAACAAGCGATTACTGCGATGTTCTTTGGGAATTGTAGTCGTGTCGGAGGCGCCAAATTACAGGAAACTACTCACCCCAGGTTCCCCCGCGCCGGAGGCGGGGTCTGCTTTCCGCCTGTCCCTCACCTTCAGACTCCACCTCCCACCGTGCCCCGCGCCGAATCACAGGGGGGGACGAAGGGGTCTTTCCGCCAAGGTGGCCGCTGGGAGCTGTAGTATTAAAGCGGTGAGGCGAAAGAGAGGCGGAGTGACTCGGCGGCCATTACCTGTGTGGAGCTGCTTGGGACCGGGAGCCCAAGCTAAGAGGGAGGCCTTGGTCGGGTGGGGACGCAACCGCGGTCATGGGCTCCCGCCGAGGCTAGGCCTCGGAGAGAGGAGCAGGCGGGTCCTCCCGCCTCCTGTCCCGCCCCTCCTCGCGGTGGGGCCCGCTAGGCCTCTGTGCATCCCCGGCCTCGATTAGGCCGCTCCTTCCGGCAAGGGCGCCCCGGTAGCGGGCGGGCAGCGCCATGTCGCTAGTCGCCTACGCCAGCAGCGAAGAGAGCGAGCCGGACGAGGCGGAGCCAGAGGAGGAGGCGGCCGCCTCGGCTCCAACCGCTGGACCCAGCCTGGGGGGCCTCTTCGCCTCCCTCCCTCCGCCCAAGGGTCCTACCTTGCTGCCCCCACCCCCCCAGCTGCTGCCCTCGGCCTTCCCCCCGCCGTTGCTGCTGCCCCCGCCGCCGGCCGGAGACCCCCGGCTGCAGCCCCCGCCCCCGCTGCCCTTCGGCCTGGGTGGCTTCCCTCCGCCCCCGGGCCTCAGTCTGACCGAGGCTGCGGGGGTCGGCGAGGGGATGGGGCTTGGGCTGCCCCTGCCGCGGGCTCCAGGTCTTAACTTGCCCCCTCCGATCGGCGGTGCCGGGCCCCCTCTGGGGCTCCCCAAGCCAAAGAAGAGGACTACGGAGCCGGTGCGGATCGCCGCCCCCGAGCTGCACCAGGGAGATGTGAGTAGCCGCAGGGCCCTCCCGCCCCGCCCCCAGAGCTGCCCACCTCGCCGGCCTCCCCCGCTGGGCTCCGCTGCCCGGAGCCCCCTCCGTCCACCGAGCCCGGGGACACATGGCGGTGCTCCATGGTTATGAAAGTTAGGGCGACTGGCACATTGCACTTTTGCTTAAATTGGGCCATTCTTCTAAGAGTGCGGCCGGTCCCGGTCTCTTGACGGACGTCGGGACCCCGCATCTCGGACAAGTCTCCGCTGCTGTCTGTGGCTCTTCTCGTCACCCCACTCACCCCGGGTCTGTGCTCCTCACAACAAAGACAGAACTGGCGGCCTAGATAAATTAGCAGACTCGGCATCATAAATTTATCCTTTCTTTCATAGACTCTGAGCTTTAGTTATGAGCTCTTCTGTCCGTTTTCCGTCCAGAAAGATGTGTCAACGAAAAACCATCAGTGTCTCTGGCAAAGGTGTACTTCAGGAACACTTGTGAATCTGGACTACCTTCCCCCTCACTCTCCTTCCATTTATACCTAGGGGAGACAGGGACATTGAGGCTGTCTGTCATTGGAGTTACTTGGGTTCTACATCTCTTGGTCTCCTTGGTTTCTTTTCTGTTGGAACAACATAACAGAGGCGGGGTTATCTGCTCTTTAAAAGGGAGTTCAGGGATGCCCCAGAAACTCTTTCTCTAACTTTCCCATCAGATTGCACCTCTCCCTAAATAGTCAGTACTGAGCCCTACCTGTTCTGAGTTGTTGGCTGGTCCCCTGGCTGACATGTTATAAGGATTCTCAGGGTTGCTAATTCTTTTTTCCAAAGATTTTCTTACTACAGATCACTTACACAACCCAGGTGTCCTTTCCTGTCCCTGAGTGATCTTCAGGAAGGACAGCACAGCATTATAGACCCTAACTGATAAGTTCTTGGTTAGGTGTGGTGTTTTGAGTTGAAAGCTGGCAGATCTGATCGATTTACTTTTTCTAGGATACCTCTTAAGGAGCTTGCCCCATTTTATAAAGGGGAGGAACATGTATGAGGCAGAGAAAAATAGGGTCTCCATTTTTTTGCTCATTGTCTATTGTTGTCGTGGTCTTCAATCTCAGTCTAAATTAAGGGACTTGTGGGTGATGAATGGGTGAAGCAGTTAGGTTTGTTCAGTGATAACTAGAAAAAGCATTTGTAATTCTGGTAGGAAGTATAAAGCTCATGAGCCAGATGAAGAGGTAGAGCCTCTGTGGATTCTTTTTTTTTTAATTCTTTTGTTTATTTATTTATTTATTTTTTTGTTTAACCAAAATCTTGTCCTTCCCACACTCTTCCCCCATTGAAAAAGAAAGGAAAAAAAAAACCCTGAAGGTCTTATACAAAGCAAGTATAACCAAGCAAAACAGATTCTCACGTTGACCATGTCCATGAAAAAAAAAAAGCCTTAACCTGCACTCAAGTCCATCAACTCTGTATTAAGGGTTTACCTCTGGAACCATGGTGGGTTGTTACGTTGAATAGTTTTTTTCTCTTTTTAAACACTTTTAAAATTAAATTATATTTTTCAATGAACAAAAAAATCTTTTTCTCTCCCACCTATTCTCTTCTCTCCTCTGTTGAGAAAGAAAGAAAAACAAGACCCCTCTTACAAACGTGCATTATCAAGCAAAACAAACTCCACTGTTGGTCTTCTCCAAAAGCATAATTCTCAATCTGCACTCTGAATGCATGGCCCCTCTGATAGGAGGCTGGTAGCATATTCCATCATGAGTTCTCTGGAATTGTGTTGATCAGAATTTCTAAGGCTTTCCAAACTGCTTATAATGTTGTTGTTTTTGTGTAAATTGTTCTCCTGGTTCTGTTCCCTTCACTGTGTCTCAGTTAAGACAAATCTTTCCAGATTTCTCAGAAACCATGTGCTGCATCATTTCTTACTGAACAATAATTCCTTTAAGGGAATTACTTGTTCACCCATTGTCCAGAAATGATGGACACCCCTTCACTCTCCAATTCTTTGCCATTACTGATGCGTATAAGATAGAACAACCTCTTTTTGTGGACTTTCAGTAATCTTTTTTTTACATTTTATTTTCTGAATAAGAAGCATTTATTTTCTGTCTCATTCACCTCCCCCATTTAAAAGAAAAAAGAAAACAAAAACCCTTATAACAAATATATAACAATTTGCATTATCAAGGAAAACCAATTCCTACTTTATGCATGTACAAAAATGTATGTCATTCTGAATCTTGAATCTATCTGTAAGAAGGTGGGGAAGATAGATCATCAGTTCTCTGGAATTATGGTTTGTCCTTGCATTGATCATGACTTTTAAGTCTTTCAAAGTTCTTTGTCTTTGCAGTGTGAGTGTTATTGTACAAATTGCTCGTTTCACTCTGCGTTAGTCTGTGTAAGTCTCTCCAGGTTTCTCAGAACCTGTCTGTTTTGTCATTTCTTATAGTACAATAGTATATATTACATTCATATACCATATTTTTAATTCGATTTAACAAACATTTACTAAGCATTTACTGTGTTAGGGACTGTTGTAGGAGCTAGAGAAGGCACAAATTTAGTTACTATATGATTCTGTTCTTGTGTAGTTTACATTCTTATAGGGTGTAAGATACACAGATAACTGTACTATGGAATAAATGCTTGAGAGAGGTGTAAAACAAAGGTATGTGTGAAGGGAGGTCCTTATTGATGGGAAGAAACATGGGCAAGCTTCAGGAAGGCAGTGGTATTTCAATTTTTAGCAAAGTCTGTTATACTGTGCTTGTGGAAAAGATGGAGAAATGTGGACTAGATGATAGTATAATTAGTAGATTTGGAACTCTTTGAATGACTAGGCTCTGTCAGTAATAGTTCCTTCTCAGCTTATCAGGAGCTCTCCAGTGGAGTACCACAGGGATCTGTGTTTTGTCCTGTTTAACATTTTTATTAGAGAAAGGCATAGATAGCCTGCTTATCCATATTTGCAAATGACACAAAACTAACATGCTGCATTATAAATCAGGATTCACCATTAACTTGATTGGCTAGAACATTTGACTGAATTTAATCAAATGAAATTAAATACAGGTAAGTGTAAAATCACATCAGCCTTAAAAAAAACTTCACAAGTACAACTTAAGGGAGATCTGTTTAGTCAACAGTTTGTCTGAAAAAGATCAGAGGGTTTTAGTGGACTGTTACCTTTATGAGTTAAGCCTCTGAGTCAGTTTTTGGCAGCCAAAAATTATAATTTGCTTGAGCTGCTAGCCCTGCTGGACTGTGCTGTAGTCAAATCAGTTCTGTATGATTTTGTTTAGTTCTGGTGATCACATAGTAAAGACATTGATAAGTTGGAGAGCATCCAGAGGAGGGGCTTCAGGGTGGCAAGGGACTTTAAATCCATGTCATATGAAAATTGAATGAAGGAACTTGGGAATATTTAGCTTAGAAAAGAGACCATTCTCTCTGGGAGAAGCTGTGAAAGCTTTTAAAACATTTGAAAGGATGGTGTGTCAAGAGGCATTAGTCTTGTTCTTTTTGGCTCCAGAGGGCTTCAGAAGCAGGAGCAGTGAATGGATAAAAGGTACAAAGAGGCCAATTTTAGGCTTGACAGTAGGGTTGTCCAAAAGTGGGATGATTAGCCTTGAGAAATCATTTTTTCTCCTCGGAGAAGGCAATTTCCCCTTTTGGAACTCTTTAAGTAGAAGCTGGATGGCCCCTTTTGGTTACATTTTAGTTACTACATAGCCAGTGAGGTCCCTAGAATCTAGAAAACAGAGTCTAGTGTGGTTGTCAGCTTTTGAGCGGGATAGCAGTATGTGTAGTAAATGGTAGCAGTAATAAAAATCACCCAGGAATCATCCAAAGAGTATCTGTTTTGCTTTGGATCATTATTTGCCTTCTGAATAGGAGGTCAGCTTCCTATTTTTCATTTGTTCAGTTTCCAAATAATAATTGCTCCCTGAATGCATATTGATAATAACTCAGACCAGATGAGTGATCTTTCACCTTCATTTGAAAGGTAAGAGTTCTGACATTGGAATATATCTCCTTAACCATTTCCCCTTTTGAGGCTTTTCTGAGTTAGGCATAGAAGTTTCTTCTGTTCAGGATGATGAGCCTGTTCCTTGCTCTACCTATAGTTTCATTTCTTTCCAGTAACATGCACTGCCTGTTTGAAGCTCCACCAGAGGGTGTTCAAGGGGCAGGAAATAGAAAGAAAAACTCACACCTTTCACCCAAGTTCTTTAGAGGGACTTAAAGAGTTAGTGGAATATGTAGTGGATAGCAGTGGGCCCAGAGTAAGGAGACTGTGGCTCAAGTCTCTTTCCAGTCAATTAGCAGGTATTTATGAAGGGCCTACAGTGTGTTAGGCAAAGAGGATACCAGAACAGACATGAAACAGCCCCTACTGTCAAGCTACTAAGTCATAGGGGCAATAATTATAGTACTACTTTCTTAGAGATATGGTGAGGAAAGTGTTTTAAGCTATGTGAAGGTGAGTTGTTATTAGTATAGTAAAATCTCAGCTGTTTACTTTGCAAATTTTATGAGTATCCTTTGTCCCCACTCCATAGAGAGGTAGCCAGGACCTTTGCTTACAGGTTGTGGGTGGGAGGAAGCAAGATCCACATAGAGGGTGTTGTGAGTGTCTCCAACTGCATTGTAAAGCCAAATACTTCCAGTAACAGGGACCTCAATGGTCATTCCAATTGTTCACCTAAACAAAGGAATTTTGACTATAATGTACCTGATAAGCAGTTATCCAGCCTTTATTTGAAGATCTCCCAGATGGGGGAACCCACCTTCTCTCAAGGCAGCCCTTTCCACTTTTGAATTGTTGTCCTTAGAAGACCATATCAGGGAGATGATACTATGACATTCAGGTGAATTGGATTTAAGTGAGGGAGGGCTGTGCAAAATCACCAGCCTCACTTTCTCCTCATGAGTCATCTCGGTCCATTGGCAAGATATAGCTCAGGACAACTGGAGATTGGTACTGGAAGCAGTGGGAGACCTTGACCTTAAAAGCTAAAGTCTTTAACAGATCTTAGTTTGATTGAGGCAACATCCATTCAGTGATTAAGGCTGGGGAAGAAATGAGGCAGAGAATGACCTCTTTTATTTAGTCAAAAAAAAAAAAATCAATCTGAGAGGGGAAGACCCTCAGGGTTTCTGGCCAAAACAGAAATAATTACTATTTACTTTCACTCTGGGCCCAAATAATGACTAAGTGGGGCTTGACCTGGGACCCATTGTTGGCCAGTCAAGGAGAGCCAGAATGATGGGCGTAAGGCATGGTCCTTAAGAAAGAAATCTAACTGGTAAACCCCAAGGTATCTTGTGAGGCATCAGGTTTCAGAATTTACATTTCTCTGGGCAGAGCATCCCCAGAAAAGGAAGGAGGAGGCAGCACTGTGTTGCCCAATTGGCCAGTTGTAGTTGGGTCCCAGTGGGGCTACTCCTACTACTCACGGTTTGTCTTTCATTCTCAAAGGAGGACCATGACTCAAGGAGGTTATGCCATGATATGCAAGTGAATTGGATTTAAGTGAGGGAGGGCTGTGCAAAGGTGAGGGGAACCCACCTTTTCTCTTGGCAGCCCTTTCCACTTTTGGATAGCTCTAATTGTTCAGAAAAGCAGCTAGTGGATAAAACACTGTGCTTGAAATCAGGAAGACTCATTTTTCCGAGTTCATATCCAGCCTCTGACACTTCCTAGCTGTGTGACCCTAGGCAAGTCACTTCACTCTGTTTGCTTTAGTTCCTTATCTGCAAAATGAACTGGAGAAAGAAATGGCAAACCACACCAGTATCTTTGCCAAGAAAACCCCCAAATGGGGTCACAAAGAGTTGGATGTTACTGAAATGACCGAACAACAAAATTGTTAGTAAGTTTTTTGAGCTATCCAGCCTAAATTTTCCTCTTTGTAACTTTTATCCCTCATTCCTGGTTCTGCACTCTAAAATCAAACAGGACTAATTTAATCACTCCTCCATATTCCTTCAAATACTTAGATATCATGCCATCTTCTAGTCTTCTCCAGGTTAAACATGTTCAGTTCCTGTAACAATATCTTATTATCCATGTGTGGATTTGCCATGGCTTCATTTTCTCTACTTCATAATGCTGTCTTTGACCTAATTCCCTTTGACTCTGATTTTTGAAGTGCTTAGAGAATGCAAATTTATTTTGATCTGAGCATTGAGATATTTTATGTATTTATTTTATATATAATTTATATATAAAAAATCTATAATGTATGTTCCTGCATACATTATATCTTTCTAGAGCTCTGTGTGTGTATGCATAGATATTTATGTCTATTTCTTTACATTTGTCATACATACTGATTCTAAAGGCAAATTAAGAGTTTTGGGATTATCTGGATTTAGGTCCTCTGCTTCTTCATTAGTGCAAATAACCAAACTGTAATTTGAATGAGGGTTTGGGTTTATTTGTAGATTTCAGTTATCTAGGTCAAGCCTTTAATGAACTGAAATAATTAAAAGTTATCTGTTGTTTGTAAGGTTCCTCTGTACCAGAAAGTGGAATGACAGGCAGGTGGGAAGATTAGAAAGGGAAAGGGCAAGACTAGACATGGAAAAGAATAAAAGATGAGTTCCAGAGAGATAGAGGTAAGAAGACTAGGGTACAGATTCAGGAGATGCCTGAAACCAAATGGTAATAAAATAAAATAAAATATATGGTGAATCCATTAATTGAGATGACAGCTTAGAGAAGTACGGTTGGGAACCCTGAGGGTCTGATCTTGGGCCCTTATTTCCACTTTGCCTCTTGGCCTTGTGTATGGTGATGGTGATTGCTTTTTGGAGAGAATGGCTTAAAGAACCAGACCTGGAAAGATAAGGGAGGCTGGTCATGGGGAATGAGGCTCTGATAGATGTATTTATCCCACTGGACCCAGCTTAATGGAAAATGTCTGTTTCCGCTTCTGCTCTGCAATCTGGGCTGGTGTCTCTTGTCACTTTTGGCAGCTGGATCTAAAGTCAGGTTGACTAGGAAGGCTGTCCATGAGGACCTGATACTTTCTCCTGGCCCTGTGGTCTTTGTTAGTTGCCGGTATCTTCCCCCTCTATGGTTCTGACTGACATGAATTGCTGTCATACACATTACTGGCAGCAGTTTAAAAAAATCTCTCTTCCACAACTTCCCATTAAATAGGTTTCAGCCCCTCACAACTCGTGTGAAGTCATTGGCTTTTATATTACATTCTAATCTGCTTCAGGACATTCCTTTTAGCCCTTGGTGGGTACAGAATGAATGCTTCTATACTGTCATACCTCTGCCTTTTCTCTTGTATCCCAAACCTCATCATTTAGTCTTCAGTATTTTATTGAAATAACTGAATAACTTGTTGCTAAGCCTTACTTCTGCTTCCTATTAGTTTTAAGTCATGCCTCTACATAACCAGAAATACTCAGACAGCATTTATTTTCTTTCTTTTTTGAAGTATTGATTTGGGAGGAAGGTTGAGGGACAGGAATGCAGCAACTGTTGCCAATAACAGTGACTGGCTTTCTCTTAACCTCTGAAGTATCCCATTGTGCAGTCATTTCAGTCATGTCTGACTCTTCATGTGCCCATTTAGGGTTTTCTTTGCAAAGATCCTGGAGTGGTTTGCCATTTCTTTCTCCAGTTCATTTTACAGATGAGGAAACTGAGGCAAATAGGATTAAGTGGCTTGCCCAGTTAAGAAGTGTCTTGAAGCCAAATTTGAACTCAGCTCTTCCTGACTCCAGGCCTGTACTCTATCCACTGTTCCACCTAGCCATGCAGGTCCCTTTTCATTGTCAGTCAGTACTTTGTTTTCTGTAAGAAATAAGGACTTCAAGCCAAGAAGACTGGTTCAAAATCTAACCTTGACTTAAGCTTTGTGACCCTGGGTTTAACTTTTCTGATCCTTAGTTTCCTCATCTGTAAATAAGAATAGTAATACTTGCATGGCCTACCTCTTGGAATGGTTGTGAGGTAGGTACATTGTAAACCTTAAAGCACTATGTAAATATGAGTTATATAGATCCTCAGATTTTTCTCAGATTTACTCTTGTACTCTGTGCATTTCAACTTTAAAATTGACTTTCCTTGCCCTTTTGTTAAGAGAGGGAGGAATATCCATGAAAGTACAAGGTAGTTTACTGTAGTAAAATAGTTATCACTGTGGTGTTGAGGAGAAGGGAAACATACTTTAGGAGCTATGATTTTATTATGTGGCATTATGTTTTAGGAAACAGTTGACTTCTACCATATTTCTAATAATGGGATTTAGTAGATTACTTACGAAAATTCTAGGAGTCTTTTCCTCAAATACAAAATACAGTAGATCTTTATAAAGTCCTTTTTATAAAAGAATTATTGGCATGCCTATCAAATTTGAAGATGTTATAAAGCCAGGAGAGAGAACTCACAGGTTGGATGATAGCATTCAAAGATCTTGATAGGTTAGAACCTCCAGCTGAATCTAATAAGATGGAATTTAATAAGGATAAAGTCATTTGGGTTAAAAAAATCAGCATCGTAAGTCCAAGATGGGGCAGGCATGGTTAGACGGTGGTTCATTATGGAGCACTCCATAGCTTTGGAATTTGTAGATGTGACTTCAGAATCTTCCTGCATTTTGCACTTAACTACTTGTGTGCCCTTGGACAAATTAGTCTTTCTAAGCCTTGCATTCCTCATCTTTAAAATGATAGAATTATTCTAGATGATGCCTAAGGTCTCTTCCAATTTTCAGTCTATAATCCTACAATATAGGAATTTTAGTGGGCAGCAAGAATCCTCTCAATCATTATGATATATAAGCCAGGAAAACCAATGCCATCTTAAGCTGCATTAAGGGAGATTTAGTTTCTAGCAATTAGTTAGTCCATAAACTGCTGCAGAATTTCCTGAGTAGAACCACCAGAATATCCCCTAGTTTATCCCATATGAAGATCTTTGAAGGTACTGAGGTTGTTTAGCTTGGGGAAAAGAAGACTAAAAGGTGTAGGATAGCAGTCTTCAGGTTCTTTGAGGGTTGTTAATAGAAGAAGGATGAGATTAGATGTATTCTACCTGGGCCCAGGGGTGGGAGGGGTGGGCAGGGGCAGCACTAGAAGCAAAGGATAAAGGTTGAAGAGAAATTTTAACTTCATCTAATGAAAAACTTCCTAACAATTAAGAGCTATTCAAAAATGAGCAATCTGGGAGGTAGTAGGTCATTCACTGCTGGAAGTCTTAAAACAGAGGCTGGGGGACCTCTTACCAAATATGGGTTTTGGGGGGCTTTTTTTCAAAATTTTAAAGTTTATTTTAAGCTTTGATACAAAACTAGAAAAGAAAAGAAAAACATTGCATGGATATAGCAGAACATGAGAGAGGAGTCAATATAAAACAATAAATTTCCATTTCAGGAAAACCTACATAATAAATACCACACATCGTTTTCAAGTCTGCCCAGCTTTTCTTTGCGTCCTTGTAGGTTTTCTTTTGTTCTCTGCTATGCATTTCCTACTTTATTTTTTTCCCCTTCCCTCCTTTCCCCCTCCCGAACCCTAAAGGAAGCTATAGTTTAACATGGATATATAGGTGTGTGTATGTACATACACATATACATATATACACATAAATATCTGTAAACACACATACACATATTTGTAAGACCATATTCTGCTCATTTCCACTTGTCATCTCTTTCTCTGAAGGTGGATAGCATCTTCCTTCATAAAGTCCAATTTTTTTCATGTTTTTCTAAATCAATCAGCCGATCATTTCCTATACCACAGCAATATTCCAACCCAATCACATCCTGTCTGAGAGATTGTCTATGAGAGTTTTCCACCAAGTTTCTGCATTCCTTCCATTCTTGGCTGCATAGGTTTTATTTATGCAAGAAGATTTTAATTGAAAATAATTGAAATTATCCATTTTATACTTCAATAGTACTCTCACTATATAATATAGTTTAGGGTCTGATACTGCTGAATCTGCTTCCTTTTTATATTTTTTTCCCCTGGTTTCTTTGAAGTTCCTGACTTTTTGTTCCAAGTGAACCCTTTACTTATTTTGTCTAACTCAGTAAGATAATTCTTTAGTAAGGGATGACATTGAATAAAATAGATTAGTTAGTTAAAATTGTCTTTTTTTTATTATATTGGCTTTACCTACCATAGCTCCTGTATCTGTTTTGGCAAGTATGCTCTCAGGTATTTTATACTGTCTACTTATTTTTAATAGTCTAAAATATATTGAATATTATTGCTAACAAATGGTATAGTTTTCCTATTTTAATCTCTTCATTTAATTTATTTTAGCTTTAACTTTGTCTGAGATCATAACTCACCCCTTCTTTTTTTACATAATAAATTCTGCCCCAGTCCTTTGTTTTATCTTTGTTTCTCTCATTTTTATACCATTTCCTGAAAGCAAAATATTGTTGAATTCAGATTTTTAATCTGCTGTCACTTTCCATTTTATGGGTAAATTCATCCCGTTCACATTCTAAGATATAGTTACTTGTTATTTTTCCTCCTTATTTTTCTTCACTTTCCTTCTCGCTCTATTCCTATCCCTTCTCATTCCATTCCTATCCCTTCTCATTCCTCAGCTTTATTTCTATCTACTATCTTGTGCTTAACCTGCCCACCCCTCCAAGAGTCCCTTCTTTATCCTCTCCCTCCACCTTATCCCCTTGCCCTCTTCTTTCTGAATTTAAAAGACTTTTATACCCTTCTAGACATATGTTTTTCCTTCTTTAATCCATTCTCAGTGAGAGTAAGGTTGCAGCACTACCCATCCTCTCCCCTATTGACTTTCTTTGTATCAGTTTTTCCTTTTATACCTCATTTGTATGAAATAATTACTCCTTTTTATCTCTTCCTATACATTTTTATTTTTTAGAACTTACCCCATCATATATACAGCTTAGCCCAAGCCTTTCATTTGAACTACCCAAATAATGGTGACAAGTCAGGAGAGTACTGATAATATTTTCATATATAAAAAGTAAACAGTTTTACCTTTTTGAGTCCCCTATTGGTCTTGTTACCTTATATTTCTCCTGAATGTTATATGTTGAATTTTCCCTTAAGTTCTGCTGTTTTTGTTACAAATACATGAAAGTCTTTTCAGTTCATTAAATGTCCATTTTTTTCCCATTCAGGATTATACTTAACTTTGTGGGGTAAGTTACCCCAAGTCTTTTGCTCTAGAAAATATAATATTCCAGGACCTGTGGTCTTGCTACATAGCAACTGCTAGGTCTTGTGTAATCCTTATTGTAGTTCCATGATATTTAAGTTGATATTTTTTCTTGTTACTTGCAATATTTTCTCTTTAACCTGGGAGCTTTGAAATTTGGCTATGATATTCCTGTAAGTTTTCCTCCTGGGATCTTTTTCAGGTGGTGATAGGTAGATTTTTTTCTATTTCTACTTTGCTTTCTTGTTCTAGAACTTCAGGGAAACTTTTCTTGATAATTTCTTGTAATTTGTATCAAGATTCTTTTTTTTAAAGAATAGTCAGGTAGTCTGACTATTCTTATATTATTTCTCCTTGATCTGCTCCAGATCAGTTGTTAGATGATGAGATCAGGTATGTTAATTTTACTCGTATTGGAGTTGGACCACATGGCCTTTGATATACTTTCCAACTGTGAGAGTCTGTGACTTTTAAACTTTTATAAATTATGTAATAGGTATTATAATAGTATTTAAAGACATGGAATATTCTTCCCATAGTTGATATGTATTTTACTTCTTTTAGCTACAAAAGGACAGTTTGTGATAACCGTTTTTGTTTGTCATAAAAATTGGGAAAAAGAATGTATAATCTGTTGTTGTCCTGAACTTTAATGAATTTGTCTTTGAATATCACTTAAAACTTGTTTGGATAGCCTATGTTCAGCCTAAGCTATTAACAGTGAATGAAAACTCTGTATTAATCCCTTGTGGGGAGGGAAACATAATTCTCTTATCAGAAGGAGAGAGCAATGAGGATAGCAGAAGGAGAGAGCAATGAGGATAGCCAGAAACCAGTTAGAATGGGGCAGAGAGAAAAACCGTACAAAAAATTGAGGATCTGAAGTTTGATTTCTTGTATATGAAGCATTCCAGAAGAAATAGCTTCTCTCAGTCTGGTTAAAGGAAAACCTGAGAATATGAAAATGTATTTGTTAACTAAAGGGCTGGGACCGATTGAGAATGCAGTTAGCTCAGCAAAGCAGATCTCAGTTGTTGGTTACTTTCACAATCAGTTACTGGAATTTGTTGAATACCCACTGTATAATACTGATTACTGTTGTGAGGAAATATTAAACTGAGACATAATCCCTGCTGTCTAAAGGGGTGGGGGCTAAGCATGTCTATGTGCATAAATAATAAATAGGAAGTTTCCCTATTGGAGAGGCCTGTGGTAGAGCCACATCTTTTTAGGCAGAAGGATTGTGGGGATGACTTTGTGAATTATTCCAAACCTTCAGACTTACTTTTCTCCAGGTCTTCTGGGAATCTTTAACATCTTTTTGTTACTGAGGCTATAGATCAAATTTGGAGGGGAAATAGATTTCTCCAATGGCTTTGACCTTTAATACCCTATAGGAAGGTAGTTAACATACCACTTATCCCTGTGGATTCCTCCAGCTCTGTAGTTATATATATTCTTTCTTTGTAAGTGGTTTCAGTTACTTGGGTGAGGTTGTGGGCTAGTCCCTATTGATCTTTCTGGGGGCAGATTTATTGGAGGTAGGGTAGAGATTAGTTGTTCATCTCTATCAAGGACAAGATGAGAAGATGTAGAAGAATGGGTAGTGGTTAAACAGTAAAACTTCTAGCAGGTCTTCAGTTTAGTGGGAGGAGTGGGGAATAGCCAGTCCACTTAACCTGTGGCTTTGCACTGGACTCTTGATGATGTTGGAGGAGAGAGTGAGGTTGATGACTTTTCACAGCCCTGGCTCACTTAAATCCATTTCACTTACAAGTCAAGACATCATCCTCCTGATGTCATAGGTCCTTTTCGAGAATGAAGGATAAACAACAACAAAGATTACTGGAGTAACTTTCCAATAAAGGTTGATGCATTTGGTACCATTGTCTGTTGCTTCCTGGGTACTTTATTTTCCATTTTCATTTTCCTTCCTGTTAGCCCACTCCTCAGTCACTCGCTTCCTAAATGTGGGTGTAAACTAGATTTTACTTCTCCCTTTTCTCTTTCTCTGTACTTGACTATATTTCTTTTGGTGAGCTTACCTGTTCCCATAAGTTCGGTCATTATTTCTGTGCAGATTATTCCAAAGTTGGTATATCTATCCCTAGTTTCTTCATTGGGCTTCAATACATTTTCTCCAACTACCCGCTCACTGTCTCTTTCTGGATGTTCCCCTGCTAGGCAGAACTGAACTTATTATCACCTTCTCTCCAATGTCCCTATTTTTGTTGATGACGGTCATCATCTTCCCTATCATTCAAACTATGAGATATCTGTGACTCTTCTCTCTCTTGTACTCCTTGTATCTATTTGGGTTTAAAAGTCCTTTTGATTCTACCACCATATTTCCTCTCATGTTGCCAGTACCCTAGTTCAGACCCTCATCATTTCTCACTGAATAGCTTTATAACAGATCTCCATGCTTCTAGCTTTTAGGTTCAGGGGTTTTTAACCTCTTTTGTGTCATTTCGTCCCATTTGGCAGTCTGGTGAAGCCTATGGACTCCTTTGTAGAGTGCTTTTAAATGCATAAAATACATAGAATTTTAAAGAAACCAATCATGTTGAAATACAGTTATAATATTTTAAGAGTTCAGAAACCCTCGGTTACTCAAGAACTCCTGCTCTAGTCTCTCCTTTCCAATCCATCTTTTACTTCGTTCTCTCCAAAGTAGCCAGTAATTTCTCATTACTAAATCTAATGACCTTTTCTCAATTCTCCTTCTGGTACCTCTCTATACCCTTTGACACTGTCAGCCACCCTTTTGTCCTTGGTACTCTATTATCGCTAGGTTTCTGTGACATGACTCTATCTTGGTTCTTCTCCTAGCTATCTGACCACTCTTCAGTCTCCTTTGCTGGATCTTCATCATGGTCAGTTCCCACTTCATCTTATAGCTCCCATTGATTCAATTATCTAACCACTGATGATTCTCATATCTACTTATCCATCCCTAACTTCTCTGATCCTTCAGTATTACAGCTTCAACTGCTTATTGGACATCTTAAACATAATGTGTCTAAAATTGCACTTATATCCCCACCCCACCCCCAAATGTTTCCCTCTTCCTAACTTCCCTATTACTGTCAAGTAACCCTCCCAGTTACTTGGCTCTCAACCTAGATGTCATCCTTGACTCCTCACTCTTTTCACCCCTTATAGCAATCTTTTGCCAAATCCTATTGATTTTACCTTTGCAACATCTCTAATATACCTTTTTTTGTCCACTGATGTAACCACCCCCTTGGTACAGACCCTTATCATCTCTTGCCTAGACCATCTCAGTAGCTTACTGCTTAGTCTCCCTGCCTCCCTACTCAGTCTGTTCTCAATATAGCTATCTCATTGTCTTCCTAAAGTATAGACTTGTCCACGTTACTATACTACACCCCTTCTTCCCCTCCAATTCAGTAAACTCCAGGGGTGGAGTTTTAACTCTAGGATCAGATATAAAACCCTCTCACATTCAAAGCACTTCACAGTCTGGCCCCCTTCTCCCTCTTCAGTCTTCCAGCCCACCTTATTCATCCCCAAGTACTCTTCCATACAATAACAACTTCTTTGCTGTTCTCTGCACAAGACCCTCCATCACTCAACTCCAAATATTTTCCTTGGTTTTCTCCTATGCCTGAGAATCTCTCCCTCCTCATCTCTGTCTACCGATTTCTCTGGCCTCCTTCAAGTCCAAACTAACCCCCCACCTTCTACAAGAAGCCTTTAGCAGTCCTTTTTAGTTTAGTGTCTTCTCTCTGTTAATTATCTCCCTTTTTATCTTGTTTGTACATTGATGTTTGGATATCATTTCCCCTAGACTATAAGCTCTTTGAGAGCAGAGACTATCTTTTACTTTTCCTTACATTCTTAGTGCTTAGCATAATGCCTAGCACATAGTAGACTTGCTCTTAAATGGTTATTGACCAACTGACTTTACTGCCTGCTAAATCTTCCTAAAAAATTCAATGCCTACCTAGTACTGATAATATAATATATATATATACATATATATATAAAATATAATAATATGTAAAATTCCTGCTTAGCATGTAAGGCCTGCTATAATTTTTCTCCTGATTATTTTTCCAGGCTTATTTTATATTATTCCTCTATGTGAACTCTTTATATTCCATCCCAACTGGGATATTAGCTTCTCACCAGTCTTAAAATCATTTCTACTTTCATTTCCCCTCTCCTCCCCCAATTCCTGAACACAGTCTTTCCTTGTATTTATCTGCTAAAATCTTCTCTTTCAAGGTTCAGGTTAGATACCATTTCTTTCCAGATTCTCTTCTCCTTTCCCCCTCCCCCTTCCCTGAAGTATATATATCCTTCAGTTTTTCCTAGAGAATTTTGGATCTCTCCTTTTGCTCTATCACACTTTACTGTATATTTTTCTTGTTTGTGTACTTATATTTTACTCCTCTCCCCAAGTAGAATGTAAATTCCTTCCAGTTAGGAACTATCTTTTTTCATTTTTTCTATAGTGCCTAGTACTTTAAATATAGGTACTTAATATTCATTGAATTGAGTGAAAAAGATTCATTATTCATTATTTGATTATTTTTGTTTTCCTAGTGCTTGAAAGAATTTCCATATAAAATAGGTACCTAACAAATGTTCCTTGAATTGATTTTTAACTCCTTTCACAGGAGAAGGCCCTTCTGTCTCTTGTTCACAGGCATGGGCAGGGGTGAGGCGAGGAGGGGTGGAGTGGGGAGGATTTGATGGTGTGGGAGGGTGGTGCATGGGAAAGAGGACTCTGCTCATCTATGATTTGTGATTTTTTTTACTTCTGCAAGCACCTCCCTTGTTGGTCCAGTAACTGGAACTTAATTCCATTTCTTTTTTTCTCAGTCAGATTCAGAGGAAGATGAACCTACAAAGAAGAAAACTGTTCTTCAGGTAATTGATCAATATGAAATGATTTTAGTATTCTTCCTCACTTTCATGTTCTGTACTGGAAGTCCAGATTCTAGACATAATGACATTCCCCTGTTGGGCAGTTTCCAAATTAGTCTCCAGGTAATTCTCAGTTTGGGGCAAGACTGATTGATTGATTGTTTTAGTGGATTATTTGAGTGCCTTGCTGCTGCCCTTCCTCCGCTATATTATTCATTGGGTTTGGCACTTTCTCAGTTCTTTATTGCCTCTACCAAAGGATGAATAGGGGTAGAGAAAGGAGAGAAAACCCCCAAAAATCTATTTTTACATTTTTATAGTTCTGGTCCAAGAAGTTTGTGGAAAGAAGAGATAGAACTGATTATCAAGTGGTTTTGAATTATCTAGTCTTTCTCTGTCTTTTTGGTGTATAGAATAAACATATTTGCTTGTGTTCTTGAAGACTAGCAAATTGAGGAATGATACAAAGTGAATTTGTTCTCCCCTGTGAGGTTACTATAGAACAAAAGATCTAATTAGAGACATAGAAGAATTTTAGAATTGGAAAGGACTTTATAAGGACTTACTTAGTCTAACCTTTCTATTTTATAAATGAAGTAGCTCAGATTGAGAGAGGTAACAGTAATTTAGCCTAGGTTAAAACCAAGGCTGGGAGATACAAAAGAGGAAGAAACAGTAAACTCTGTATCACCTTCTAGGGAATGCTGCTTTCAATTGATTCTTGATTCCTCTCCTTCAAACCTTAGTTTCAAGTGTTAATCTAAATCATCTATTGTGCTCAATATTTATTGATGCTAGCAGTCCGCTTCATTCTGCCTAGTAAAAAAAACCCTTATAAGTCAGAATGTGCTCAGTGGTACACTCCATTAAAGGAAGGTATGAGCTGGACGGCTGGTTTACAGAAGGCTTGGTGTACTAAAAGATGATGCTGTAGAGAACAAGAATGGAATGGTTGAGTGGGGAGGAAATTAAGCCCAGGAGTGTGTGGGGACTGGAAAGTTGAATAGCTTTTTAGCTCCTCTGGAGCTTTATTATGGGACTTCATTATTTGGTATGAAGTACTGTCTCATGAGGTATATACCTGTGTTTTTATAGAAAGAACAGTGGGCTTGGAGTTGGAAGATCTGGGCTCAGATTCCAGTTCTGTGACTCACTATCTGTGTAACTATAGGCAAGTCACTTAATTTCTCAGCCTCAGTTTCCATGTGTGAAATAAAAGTAATGCTGTTTCTACTATGTACCCCAAAGAGATCAAGTGAGAATAACTTTAAAGCACTTTATCTGTAAAACACTACACAAATGTTAGTCGCTGATATTATTCAAATGTAACTATAAGAACATACCAAATAGAAACTAATTTTGAATTATTCATTCCGCTATCTTTCAGAGTGTGGACAGTAAGAGAGTTGACCATAGTTCTCTTTGTATGATGCTTAGCATTACTGGGCATTTTCATAATGCCTTTTTTTGTGATGATGTTCCACAGACTTCCAAATGGCAAGGGCTCTGCTCAGCTAATTAAATTCCTGGTCTCAAGGCTTGAGGGAAGATGAGGAAATCTTCATCCTATCTAAGTGTTTTCATCCTTTGGCAGAATGAATTTTTCTATATGTAGGGTGGATTAGGCTTTTGGAAGCAGGTAGGAATGGGCTTGTGCTGTTTGTTGCTCATATATCAGGAATATCAGACTGAAGAAAGGGAGACCTGGGCTGTTGGACTGACCTCAGCAGAATCAGAAGTGGTTTCAGGATGTCATGGACAATAATGGCATAGCTCTTAGAGTTCATAGGATCCATAGCATAACATATTTCTATTGCACTTTGTTTACAATATCTTCGACCCCTCCACTCTCCCCATTCCACCCCCACCGCTCCACTACATGTATACTAGGTGAGGTAGGCTTTACAGGTTCTGCAAATGAGGAAACTTAGGCCCAGAGAAGTAAGAGTTTGCTCAGAGTCATATATCTATGAAATGTCAGAGCTGGAGGCCCTTATTCCAAGGTCACTACTTTTTCTACTGTATCCAGTTGTCTCCTATAAACCAACATGACTTCATAGAAATCTTAAGAGAGAATACCAGTAAGGTCACAAGTGTTAGCTAAGAAGGGAGATGAGCTTGTGGAGAAGGCGGCCTCCAGTGGCTCTGATAGGGAACCGTGGGGCTGGGCTTGGAATCCGCAGGTGCCCTTTTAAAGATTGCTATTTGTTTCTTCTACACAGCATGACTATAGTGAAAATGTATTTAATAGGAATGTATGTGTAGAACCTATCTAAAACTGTATGCCATCTCAGAGAGGGAATGGGAAGGTAGGGGGGAGAAAGGGGGAAAAAAAAATCTAAGTTATATGGTAGTGATTGTAGAATACTGAAAATAAATTAAGAAAAAAAAAAGATTTTCTTCTTTGCAAAGAGTTGTTTCAGACTTCTGATGTTTAGCTGAGCAGGCCAGGTTGGTAACTCTAACTTGCCAAGCTTTATATTTTGAAGCTGTGATCCCTGAGGCAGGTTACTATGAAAAGACTCCTTTTGCCAGACTAATTAATAGTTTTTGTAGGATCCAAAATTGTAATTTTTGCCCACCCAGCCTGTGTGAGAAAATGGAATTATTAAGGGGGTGAAAATAACGATGAGAAGAATGTAAACAAGGAAAGAAGCCTTCATAAGGAGCCAAAGCCAAGGGGCCTAAACCAGTCACAATCTACTGATCTCTTTCAGTGTCACCTGATTGATTTCTGATTACTTCCTGACATGTTTCTCACCCATGAGGTAGAAAAGCCCACTCCTGACGCCCAAGAATTTTTCTTTCCCGTCTCCATGGTCAGCAGTGAGCATTTTTAACCCTTCCCTTACTGATCGTAACATTTTGAGGAAATAAGAATAATTAGTTCTATCATTAGTAGTAAGCATTAACACTTACTACATGCCTGGCACTATGCTCCAAAAAATGGTGGGGACTCATAGACTAATCAGTAGTATTGAAACTACCTCATTTCCTCTGAAACTCTCACCATCATTATATATAAACCTTTTAAGTGCTTTTCTGTGTATGATGCTGTCCTGGGAATTTCAGATTGAATCTATTCTCCTATCAAAAGCAGTTTGATATAGTGGAAAGAAGACTGGATTCAGAGCTAGCAGGTTCAGATTAGAGCTCTTAAATGTACTGCTTGTGTGACCATGAGCAAATGACTTTATTTCAGTGAGCCTTACTTATTAATGCCTGTGTGAAAAGGAGAGCAGGGTCATCCCTCAACACTGCCTGCATTAGAGGGATGTCTTGAGAAAAGTGTTTTGTAAACCTTAAAGTATCATTATATGAACTGTTGGATTTTTAGACAACTCAGCAGGAGGAGTTCTTTGCTTACAGTATGTAAAACATGTGAAATAGCTATATTTTTGTGGAAAAGAAGCCTGGATTTAAGGTGAAAAGTTGAGGGTAGGGAAGAGCAGTTTCCCACTAGCTCATTCTAGTTTTGTTGGTTTTTTTTTAAAAACATTCATTAAACTTAATTTTAAAATTCTGAACTTAGCAAATGTAAAATAAGATTATTATTTCTGTGTACAAAATACAAAAGAAAAATAGGATTGCAGAAGCAGCTGTGAATCTGTAGTACTTACATCTTGCTTCTTCCTCCAAATATACAACATATTATTTCCAGAGCTGTTTTACTTACTCGTATTTCTCACTGACCTTTCTTCTGTTCTCGTCTTTGCATTTTAAAAATGTTTTAATGACTCTCTTCATTTTTTTAATTTACTTTGGTAACACAGTCTCTAGTGATGCTTCCCTTCCCCTTACAAAAACAAGACAAAGCTTTTGTATTAAATATGCGTACATTCATAGTCAAGTGAAACATATTGCCATACTGATAATGTCCAAAAATATATGTCTCATTCTGCACCTTGAATTCATCACTTCACTTTTAGGAGGTGGGTAGTATATTTTAATCACTATTCCACCATAATCGTGGTTGATCATTGCATGAATCAGAATTCTTAAATTCTTAAAGTCTTCCATAGGTAGTGTTGGGGTTTTGTTTTGTTTTGTTTTGTTTTTTACAATGCCGTTATTGTATAAACTGATGTCCAGATTTTGCTCATTCTCCTTATAGATCTCTGTGTTGCCTGAAACCACATCTTTTGTGTATTGTATTACATTCATATACTGCAAATTTATTTGTCTGTTCCCAAGTTGACAGGCACCCCCTTAGTTTCCAGTTCCTTGTCACTACAAAAAAGAACTGCTACATTTTTGTACACCTGAGTCTTTTTCTTCTTTAGAAGAAAACTCACTCTCCATAAATAATTGCTAAAAAAAAAAATTCTGGTAAAAGTTGTACCCCTTCCTCAACAATCATCGTTTTTCTTATTTATTGCCTTTAAGATAAAACATAGATTCCTCAGTTTGTCATTTAAAGCCCTTTACTCTCAACTATTTCTGATAAAAGTCTGACATTCAAGTAATGTATAGGGATCTAATGTGTGTGAGTGCATGTATGCATGCGTGCACACATATCTCTGTCCCCAATGGATGGGTGGTCAAAGAATATAAACAACAATAAATTCAAACTATTACCCACATGAAAGATTGTTTCAGGTCAGTAAAAATAAGAGAAATATAAATCAAAGCATCTCTTATCCAATAAATTTGCAAAGATGAAAGAAGATGGGAATAGGTTAGAAGGACTGTAGAAGGACAGACACACAAATACACTGTTGATAGAGCTCTGAATTGGTCTGTCCTTTCTGTAAAGAATCTTGTAATTATGCTAGGAAAGTGACTCAAGTGGCTATATCCTTTGAGCCAACACTGGTAAGCATATATATATCAAGGTCAAAGATAGAAAGATCCCAAACTAATATATTCATAATAGCACTTTTTGTAATAGCAAAGAACTGAAAACAAAAGAGATGCCCATTCATCAGGGAAATGGCTAAACAAATTTTGATATGTGAATGTAATAAAACCAGGCTTAGATTAATCCAATTACAGATGCTGCATTGTAAGAAACAGTGAATATGAAGAAAATAGAGAAGTGTAGGAAAACATGAATTAACGCAAAGTGAGATAGCAGAATCAAGTAAATAACATACAGAGACTACAACAGTGGAGGATGGAAAGAACCACCACCACAAAAATCAGAACTGAATGCTGATGAGCCCCAAAGAAGAGATGAGAATGTCTCTTTTCTTCTTTGAAAAGGTTAGGGACAATCCGTGTACAGCACTGCTTGTAATATTGGACCCTAACTGTTTTGGGTATATCCAGGGGCTCTGTCCTCAAACTTATTTTCTCCTTTTAACTCTCACTTGTTGACCTCATCAACTCCCATGGGTTAAATGATCATTTCTGTGTAGACTTCTCCCTATTTTATATATCCAGTTCCAGAATCTCTCCTGGGCTGCAGTCCCACATCATCAGCTGCCTTTTTTTATTTTTATTTTTATTGGGTGATTTAAGATATTATTGGCAAATGATAATGACAAGGAAAATGTGAACTACAGCCTGTAGTGACGTCTGATGTCAAGAATCCCCAAACACCAAGTTTAGTTTGGCATGCTGCAACATATTAGCTTCAGAAATAAGGAAGTATAATTCCCTGCAGGAGTATTCCTTTGAGTTGCTGGTAGATTTTATAGAAGGACATGGTGAGGGCCACTGGTTGCTGCCTAGTATAGTATGGAGTGACCTCTAATGAGAACAACTACTGTTGATAAAAATAACCAAAGAATTATCATGAGTATGGACTTCAGTAACAAATCCTTGAAGTGTAAAGAACCATTGGGCTCACTTTCCATCTTCAGTCCTCTGTTCCAGATTGTTGAGGAAAACTATGCAGCCATAGCTGCCAAAGTCTCAGCAGGCATCGGTCCAGGGTGAGGAAGTCAGCGGTAACCTCTTAACTTAGTTGCATTTAATCCAAACTCTGTTGTCTTTTAGTCTTCTCTTTCATTTGTTGTGGTCACTATTCATAATTTTCTTCTGGTTCACTTTGCTTCCTATCAGTTCCTAAACATCTTCCCATATTTCTGAATTCATTTTTTATGGTGCAATATTATTCAGGTCCCACATTCATATACTGTTCATATTCCAACCATAATATTATGTACTACAATTTTTTCAGCATTTCCCAAAACATGGGCACTACAGGAAAAAATTACAGTCTATCTTTCCAGATTTACTTTGTATTTCTCCTTCCTATACTCTATATTTCAGCCAGACAGCTTCCTGTTTCCTGATATCTGCATTCCAATTCTCACCTGTGTGCCTTTGCATGGACTGTCTCACCTTTCTGGAATATACTCCCTCCTCATCTCCACCTTTTAGAATCCTTACCTTCCTTTAAGGTTTGATTTGGGTTGGTAACTCCTTAGGGAAGTACTCTGTCCCTCTTTGAGTTATTTTACGTTTATTTAGCTGTATAAATGTTGTAATATCTCTATACTAGTAGAGTATAATTTTATGTTGGGTCAGGGACTATTTTTCATTTTATCTTATTTCCGGCATTTAACGTAGTAACCTTGAAATAATCAGTGCTTACTAAATGACTTGGCAGATTATGTTGAATACTAATGGTTGGAGGTTCTGGAGAGATCACTCTTGGTAACATGAGTTAGCAATTAATCTGAACATCATTTGAGGAGAAATTTCTGTGAATGGTCCTAGAATGAACTCATGGATGATGTGGGAATGACTGGTACCACCTCTTTTCATTGTTTTGTACTGTTAAAGAATCCTGAACTAGGAGTCAGGGGATTTGGGGTCCAGTCCTACCTTGGTTAGTCTTGGTATCTTGGACAAGTTCTTCATCTATAAAATAGGAATAATAGGACATGCAATGTCTCCTTCAGAGTGTTGTGACAAAAGTGTCGTAAAACCTTAGAGAAATGAATTGTGATAATGAGGATTGGGGCTGCCCATATGGGAAATGACCAGCTTTTACCACCATGAGCATACATAGTAAGCAATAAAAACTACTTTTGTTTCTTCCTTTTGTTAATCTTGACCTGAAAGAGTCAATCACCACTTGGTTCAGCATTTCTTTTATCTGTGAGGAGGTGGAAGAGAGGGAAGAAGGCAGTGAACTTATTCTAATTCCCTTTCTGACATCAGACCCTTTAGGTCATGGGCCAGGCAGAATGCTCATGAAATAGATTTCTAGAGATTTCCATGGGAAATGGAAGACTGGCTGGAATAGGGTAGTTATAAACTGACAAGTTAATTGCTTACTTACTTAATATAACCAAGCTGTTTATAAGCTTCTGAGCACACAACTGAGTTTGAAAAAATTTTATTTTTGCTCTCAACATATATACTGAGCATTTCTTTTATATTTAGCCCCTTGCCTAAGAACACTTCTTTAGGGAAAAAAGGTGTTCCCAAGTTAATGGGAAGGAAAGAAAAGAAATATGCTCTAATATACAGACAAGACTGTTGATTCCCTTTAGTCATATCATTCAGTCTTGACTGGATGAGGGATTAAGGAGCCTATAATTCAGGCAGAGGAATATTAGTCTAGAATGTCTTCTGGTTGGAGAGGAGTGTGGATCTGGATCAGAAAAAAAGGGAGCAGGGATATATATGGTTGAGGGGAGCAGAGAGGGAGAATCAGTCCTGTTTATAGGATATACCAAAATCTTGCAGAAAAACTTGACAGTTGGAAAAAAAAAAGCTAAGATTGGGACATAGTATTTGTTGGGGCAATAAAAAATGAGGGTTGCTTGATTTTGTAATGTTGAACTTCTTCCTGTTGGTAATAGTAATGACGAACTGAAACTACAAAGTCTCACTTGTCCTATTTCTCTCCTGACTCACTAGGGATCTGGTGAAGGGACAGGTTTATCAGCTTTGCTTCCCCAACCCAAAAACCTGACCACAAAAGAGACTAACCGTTTGCTTCTGCCCTACGCTTTCTCTCGAAAACCCACTGATGGCTCTGCTGACAGCAAACTCTCCAAACCAAGCCCCAAGACCAAATCTGCTTCTTCTACTTCCTCCTCTGCCCCTGTTGTGGGTGCCACCACTACTACTCCATCACCCTCAGCCATCAAAGCAGCTGCCAAGAGTGCTGCCCTACAGGTGACAAAGCAGATCACACAAGAGGAGGATGACAGTGATGAGGAAGTAGCCCCTGAGAACTTCTTCTCCCTTCCAGACAAGGCTGAGCCTCCTGGAGCTGAGCCATACCCTTACCCTGTCCCTGCTGCTTCTGAAGAGCCACCCCCAGGCACAGAGCCAGATCCCACTTTTCAGGACGATGCGGCCAATGCTCCCCTTGAATTCAAGATGGTGGCTGGCTCAAGTGGGGCTCCCTGGGTGCCTAAGCCTGGGGAGGACTACAGCAGTCAGCCCTACAACCAGTTCCCTACATATGGTGACGCTAATGCCACTGGCGTTTACTATCAGGTAGGTGAAAAGTGTAAAGGAGTGACTTTTATATAGAATGTTAGAGATTTGAGGTTATATTCAAGTTCCTGCTTTGATGTTTTATGCTACTTTGGCTAAATTAAACCTTTCTGGCATCTGTTTTACTGTATTTATCAGACCACAATAAGTACAATAAAAAAAATTCAGGGTAACATTGGCCAAAGTTTGCTCCAAAGTCTTGTAATGTACGGAGCATTTCCAGTACTTTAGAAGCAGAGCTCAATACTAACATCTTGGGTTAGTTCTAGAGCCGACAAAGATAAATTCCTTGCTTTTTTATAAATAATGGAGATGGATACACTTCTGAAATGTGGACAAATAAGGATAAATAGTCAGAACTCCAATCATTATACAGGAGTAGAAGTCAGAAAGACTTTCTGGGAACCATGGGAAGTTAGTGCATGAAAATGAGGTTGGAGAGGGTGGCAGGCAGCATGGTGTGTTGGGATTTAGGGTGGTCTGTGTTAATTGTGCCTGGTTTTTGGATAGATTTTGAGAAGAGTAATGCTCTGATGTTGGGGAAATCAGAAATTATTTTTCAGGATTTACTGAAAATTTGAAAAGATGTTTCCATTTCAATTAAATTTTAATTTTTAAATCTTAGGTGCAGCGTATAGTTTGAGTACAACAGTCATACCATTCTCTCTTTCCCTAAGAATGTTAAGAAAAATGAAATTATAGGTTTAAAATGTTTTTATCTCTTCAGCAAAAAAAGTATCTTAAGTCAAAGTAATAGAGGATTATGCTAAGCTTTGTGCAAAGGGTTAGAATTTCAAAAAAGTCCCTGCCCTCAAGGAGCCTACATACTAATAGGAAGAGACTTAATATAGAGGGGAGTGGTCATAAAGGAGAATTTTGTATTCAAAATGTGTCTTCTTTAGAATAGGGATAGGAACCTAGACCAGTGGTTTATTGGTACAGGTGACTTACATGTGAAGAAACTCCTATCAAGAACTGCCAGTAAATGGTGGAGGTGAAACTTAAACAAAATATCCCTGGCCTAGAGGAGGGTTCTTTTATCTATTATGCTAACGAGCCTTTCATTGGTGGGTTTTTTTTTGGAGGGGGAAAGGGTAGGCAGTTGGGGTTAAGTGACTTGCACAACATCACACAGCTAGTGTCAAGTGTCTGAGGCGGGATTTGAACTCGGGTCCTCCTGACTCCAGGGCTGGTACTCTATTCACTGCGCCACTTAGCTGCCCTGATTTTTTTTTTTTAATGTACTAGGGAAGCCTGCTATTGAAAGTCACTATATTGTAGATGCTTTTGTAAAGTGAAGAATCCTCTGCCAATTTTATCTCTTGTATATATCTTTATTTTCATGTTTTTCATTTACTTATAATGAAGTACACCTCTACATTACTTAGCCTTATTTTCTATTCAACTCTTGGTTTAAAATGGACTATTTATCTAGGAAACATGTAGGCTAGGAATGGAGTAGGAGTTAAGGAGCTCCAGGGGCAGGAGAGAGAGCAGCTCCTGAGGACTGTGACTCTCCAGCTTGACCAGACCAGAAAGATTCCTTTCTCTTTTCTTTTTTGTGGAATAGCCACAGCTTGGTATACATTCCTTGAAGAGGGACCACTGAATTGCCCAACACTGTGACTTGTGGGAGTGGCTGAGCCAGAATTCAAATTGTACCTGTAAAACTTTTAGAGTCCGATTCTAACTCTAAATAGAATAGTGATGTGGTAGAGTGGATAGAGTACTGGGCCTGCAGGCAGGAGGATTCAGCTTTCTGAGTTTAAATCCAGTCTCAGATACTTATTGTGTGACTTTGGGTAAATCACTTAACCCTGTTTGCCTCAGTTTCTTCATCTGTAAAATGAGGTGGAGAAGGAAATGGCAAACCACTCCATTGTCTCTGCTAAGAAAACCCCAAAGGGAGTCATAAAGAGTCGGACACAACTGAAAGGATTGAACAGCAAAAACACTTAATAACTGGTTAGTCATAGGCAAGTCCTTTAATGTCTCTAAAACTTAGACAACTCCAAGACTAATTGCTAAAATATAGACTGATTTTGATTAGTGGTGGTGGAAGGAATTTTCATGCCTGAATCACAGATTTTTGACTTATCCATTCTGAACAACCATAGTATATTGGTTTGTTTTCTAAATATTGATTGTTTTAAAGAGATCTTTGCTCTCTTTCTGTTCTTTTGTCACAAGACAACATACAGAGAAGGAAAGGAATTAGTATTGGATTACTCTGTGCTTTTTAGAGTGAAAGGTTCTCTGGGCATGTTGTCCAGCTCTTGATCTTCAACTTGTGCGGTCTAGTGAGTCATCTCATAAGGAACAGAACTAAGGAAATAGTTATCTAGAGGGCCAGCAACAACCTACATTCTGTTGGGACTGTTGAACAGTTACTCTCAGTAATAACTGAAAGATTATGAGGACAGGAAAGTTACTGCAGGTCTAGAGAAAGGCAAATGTCCCAGTTTAAGAAAAGGGAAGAGATCTTGCAAACTTTGGGCCAGTGAACATAACTTCAGTTTCTTTTAAAATTCAAGAGTGAATTGTTAAAGATATGATTAGAGTACATCTAGAAAAAGAAATAATTACAAAAGCCACTGTGACATCATCAAGGATAGGTCATGCTAGACTAACCTTAGTTCTTTTTTTGACAGGGTTACTAAATGGAGAGTGCTATAGGTAGTTACTTAGATTTTTAACAAAGCACTTCATAAAGTATCTTGTGCTATTCTTATATAAAAGATGAAGAAGTGAGAGCTAGATGAAAGTATAATTTGGTAGATTTGGAATTTATTGAATGACTACACTCAGAAGACTAATCATTAATGATTTCATGTCAACTTGGCAGGTGGTCTTCTCTAGTGGAAGATCCTTGGGATCTTTGACCTATGCTGTTAATATTTGTGTTAGAGTTGGATAAAGGCATAAGTTAATCAGTCACTAAACATGCATTAAATATCTACTATATGATGGGCACTGTGCTAAATATTAGGGACGCAAATACAGAAGGGAGATGTTTTGCTTATCAGATTTTCACAACACAGCTCTGGGTTAGGTAATGCCCTGGATGACAGGATCCCAAAAGATCTTCAATGGCTAGAAATTTTGGCTAAATTTAACAAGATGATGTTCACTAGGGATAAATGTAAAGTCTCATATTTGGGTTTAAGAATTAACTTTATAAATGCTGGATATCAAAGGCATAGTTAACAGTTTGTCATGAGTGTTTAATAAGAATGTATGTGTAGAACCCATATAAGATTGCATGCTGTCTCGGGGAGGAGGGGGGAAGTTTAAGACTTATGGAAGTGATTGTTGAAAACTGAAAACAAATAATTAAATTTTTTAAAAAGGAAAAAGCAGTTTGTCATGAAACATATTTGGGAGTTTTAATGAGTTTCAGACTCAATATGAGTTGACAGCATGCTAGTGATCTTAAACTATATTAGTAAAGGCATAGTGTCCAGGTATAGGGAAGGAATAGATAATCCCACTATACTATACCCTAGTCAGACCACAACTGTAGTTCATTTCTGGGGCCACAGTTTAGGAGGGATGTTGAAAGTCAGAAAATATCCAGGGAGGGCAACAAAGATTTGAGTCCATTACACATGAGAATCATTTAAAGGAACTGCAGGTGTTTAGTTTGAGGAAGAGAGGGCTCAGGGAGAATGTGATAGCTGTCTTCAGGTATTTGAAGGGCCACCATGTAGAAGAGAGATTAAAATGGTTTGGTTTGGATTCTGAGGACAGAACTAGGAAAAGTGGATGGAAGTTATAAAGGCAAAGATTTAAGTTTAATGTAAGGAAAGACTTGCTAATTTTAGAGCTTTCAATAAGCAGAATAGGCTACCTCAGGAGATGGTAAGTTTCTTGTTGTTTTTGGATGTCTTCCAGTAGAGGCTGGGTGAGCACTTGTCAGGTGTTGCATAGTAGGGATTAATTTCTGGCCATGGGTTGAACTCTTAGAGAACCTTTGAAATCCCTTCTAGTTCTAAAAATCCTTGATATTTATCTGATGACATTCTGCTAAAGGCATATTTCTCAGGAGCATAGTATTAATGGGTCCTTCTGAAAGAAATGTCAGAATGGTATAATGGGAAAAGCACTGGATTTGAGTTTAGAAGACCTATCTTCAAATCCTTGTTCTGTTACATTGAATAAAACACTTGACCATGCTATAACTCTTATTTCTTCACTTGTAAAATGATGAGATTGGCTGTATCAGGTGTCAGATATGCAGCCTACAACACTGAGTGCAACCAAAAATACAATAAAACTTAAATAATGTTAATATGTGATTTTTCTGAATCAATTTGTGGCCAACAGACTAAACTGTACAGTGTAGTCATTCCCCTCAACCCCTTTTTCTGATTGAGTTTAACATCACTGGCCTAGATAACCTCTGATTTCCTATCAGCTCGACATCCTGTGAAAATATGGTTAAAATAAGATAATCTAATCTTTAATCCCCTATTCCTGAAATTTATTGGTTCCTTTATATATAGAAATCTAAAGGAATATAGTAAATATGTTATAAAACAAGTTGTTTCCAAGATGTTGGTGTTTATTCCCTTTAAGTTTTCTCTTTTTCCTTTGAAATGCCTTGTAGACCCTCCCTTTGTACACACCTTTTTATTTTTTCTCTCTTTGACTTTCTCATAGTAGTTTGCTGAGGTCTCTCCTTCCCATGTATCACTTTTTGGCCTTGCATTATAGTTATTTGTATATATGTTTTATTTCTCCCTCATGCCCAGTTAATTTGTAATATTTGTAAAGACTTGTAAAGGTAAAATTCGCAAAGGTAAAGGTTGATGTCTCATTTCATCTTTGAATCCAAATGTTTGGCATGGTGCTTTTCACATATTAGGTGCTTAATAAATGTTTGAATTAAATTGCATTTATTCTGACTTTAGGATTATTACAGTAGTGGCTACTACCCTGAATCTGATCCAGCCTTAGCTCCCCCGCAGGAGATTACCCCAGATGCCTCTTTCATTGATGATGAAGCGGTAAGTTAACATACTACTTTTATTAATTTTGACTCAAGGACCCCATCCCTGGGGTCAGAAAGCAGAGGCTAAAAGAGATTTGGGTTTCTTAGCTAATTTGTTTTCCAGAAGCATGTTCTCCCAAGCTGTGTTTTTTAGGCTATTTGAAGTGCTACTTCCTTTAGGAAGTCTTCCTTAATTCATGTAAAGGAAGCTAAGAAGCTCTAGACCTCATGTCTTCAGGTCCATATCTGGAGGCTTTCATAGCCTTAGTGTTTAATACTTTCATTTAAAAGACCCATAAAGTTAGTGACATTTATCCTGTCTCCATCAATAACATATAACAGCCCCTCTATGCTTTTGTAATGGATCTTTATAGGTTACTATAGCTAAAAAAAATTATCCATTAATGAATATCTAAGCACTTTGTCAGACTGTTACTTGGGTTAAGGTGCACAATCCATCCTGAAGTGCTTAGTACAGGGTGTCTTGAACATGAAAATTGTGACCCTCTGGGCATAGTTGTGAAATTCCTGGGACCATGGAAACTAAAGTTACTTCTTTGCACAGAAGTTCTTTTAAAATTTGCTTCTCTTCCTTTTATCTTTTCATGTCTAAAGTTGAGTTATGTGTTCATCCTTTCCAGTGTTACCATCCTCATGATTATGATAATATCTAAATAATTCCCTTCTCAAAAGCAGGTAGAGGTTATCTTAGTGCTCTCATTGGTGATTGGACTGCAGATTTGGATCCAACTCAGGTTTTTGGTAATTTGGGTTATTTGTCTGCCCTCATGCCCTAAAACTCCCCCTTCATGCCCCAAGTGGGTAACTGATATTTATGTGTGTAACTGGTATTTTTCCAGAAAGACAACAAATAGTAGTTATTAGAACCATAGCCAAGTTTCCTGAGATCCTTTGCCTAGTCTCTTTTGCAAAGGTCTTCTCTCACAACTCTTTCTCAACTCAGTATCTCTTCCCTCTCTCTGTATACTTTTGATGTGTGGTAACCTGGCCTAGTAAAAGTAAATGAGTAAAAAAAAAAAAAAAAAAAAGCTAGACAAAATTGTGGAGAAACAGCTTTCATTGGAGAAATCCTGAAAATGTTCTGTCAGGTGTTTTTAGATTAAATATAAACTGGATGTAATTGACCCTGTGCAGACTTTCGCATATTTGCATCTAACTCTCAGCCATTCTTGCACTGGATCTAGAAGGGCTTCCTGAAGTAGCACTTCAGATGAAAATGAAAGGAGGAGATGACAAGGAGTATATTATATGGAAGCAACGTTTAGGGTAAAATTCACTAAAAATCCAAGTGATCCAAATTATTTTGCCTCCCAACCTTTGTTTCACTCTCCTTTATAGGCTACTTGTAACTTTTCTAATCTACATTCTTTCCTAGTTTAAGCGACTTCAGGGCAAGAGGAACCGGGGAAGGGAGGAGATTAATTTTGTGGAGATCAAAGGGGATGACCAGCTCAGTGGAGCCCAGCAGTGGATGACCAAGTCCTTGACAGAAGAAAAAACCATGAAGTCATTCAGCAAGGTAGAATGAGAGGGCTGGTGGGTAGCCTTAGGAGCTGTTGGAAACAGCTAGACCTCCTCTCCCTCCCTTCAACAACCCCATGGGAAAAAAGGGACAAGCAAACCCATGTAACAAGTATGCATAGTTAATTAGAGCACATTGGCCAAGTCCAAAAATAGGCTTCATGCTACATCTTGTTTCAGTTGATACTCTTTCTGTCAGAAGGTGAGTAGCATGGCTGCGTCATAAGTATTCAGGAATCTTAGCTGGTGATCACAATGACCAGAGTTCTTAAGTTCTTCAAAGTTGTTTTTCCTTATATTGTTGTATAAATTGTTCTCCCTCTGCTTATTTCACTATGCATCAATTTTTAAATATAAATTGTCCTAGGTTTCTCTGAAAACATCCTTTTTATAATTTTGTATGGCATGGTACTATTCCATTCCATTCACGTAACACAATTTGTTCAGCCCTTCCCCAATTTATGGACACTCCCATAGCTTCTAGTTCTTTGCTACTACAAAATGAACCTTTTTTTTTTTTGTACATTTGGGTAATTTCTCTCTTTCTTTGGTATCTGTGGGATGCTGGAAACAGTTTCAGAAATGTTTCCTTTTCCCAGGTGTTCCTTTGGTGTTTTCACAGAACTTTTAGCAAGCAACTATTTACTGTGAAAAGAACTGTACCAGTAATAGTGCATATTAAATATTTGAACTCATGTTCAAATGCAATGTGTTGTTGATAAGAGAGCAGTATTCCCCAACCTAGGTTATGACTGTAGAAAGATGTTACAGGTTTTCCATTCCTCCCCAAATATCGCTCAGCCCACTTTGACATCCTTCTTTCTACCCTGTTGAATCTAATGCTAACTGAGCTCTCTTTAGATGTGGTCACAGTAGCTAAGATGCTAAGTTCTATATACATGTCTTTTGCTACTGTCCTTCCTCTTTTCTCCATTATTGGAACAAGCTTTGTGTTGTCCTTGTGCCCTGCTGCCTTTCCATAAGCATAGCTCTATCTGTACCAGTTTTTATCATTGGGAGTAAGAGTGATCCCTATACCCCACAATGTGCACATCAGATTTAGATATTTATGATCTGACATGGAAAGAGAAAAATTTTGGAAGCCCTGCATTAGCACAACAGTGATGAGATCAAGGCCATAAGCTTTATTTCTCTCCAGTTTGTGTTGACTCCATTCCATGGGCACAGTTATTCATTAAACATTTTTTTTTGGGGGGCGGGGATAAATGGAAAGATTTATTAGTGTGTTTAAAATAGACTGTACAAATTCAAGATTGGGGAGGTTGATTAGATAGTCATTTGAAAAAAAGAACTGAAGATTTCAATGGATTGCAAACTCAATATAAGTATAAGTGTAATGTGGGAACCAGCAAAATAATTAGTGGGATTTGGGGCTATACTGAGAGAGCCATAGCTTCCAGGGCTAAGAGGTGGATAATGCTGCCATACTCATGCCTGGTTTCATCCTGTATGGAGTCTTGTGTTAAGATCTTGTGGACACATTTAGGAAAGATGTTGATAAACTGAAGTATCCAGATGAGGGTAAGCAGGATAGTAAAGGGTCTTGTGCCTCGTTCTAGAGAAACAAGACTCAAGGTCAGTATATGCTAGATGAGTCCAGGTAGCTTTCCATCTGCCTTTTGGAAGAAGGATATAATTTACACTGCTTGGCGCTAGAGGGCAGAGCAAAAAACAATGGATGGACATTGAGAATATCAGAAAAATGAACACAAAACTTCCCAACATTTTAGAGCTATATACAAGTTTGATGGGTTATTTTGGAATGTAGTGGAATTCTTCTCTTGTCAGGTCAGAGGACAGAGGCAGAGGACATTCTTTTTTAGCAATATATTGGACTGGGTGACTTCAGAGGTGCTTTCAACTTGAAAATTCCAAGATTCTCTAGTGTTTGGAGGGAACGACTTGGAGTGAGGGAGACCTGGATTTGATCTTATATCTGACAAACACTAGCTAGATCACCAAGTAATTTAACTTCTCTGTACCTTAGGGATATATTTGAAAACATAAATCGGTGATGTATCACTAATCTCATTCAGGCAGAGAAGGACATTTGAATCTGTGCTAAGTCTTGGGGTACAGAGAAAGGCAAAAGACAGCCCTTGCTCTCAAGGATCTCACAGTCTAATGGAGGGAACAATATGCAAACAACTGTGGATAAAGCACATTATATACGCAGGATAAATTGGAAATAACAGAAGGGGAAGGCACAGATGGTGCCTTTAGCCATTTGTTTTGTATCTGAATGCCCCAGGTCATATTAAGCAAGAGGGTGTAGTTGGAGCAACATAAATCCATCATCATTTACTGAAAATAAAACAAAAAAGTTACATCCACTAGTGGTAGGTCAGTAGCATCATTTTTACATATTAAGGAGAACAGTACTTTTTCTTTCTTTTTTTTTTATTTTTATTTTTATTTTTTTAATGTTTTACAATCGTTTCCTTAAAGTTAAGATTTTATCCCCCCCACTCTTCCCCCAATACCCCCCTCCCTCCCTGTGACAGCATTCTGTTTAGGTTCTACATATACTTTCCTATTGAGCACATTTTCACTATAGTCATGCTATGTAGTTGAACTAAAATAAATGGAAGAAATCACATAACAAATCAAAACATAATACACTGAAACCCACCCACATACAAACATGATCTGCTACATTCTGCGAATGACTTCCATATTTCTTTCTCTGAGTGTGGAAGGCATTTTGCCTTAGAAGACCGACATTAGGATTTTTTTTTTCTCAGTAAGTTCTTGTGTTATTACAAAGTTCCAAGTCTACCAGAAAAAACTCTCGCACACTGTGGTCGTTGCTGTGCACAAAGTTCTCCTGGTTCTGCTCCTTTCGCTCAGCATCAGATCATATAAGTCCTTCAAGGCCTCCCTGAAGTCTTCTTGTTCATCATTTCTTATGGCACAATAGTACTCCATTACATTCATATACCATAATTTATTCAGCCATTCCCCAGTTGATGGGCATCCCCTTGACTTCCAGTTTTTGGCTACCACAAAGAGTGCTGCTATAAATATTTTTGTACACGTGGGACCCTTTCCTGTTTTTATAATCTCTTGGGGATACAGTCCTAGTAGCGGTATTTCTGGGTCAAAGGGTATACACATTTTTGTAGCCCTTTGGGCATAGTTCCAAACCGAAAGAACAGTACTTTTTCAATACACAAAAGAAATAGCCAGCAGTTTCTGCCCTCAGTGAGCTTATTACTATTACCTGAAGCTTCATTAGTAACCAGAAAAAGTACCCCCAGTTCTCTGGGTGGACCCCTGTGGGAGATTTATAGGACATAGAGGTGGGGGGATAGGGAGGTGGAGAGAATAGCTATAGTTGTAGGAGTTGCAAATTGAAAGAAATGATTGGCTTTCACATGATAGAACTGGAGAGACTTCCCAAAGGAAGGGCAATTCCAGGGTCAGATTGAATGATGAGAGCCTAGTGAACCAAAGGGCAAGAGGATCTTCCAGGTGTATAGCCCAAGAAGATGGCAGAAGAGAAAAGATCAACTGGTGAAGGAGCTTTTGGGTTGGAAATAAGAGCCAGGCAGTTTGGAGTTGGGTGAACACAGTCCAAGACAACTTTGGTGTGCTGACTGCAGTTTAGGAAAGAGGAGGCCACTGTCTGTCTAGAGAAATCTAACATGGTAGCAGTATAACCAGGACAGCTCCAGCAAGTATAATTAGTGAATCTGAATTTTCTGCCAAGTGATCTAATTTCATTGTTTTTTAAAATAAACAGCTGCAGATCTGGGTTTTCGGCTGATTTTCTTCCCAAGAGCTACAACCAAATAATTTCTCAAATATCTATTCTGAATTTTTTCTTGTTCTTAGCACCAGCTCTAAATGTCAGGGAACTTTTGGAAAGATCTGCCTTACCAGACTGACAGTTTCTTTCTTTACCTTACAGAAGAAGGGTGAGCAGCCAACAGGCCAGCAGAGGCGAAAACACCAAATCACATATCTGATTCACCAGGTGAGCCAGGGCCAGGACCTCAGCCTCCCCACTCACCTAGCTTTTGGACACTATTTTGAAGCCTGAGATTAGGTTCTGCAGAGGGAAGTTGCCTGAAATGTGGCCATCCTTAATCACTGAATTAATTTACAGCTATGCCACTAGGTGGCGATAGTTCCTTTGGGATTTTCACCCCATTTTTAACCTCCAGAAGAAGTCCTGTATATGTATATGTGCTTTGTTTTAAGCAAGCCATTTTCTAAAAGGTTCCCTCATAGGATTCCTTAAACTAATTGACTCCTCCTCATAACTGATTTTCCAAAATTCAATTTCTATCCAAATTTTCAGAAGCGTATTTAGTGCAGAAAAAGTGAATTATACTTATATAATTAATACTTTAGTCACCTCAGGACCAGAGTAAAGCAGTAACAGAGGTAAATCTGATAAAGCAAATAACCTTTAATTTCTCTGTGGTTCTGGGATGTCTTTGTTTTTGTTTTGAATGTTACTTTATAGCAACTCTTGAATATTTGAATACCTAGGAGTAACTCATTTACATATCACTTTTTCTGAAAACATTCTTTAGAGGGTAGTTTTTTCTCCCATTTAGAGGTAAGTATTTTCTCCCATTTTATACAAAAATTGAGGCATATTAAGGCTAAATGACTTGTCCAGAATTCAGTCAGATTTTGGAGTTGAATTTAGGACTCTCCTAACTCCTCCAACTCTCTTTCAACTTGGGATCACAAGTGAGATAATATAAAGTGCTTTGCAAACCTTGAATACATTTTATAAACATTAGCGATTAATATTACACTGGGCTCTTTAGAGCATGTCAGGCTTTATGCTAGCACTGTAGAGGAGGCAGAAATGTTAAATACGATCTCTTCAAGTAAAATACCCATAGCAAATACCTTTCATTTTTCTTGTGGTATTTTCACCTTCCCCAGTTCAGTGAGCCTTTGATGTAATCCTTGTCCCTAGTCTTAGCCCTGCAACCATTAGGGAAAATAAGCGATTGCAGGATTTCAGTGGCTACATGATTCATAACCGAATGAGAATCTCTTACAAAAGAAAAATTCTGTCACTTGCTTCCAGGAAAAGTAAGAGTCAGGTGTTGTTTTGGGGGGGGGAGGATCTTCTTAGATAGGTGAGTGATGCTATTCATTTCTAGGAGGAAGCAGGGAGCAGTTGAGCCAGGGGACAAGTAGGGAAAGTAAACAGCTACTCAGTATTGTTATAATTAGTCATTCACATATAGATAGTATTTTAAGGTTTACATGCCCTCTAGTAAATCATTTCAACACCCCCACCCAAAAACATGCTGTGACTTTCCCATCTACTTGGGCCAGTAGAGATCTGGGCTTTGGATTGTTATCACAATGGAAAAATTTGGGATCATTTGGTATCTCCCAGGGGCAAGAGAAAAAACTTTTAGTACACTAAATCTTTTCCTAAAATTTTCTCCCTGACTCTAGGCTAAGGAGCGAGAGTTGGAGCTGAAGAATACCTGGTCAGAGAACAAGCTCAGTCGTCGGCAAACCCAAGCCAAATATGGATTCTAGGCTTCTGGAACTGATTTCCTCAAGGGATCCCATCTTCCCCTTTCCCCAGTACCAGGTGGCCTGGCCTTGTCCTTCCCAGCAGCTCCAAGTCCCGGACCTTTTTCCCTAGGGCCCCAGCCATCACCTCCTTGAGAAGGAACACATTGGATTTCATTTTCTTAATAAAACTTAGAAAATACAGCTTCCACATCTCTTGGGGCCAACAAAGACTCCCAAGTGACTCTTCCAGAAACAACTGTTGAATTCTAGGTTGGGAACTTGGCTCCTTAACAGGGTGAATGACTGGATGAATTCTGGATTTTGTTTTTTTGTTTTTGTTTTTGTTTTTTTAAACAAAAACAAAGATATCTATTGAAATAAAACATCCAGCCTGACAGAAGCTGCTTACCCTGCACCCTTCCTCCTCCTCTGGTGTGGTTTCCTTTCTCTGAGCCACACCTCTTTATTTGTTGTTCTTTGCTCCTAATTTTGTTTGTACCTTGTGTAAAGTACTCTGTGATAACTTCCTGGGTTGCCTCCTTATTGATTGCTTCTCTTTTGGTCTTGCCACTTAAGGGGAGGTTTTGGTGGCTGAGAGAAGGTTCAAGTTGAGGGCTTGGAACATAACTTCCTGCTTGCCTTTCCAAACCCTTCAACCTGAGAGGTTAAATATAAAGGAAGGAGCTATCTGACTTTTAAGGGTTTGAATCCTAGGAGTAGGTGAGATGCTGAACTCTCTAATGATTAAAATGAGCATCAATGGTTTTTAGTCTAGGGCCAATTTGAAAACTGCTTGGAGGCAGGGGCCTGGACCAAATGACCTTGGAGGTCCCTTCATACTTGTAACCTAAGATTTCCTATCCCTTAAAGGAACAAAGTAGTTCCCTGGACTCCAGCTTGCTTCCTATTAGAGCAGTAAGTTGTGGGAATATTAGTAGTACCTTAGATACTATGTTATGAGCTCTGTCCCTGGTACTGTGAAGTAACTATTGTTGCAACCCTTAAGTGTTTAAAGTTCAGTTAGGAGTGTAGAACAACATTCAAGTATATATAGTGCAAGCTATGTGTATACATAAATAATTGAGGGAACTTGTCTGCAGAAATGTGAACTAGTACAGAAAGTTGTAGGGAATTGGAATCTCATTTTAAAGGAAGGGGTGGGGGAAGGGTTGGGCATAGGACAGGATTTTTCTCAGTGAGCTTTAAGGAGTTCTTTGAGCAGGCAAAGGTAGGGTTGAATAATTCTTGGGTCAACCTTAGACAGTTGGGGAGAGGTCAGGAGAGTGGTTGAGAGAGGTGTGATGACCAGGATGGAATGTGTGAAAATGGAAAGGTCAGGACTCAGGCAAATGCTTTGTGATATTCCTGGCTTTATGTCCCTAGGTAAGTTAGGAGTCTGTTTCTCATTAAGTATAGAGGAGAGTTTCATCATTTACAGGAAAACCATGGGCATATCTGAAATCTGACCTACTTCAGGTTGGAGCCAGACAGGTTCATGTGGTCCACAAGGGGCACTCAGGCTCTGTCTACCTGACGGTCAGTCCATCCAATGGCAATGTATACACAGTCCCTATGCAGGAAGGCATGGTTGGGCAGCAAGGGCTGATGCACTGGGTCTATAGAACATCTAGCAGATTCACAGGCCCAAAGAGTACAAAATGATCCGGTTTATCCATAGAAGCCTCCAAAATTAGATGGTACTTCCCACTTCCATTCCTTTTTTGTACTTAGTACATTATAGATTTAACCAAATGGAGTCCTTAATTCTTGAGATGTCATTCCAAGGTAGCAGTTTGGAGAAGTGGAAGGAACCCTGGAGAGGGAGTCAAGGACCTGGGTTTAAGTCCTAGCTCTGTCATTTAATATGATCGCAACATTTCTGTAGCATTTTACATATGGTTTCTATTTTTATTTCTATTCTATTTATCATTCTCATTTCATAGATGAACAAAGAGACTGAAAGGTCTATTTGCCTTGAGAAATAAAGGCTACAGATGCCATAATGATTTGGGCAGGTCACTTTACCTCTGCCTCAGTTTCTTCATCTTTGAATGAACTATAGACTAAGTGGCTTCCAAGGTTCCTTCCAGCTCTAAATTTAAGATCACAGTAATTGATTCTTTTTTTGACTTGAATTTTACTTGAATTCCCAATATATTGACAATAGTTTTTTTGTTGATACTTAATAGTTGAGCCTTTGAGTCTCATGAAAGATGATGTGATAGAAGTTTGGGATGCAGAATAAAATGAATTCAGACTTCAGGGAACATGAGAGGAAATGGAAAGAAAAAATGTCTTATTGACAGAAATGTTAGGAATATTGAGTTGAAAAGTGGGAACATTGAACTTAAATGTGGAAACATTAATGCTGGAAAATTGGGCTTGAAAGTGGGCAGAATTTTTTGGGAAGGTTTTTTGAGACTCATGAAAATGTGGGGAGAAAGACTGGTGATGGTGAGATTTATTTTTCTTTTTTGTCAGTTTAGGGGCTAGTATAGATCAGGGATAATAGAGGAGGGTAATTGGGTTGTTGGGAAAAGCTTGGGTAAGATAGAGCTTCAGGAAGTACATGACAAGGATTGGTGGAAAGTCTTTGAGAAGTTTGTAATTGGTCCTGAAAGTAGGGGGGCAAATGTTGGAATTGCAAGAACCAAAGTGAAGTTACTTAAAGAGAAGTAGAAGAAAAGGCAGAGCAAAGACCCCCAGTGATTTGATGGCAACCTTGCTTGGGAAGTACTCTGTCTCTTGGTGGAGTGAAGCAGAGATGGCAAAGATACTTTCCTATTCTAAGACATTTTGCCTGGGGAGAGGGGCCCCAGTTGGGTACTGAGACAAACTGGGTAATTGGAAATTTGGCCAGAACAGCCCCCAGGAAGAATAAATATCCTCAGGAGGTAATGAAAGGGCCCTATTAGCTATAGTCCTAGTAGGAGTCGTTAAGGTTGAAGGCTTTGGGTGGCAGTGGTGGTGATAGTGATCAATTCAGTGATGACATAACCTTTGTGTACTTTCACTTGTTGTGACTGCCTTTTTTTTAAAACTTCTCTGTTTCCCTTTCTGTCTTTTTACTTTTTTTGCCCTGTTCTCAGCCTTTCCCATCTGCACTAAAATGTTCCATCTTGAAAGCATTCTGAACTCCTTTCTTGGTTTAGGTTTTCCTGAAGTAGGTGCTGTTGGTGAGGTGAGTGGAGATGTACAGGTGTGGGTGGAAGGTCATGTTCGCAGGAGTGAGGAGGAGCCATAGTGTACCATGTGCTTTATAAAAGTTTCTCACACCTTAGAGATCATGTGGTCTAACTCACACATCTCTCTACCTGTCCCATTTTACAGACGAGGACTGGATTTGCCCTTACGTTGGGATAGATGGTTGAGAAAGGGCTTATTTGTAATGGATGGGGAGAATATAAGACAACTGGGATCAAGTCAACAAGCATTTATTAAAGGCCTACAGTTTTCCAGTCCCTGTGCTAAGATCTGGGTGCTTGGGTGAATTTCCCCTAATCCTTAGGTCTGCCTAAGGATTTGATAGAGCTATCTTCAGAATCTTTCTGCCTTGTTGGCTAAAGGAGTAGGTGGGATGAAAGAATGTGGAGGAGTATATTCGGGATCTTGGAAGAGCAGAATAGGAAGAAGCCGGAGAGAGAAAGGAAAGGCAGCCATGGCTAATGAGACCTGGAGGTTAGGGCATCCTGGAGATCCAATCGTGGGGGTAACGTCTGGAGTAGTAAGGAGAATAAGAGGGGCTGGTTTGTTACCAAAGTAGGTGGGATAGATCAGATTGGAGGAAGGCCTTCCTTGTTCTCAGCAGGTTGCAGATAGGCCTAGAGGTTGAGGGGCTGAGTCAGGAGAGGTGCATACCTTGAGCAGAAGGAGGAGCAGGATTGGATTCAGGTCAACTTCAATTTTTAGAGTACTTTAAGGTTTAACAAGATCACCTTGCAGAGTCAGAATCAGCTTGATATGTCAGACAGCTCCCGTATGTCTGACAACCTTGCTGAACAGAGAAGTTGCCAGCTCAGCAGATTTGCCTCCATCCTCTTTATAAGCTGTTCAGCATTTTTCATGTCCCACAGCTGGACTCCTTAGTACAGCTCCAGTTTCCAATTACATCTCTGCAGGGGTGTTCCACAACCCTGTAAAGAATACTAGTCCTGCTCGGGGTGGAAATTAGTTGAGGGGAGGTCTGCAAGGCCAGTGTCACAACTAAATCCAAATGGAGTAATCTGTTACATATATAGCACTTCTTAAGAGGAGGCATTAAGTTGGAAAGCCTGGGAATTGATGTCAAGAGACCTAGATTGTCTCAACCTTTCCTCTTAGTAGCTGGATGACATTGACTAAACCCTTCATCTCTCTAACCATCAGCTTCCTCATCATTACACCCATTCACTTACTGGTACAAATATGGCTGGACCCCTTTGATAAGATCTCAGAAAAGGCCGGAACATACAGATATTTGCTGGAAAATTGCTGGTTATAAGGTAAATTCAGGTTTTTGTTTTTGTTTTTTTAAATGTTTGTTTGTGGTGAGAAGGAGCACAGGCAGTATGACCATTACTTGGATTAATACAGAACTATAGAAGTTTATTATAAGTACATGAAGCATGGGTATAAATGTGTATTCTCATTAAAGTGGTTTATATCACTTAGTCAACAACCTTGTGAGGTAAGTAAGGCACATGTAATCTTTTATAAACGAGGCAATTAAATTCAGCAAGGGTTTATTTAGTGCTTGAATATGCAAGGCTATGATAGGTGCTTAGGATACCGTGATAGGGTGGGGAAAATCTTAACATACAGCATGTAACAGCCTTGTTAAGCTTCCCAACAATCCTGTATACTGAAGATATTGTCCTTATTTTTCAGAAGAAGAAACTTGCTCAGGGTTACATAACTAGTGAGAATGCTTGAGGCTTACTTTTGAACCATAAAGTCTTTCTGACTCCAAGCCCAGAGTTCTATGCACTGTATTATACTTCTTAAAAAAATAAAATAAAATACAGTCCCAGCCATTTAAGGGCAAAGGAAAAATGGAGACAAAATGCTGCAAGAAGTTTGAGGAAGGAGAAGTCAACTTCAGCTGAGGGAAAGAAGGAAGCAAATAAGCATCTACTGTGACGGTCACTGTGCTAAGGGCTTTACAAATTTCTCATCCGATCCCCACAACCACCCTGGGAAGTAGGTGCTATTATTATCCTCATTTTACAGATGAGGAAATAGCCTGAGAGGTTAAGTGACTGCCCAGGGTCATGAAACTAGTCTGAAGTTAGATTTGAACTCAGATTTTCCCGATTCCAAACTCAACACTATCCACTGTTCTACTTAGCTGTCTCAGACTTAGAAGGATATCAGTGGGATAAGAAATGATTTCTAGACATGAGGAAATTTACAAAGTTGGGAGTAAAATGAGACTGGGAAACAACCCATAGTCTTCTGGGTGAGCTTGATGGAGAGTGTAAAGCCAAGCAAAGTAAGGCTAGAAAGGTAGATTGGAGCCAGATCATGGACAATCTTGTCAAGTTAAGGAGTTTGTTTATTATCTTATAGGGATTGGGAGGCTCTGACAATCTGCCTGGGGGCTTGACATGGTCAGAGCTTTAGAAGGATTTTGGAAGCTGCATGGAAGATGAACTTAATAGAGACTGGAGACAGACCACTTAAACAGCTATTACAGTATTCCAAGTGAGAGGTGATGGCATTAGGATTGGATAAGAAGAAAAATGGTTGTGAGATACGGCAACAGGACTTGGTAATTGGTTAGAAGGGAGTGAAGGAGAAGGGAAAAAAATCAAAGATTAAACAAGGGGTTTTGGATAATTAGGAGGATGATGTCATTAATAGAAAAAAGGTTAGGGAGATAGGCAAGGTGGAATAGTTTTTTGAGTAAGGGGGTGGAGTGGGGGAATCTAGTTTGGTCATTGTAGAAGCACATTTAAGTGGAGATACCTAACAAGCATCTGAAAACCTGGGACTAGAGTTTAGCAATAAATAATATAGATAACATATCTCTGAAATTTCAGTATGCTTTTCCTGTCTCATATCATACAACAACCCCATGAGGTAGGTGCCATTAATATCCCCTTTCTAGCAATGAGGAAACTGAGAAAAGTTAGGTGACTTGCCTAGGGTCACACAGCCAGTAAATACATGTGAGGCCAGATTTGAATTTGACAATTCCAAGTTTAGTGCTGTATTCAGCATACCACCTAGCTGTCTGGGTAGAGATTAGGCCCAGATAGAGATTCAGGAATCATCGGCAAAGAGGTAATTGCATGCCCAGGAGGGTAGTCAAAATAAGAGAGTAGCCCCAAAAGATTTATGACTTGCCCAAGGTGTCACCACTGCTAAGTGGCAAACTGAGGCAAACTTGGAACCCAGATTTCCTAACTCCAAACTCCATCTTCTCATTGTCCATTTACTTCCATAATTTGTGCTCCCACTTTTTCGTATTGCATTTCTCCTGTTCAGTGGTGCTTCTTTACAGGCTAATCCCTGGATTAGTCAGTATAGATAATTTTAAATCAGGTTTTGCTCCTTTACACATCGTGACATGCTTGCTGAAAATCAAGGTGGTATGAGCCTATTTCATTTTTTCTGCTCTTCCTGGGGTCCAAAACACTAGTGTGTTCCATGTAATAGGGACTTAACATATTTATTGAATTGCATCTCAGTGAACTGACTCCTATTATAGTAACCCATTTCCTCCTGTGATAATAGCTGCTCATCTCCAATCCACCTTTTATTTCAGTTGTTTCAGCCCCACCCTCATCAAAAGGGAGGTATTTGGGGATTGCTGGCTTGCCTTGGTGGCATCCTGTCTTGGTTCAGCAAATACTTGCCTCTAAACTGGAAGGGAAAGTCAAAGTTCCCTAGTGCTGGTAGTCATGTTAGAAGGGAAAGGGCAGACCAAACCCAGTCCCAGAGAATAAGGAGCAGGGAAAGGATTGGGTGATGGGGAGAGGGAGAAGTCTGCATTCAAATTCGTAGACTCATTATATAATGTTGAAGCGAGAAGGGACTTTTTAGATAATCTAATCCAGCCTTTTCATTTTACAGCTGAGGAAACTGATCCCTATAGAAGTAATGACTTATTCAAAGCTATCCAGTAACTTCATGGTACAGCTTGAACTCTAACCCAAGCTTTTGGACTCAAAATCCTATATTCTTTCTGCCACACTATCTTGTGTCTCTTGCTCCTACTGTAGACTATGGTAAGAATGGGTCCAGAACTGGGGGTGAGAAAACCTGTGGCCTCGAGGCCACATGTGACCCTCTAGGTCCTCAAAGGCAGCCCTCTGACTGAATCCAAACTTCACAGAACATTTGTTCTGACTCCAGACAATTGGTTTTCCTTTGGGAGACTTCAAGGAGAGGACAGAGACCCCGGGCAGTGGTTACAGTTTGCACCTTGTAGAGGTGCTGCAAGGAGATTTAGAGGAAAGGAGGAACATAGCCACTGTCCTGCGTGAACCCCTATTTCAGTGGGGAAGATAGAACTCAGATCAACACAACAGCTATAAAAGTATCTGGATAGAGCTCTAGGCATCAGTGATGGGCTACTAGGGAAGGTGAGTGGGGGAAATGGAGCTGGCAAGATGATGATATCAGTAGGAGGGCTTCATAGAGAAGTTAAATTATTAGTAACTTCATAGCATCACCAGTCACAAAAGGTTAGAGCTAAAAGGTCTAGATTAGAGGTCATCTAATAAAATTCCTTCATATTACAGGGTGAGGAAACTGAGGAGCAAAAAAGGGAAAAAAACTTGGCCAAAGTCACATGACTAATGACAGAATTTAAAACCAGGCCAGACTTAGCATCTGTGGAATGGAGTTCAAAAGGGAGGGAGGAAGTGAGGCAGAGAAGGAAAGGCTCAAAGGAGGTCATTAAGTACTAGAGAATTTGGAAGGGTGGCGGCTATGCAAAACTGATTAATACATTTGATCCAGGAAGGTCAAGGCATTGAAGCAGGGGAAGAAATAGATTAGGTTAGGGAACTGAGTCAGGTCAAGAGCGCTCCTATGACAGAGAGTGAGTACTTCTGTGTCTGTGCTCCCCTGATACAAACCTGACCATCCATCCAGTCTGACAGAAGGTTATTCTCTCTGGGAAGATAATTCTGCTCCATCTAATTTGATTTTAGGCTGAATTAATAGAAGCATAGAGTGCAGGAAACAAGAGGGTGTTGTTCTTGCTTTAGTTTTCAATGATCAGGCTACATCTGGAGCATCGTGTCCAGGGCCAGATAGCCTGTTTTGGAAAAGACATTGCTCAGAGGAGAGGGACCAGGTAGTGAGGGACCATAATATACAAGGATCTGTTAGAGGAACTGGGAATGTACAGCCTGGAGAAGACAGACTTAATGGGGAACACGATAGCTCTCTTATACTTTGATTAGACCTGTTTGACTCTAGGAAGCAGAACTGGGGTCAATGGCTGATCAGAATAAGATTTTGGCTTAATGTCAAGAAAAACTTCCTAAATGGGCCGCTGCCTAAGGGCTCCTCTGGACCCTCCTGCCTTTAGAGTGATTATCAATAGTAACTCTTGCTGTTTTCCTCCCAGCCTGATGTCTTTCTTTTTCTTGGCCTCAATGAATGGGCGTTGCCTCACCCTAAGTAACTACTTGCAAAGACCTTGACCTAAAGGGCCCAAGATCTCTCAATGCATCCTGGGTCATCTCCAGTCATCCTGATGAATATCTGGTCACTGGATCCAGATGTCTCTGGAGAAGTGAGGCTGGTGACCTTGCACAGCCTCACGCAAAACAAAGTCAAGTGCAAGTCATGTCATCATTTCTCTGATGGCATGGTCTTCTTTGGCAACGAAGGATGAACACAACATAGATAAGATATTTGTCAGGGATTTTGTAGTGGGAGATACCTATCCCTTCTACAAATAGGTGGACTAGACTAGTGGGACTAGAAGTGGGGAGAAGGAGCAAGCATCTATTAAGCACCTACTGTATACCAGGCACTGAGTTAAACACTTTATAATTACTATCTTGTTTGATCCTCACAATAACCCTATTTGCTGAGGTAGTTGCTATTATTATTTTCATTTTAAGAAACTGAGGGAACAGGTTAAATGACTTGTCCAGGATCACACTGCTAGTAAGTGTCTGTGATTTGAACTTAGGTTTCCTTGACTTCAGACCAAGTGTTCTAGCCACTTTGTCACTTCCAACTCTGGGATTCTGGCATCTCTCCCCTTATACTAGTATCTCTTGGCCTGTTATATTTTCCACCTCCATCTGTCCTCAAGGCCTGGACAGTAGCTTGCTTTTCCATTGAGCTCTGGGGAAGATATTCATGTGCACATGAAAGGGTAGAGTGGTCTTGGGAGGGGCTTGGAGAACTTGAATTTCTGAGAGGGGAAGTGTTCAGTGATAATTTATTAGCCAGACAACAACCAACAAACAACACCTCAGCATCTGTTCCCATCAAACCATTCCTTTGGAAAGCAGCAGCACTGGACCGAGGCCCAGACACAAAGGCTTCGGAGCCAAGGAAGCCAGGGTTCGGGAAGAAAAACCAAGACACCTCAGAGGATTTCAAAGCACGTGTACATATGGCTTTGGCTCTTGTTGTCCTCTTAAGAGAGCTGGTGGAAGTCTTCTAGAGGGTAGAGGCTGGCAGAGGGAACCTAGGTATCTGACCCCTGAGTCCTCTGACTCTCCTCTTACCTTGAAGGTGAGGGGGAAGGCTTTGTATATAGATTTGTTTTCTGAGTCTTGGAATCCAGGGTGGAGATGTTGAAGACTGATTAGAGAAACCTTCCCAGGGGTGGGTTAGGGGGAGTAGTTATGGTCCCATGGTACAGCAGAGGATTGAGGCTGCACTCAGATGGAGTCTCCAATCCAAAAAGCTTGACATACTCTGTGGAGAGAAGCCAGTGAAGTATAGCGTAGCAGCAGTCGGGGCTCCTGACTCCCAGGCCCATCCTCTCTCTGATACACTTGACCCTACCATCCCATTAAGCTATTATCCGATATTTCTCCCCCTTTTTCCAGAAAAAGAAACTGAGGAAACTAAGTGACTTGTCTAGGGTCACACAGCTGGTGTCTGTGATTTGAACTTATATTTCCCTGACTCTAGACCAAGTGCTTTTAGAAAAAGCTGGCTACAGTAGTTGCTTCCACTTCTTTACTTTCTTCTCCCTTTTCATCATCTTGCAACCCGACTTCTGTCCTCACCACTCTGTAGAAATTGCATCTTGAAAGGCCAATATTGATCTCTTTATTGCTAAATCCAATGGCCTTTTCTCAGTCCTTGTCCTCCTAGACCAATGTTTGACACTGCTGGCCACCCACTCTTTCTAGATAATCTATGCTGCCTGGGTTTTCTTGACATCACTCTGTCATGGTTCTCTTCCAGCCTGTCAAGCCAACCCTTGTCAAGACCCTTGTAGGTTTCACCCTTCTGCAGAGATTTGTCCAAGGACTATGTTCTAGGTCCACTATTCTCTATGCTTTCTCCCTGTAATTTCATCAGCTCCCAGTGATTCAACTATCATCTTTATGCAGATGACTCCTAAATCTACATATTCAACCCATATCTTTCTCCAGGCCAGAAGACCAGAGGACCTCCATCAGCCTGCTCAACTTAGGTCCATGTTCTATAGGCATTTCCAACTCAATATGTCCGAAATAGAACTCATCTTTTCCCCTAAATATCCTTTCCTTTTAACTTAACCTGTTTCTGTTGAGGGCACCACCATTTTTCTGGTCACCAGGTTTAAAACCCAGAACTCATCCTCAATTCTTTATTCTCACTCACCCTCCTATATCTAATCAGCTGCTAAGTCTTGTCAATTCCATCTCTCACATTCATTCCCTTCTCTCTACTCCCAGCCCCAACTACTCTAACCCAAACTCTCATCACATCCCATCTATACTAACATAATAGCCTCAACTGCTTTCTCTGCATCCAGTCTCTTGTCTCTATTCTGTCCTCCCCACAGGTGCCAAATTGATATTCCTCAAGCCTGAGTCTACTCCCTCACTCTGGAAACCTTAGTGATTCCCCTTTGATTTCATTTTAAAATGCTAACCCCCTTTCATGGCATTTAAAGTCCATCACAATTTGGCATCATCCTATCTTTCCAGGATGATTATACATTAACCCTCTTAGGAATGCTACACTCTGGTCAAACAGGCCAGCCTCTGCCACTTCTCTGTGTGCCTTTGCACTGGCTACCCCTTCCAGCCTGGTCTGGAAGGCTCTTCTTCATCTCTGCCTCTTAGGCCCTGGTTCCCTTCAGGGTTCAGTTGTGATGCTGCCTCAGTTTTTCATGCCCCACCTCCTCCTACATTGACTTATCTGTGAAAATGTATCTTTCTAGTAGCATAGAACTTCCTTTAGGGAGGCACTGTCTCACTTTTGTACTTCTATCTCTAGAGTCTAGCATACATTTACTAATTTAATAAAGTTAATTTAATAAATAATACTCCCTAGTATTTAATAAATGCTTATAAACTGATTCTTTAATTTTATGATCCCATTCCCATTCTGGAAGAAAGAAGCCACTGTGTACGTATATATCTATATATACACCCATGTGTGCAGACATGTACTTGTGCACATACATGTTCCAAGTACTTCTCTCTTACTCTTTGTCATCCTGAGAGAAGATTGACCTAATTAGGGAAATATGTGCCCTCCTGACCCTAGACATCCAAACTTGAATTCACCTCAGCAATGTTTATTGGATCCAAGGAGCTGCACCTGCCCCCGGTCTGGGGGGAGCTGTCGAGAAAAATTACGTGGGAGAGTATGTCCCTGGGAAGGCTGGTGTCGGAGGGAGGAGGCAGTGCCTTGGTCTAGGGTCTGTGAAGAAAAATGAAAATATCAGGTGCATGTCACCCATCTCCCCTTGCTTTTAGGGCTCCTCATTAGCCTCAATTAACAGAGATTCCTTTCCTGAACCATCTCTGGGTCTCATAGACACCTCCAGAAATAGTGGCCTTGGAATCACTGGACTTGAGTCCTGGCTCTTGCATAAGCTGTGACTTAGGACAAGTCATTTAACTTTGATGAGACACAATTTCTTCATTTACAAAACAAGAGGAAATGCTTTTCTTCCTTAGCTCACAGGGTTGCTATAAGAAAAACATTTTGTAACTCTTAAAGTGCCATTCTCCCTGGGTCCTGGATGCTTAGCTCCTCCTTTCTCCTCTATCTCAAGTCCCTCTCTCCTTCCCTTCTCTCTCCAATCCTCAGACTTCATCTTTTTTTGCCCACTTCTCTCTGTCCCACTTACCTGGGTTACTGTGACAGGCCGAGACTGGCACTTCCGGAGGAAATGGTGCCCAGCAGGTAATGGAGCAACCTCTGAGTAGACATTGAGAAGGCCTTCCTTCTTACTGCCTCTGCCCATAGCATAGAAGGCGATGGGCTCCTCTGGCTCTTGGTAGATGGGATGAGGGGGCCCGGGACGTGCAGCAGGCTGCGATGTCTTTGGGGCTGGAATGGAGTAGAGCTGAGGGAGTAGCTGGGGCTTGGTTGGGACAGGAGGCTTGGACCTGGGTAGCTGGGAAAGGAAAAGGAGGCAGTGAATCCAACCCTTCCCATCCCAATACATAAGTGAGATCTGGGGAGACCAAGGTAGAATTAGTCCAAAGTCAGAGCTGCCCCTTCTCCACTTGAAGTGATAGGACCTCTTCTTCCACCCAAGAGTTACCTCCCCTTCAAATACCCCCTCACTCTTCCTTTCCCCCTAGCTTTCCTTATTCCTCTGAGTCTCTTTAAAATTTGTTTTATAAGTTAATTTATTTATTTTTAGTTTTCCATAAGTTTTAAATTTTCTCCCTCCCTTCCCCAGGATGGCATGTAATCTGATATAGGCTTTACATATACATTCTATTAAACATGTTTTCACATTAGTCATGTTGTATTAAAGAATTAGAATGAATAGGAGGAACCATGAGAACGAAAAAAACAGAACAAAAAAGAAAATAGTCCACTTTGCTCTGCATTCAGACTTCATAGTTCTTTCTCTGGATGTGGATGGCATTTTTTTATCATGAGTCTTTTGGAGCTCCTTTAGGTCCTTGCATTGCTGAGAAGGGCTAAAATATCAGTCATCGCACACTGTGGCTGTTACTGTGTACAATGTTCTCCTGACTCTACTCACTTCTGAGTTTCTCCTTCTGGGACCTTTTTCTTTCTGAGATCTCCCCCTAAGGTCATTCCTCTCCCAGGTTCCGTCCCCACTCTAAGTCTCTTATTCCTCTAAGCTCCTTGGCTCCTTGCTGTGGTCCCTCTTCCTTTCCCCTACATCTGCCTCCCTAATCTCCATCTCAACATATCCACCGCATCCCTATCTGGTTTTGAGTGCTCCTCCCTCCTGTTACCTCTGTTACCTCCCCCTTTCGCTAGGTTGTTGGTAAGGGTGGGAGGGGGAGGCAGGAACAGATTCATCTGATAGCACCATCCACTTTTAATACCTCCTCTGACTCCCTAGGTCCAAGACTGTCCTTGTTCACAGGACTCAGGGTTTGTTCCTGTTTGTGGACTGCACTGTACTGGGAAGCTCCACTTCTGCCCTCACTCCTGGATTCTGATTGTTCTATCTGCATGGAGATACCAGCTGGTGCAGGGCTCTGTGGAAAAAGGAGAGAGTTCAGTGATAGAAGGGCCCAATCACCATCGAGCAGATCAGGAAAGGAGAGAATCTGGGACAGCTGGATAGATGGGGAGGAAGGAGGAAGGCAATAACTCATCAGAGTAGACTCCCTAGACTTCTTAGGTCCTCGGGGAAGGCCTTTGGCTGAATACCAGGGCTGAAGAATACAGTGTGTGTATGTGTGTATGATTCTCTGTTTCCTTCAGACTCATTTTCAGTGTTTCACCCTGTATGTTTCTAGCTTCTGTCAAGGAAAGTCAAGACAACAAGCATTTATTAAGTACCTACTATATGCCAGCCAAAATTAGTGTCTGCCCTCAAGGACCTCACAATCTAATGGGGGAAACAACAGACAAATAACTATATACAAACAAAAATATATACAGGATAAACTGGATCTAATCTCAGAAAGAAGGTGCTAGAATTCAGGGGCACCAGGAAGGGCATATGGATGTCTCCAGGTATATCTTACCCTCCAGCTCCCTGATCCTCCTCTTTTCTTCCCCCTCTCTCCTTCTCCTTTAGCTGGCCATAATATAGAACTAAAGGATATTTTTAATAGTTATCATATTTGTAGAACAGAATAAATTCTATGTTCCTTTCCCTTAGCTGAAAAGAGAGACAAATGAAACATCTTATTTTCCTCTTAAAAAACACCCTAAGTCAAATTACTTTTAACTTGTATCATCTTTGATTGATTTTTTTTCCCCCAGTGGAGTGGTGATTCTTACTAGAACAAAGCCTCCACAGCCTCCTCCATCACCCAGAGCAGATGAATAGTAACTCTCCTTTGGAAGCTCTCCAGATATAGACACTCCAACATCTTCTCATGGCCATCTAATTCTGTTTGGTTTTTTTTAATGACTGACAGCAAGAAGTTTCCCCGTGTACAGCAGCTCAGTCCTCTTGCTCCATCCTCTGAAAAGCCAAGGAACTATCTAGAATCTTTTTCCATGAGTCCTTTCATGTTTGTGAGGATGATAAGCAAGTCTTCTCTTACAATTCCTTTCTAGTGACTTCAGCTCCTTGTTTCTCAATACTGTCTTCAGTCTCTCTTTCTCCTCTCTGGCTCTCTTCAATCTTTTTTTCTCTCTGTCTCTTTCTGTGTGTCTCTCTAGTCTCATCTTTCTGTCTCTCCAGTGTCTCTCTCTCTCTTTTGATCTTTTTACATCCTTCCCTCTTTTTTCTTCTTCAATTCACTCTCTTTTAAAATAAATTTTTATTGCTGTCTGGTTTTGATATCCCAACAAGGAGACTCAGCCCCAGTAACCAGGGAGAACTATCAAAAACAATGGCCTCTATTCTTTCACCTTCAGTTTTGGTCAGAATGAATCAGAAACTCCTTAGCCCAAACTAGAAGAAATCTCTCCAGTTCTGTTCCCCCAGGACCTCAACTCTGCTCTCCAGTGTCTCTGCCTCAGACTATGTGAAATTCAGTGACTTAGAGGTGTAACCCTAGGTGAGTCACTTTGCCCCTCTGCCTCAGTTTCCTCATCTATAAAAATGTAGATAATAATAGCACCTTCCAGGGTTGCTTTGAGGATAAAAAAAGAGCTTTGCAAATCTTACAGTGCTATATAAATGCTAGGCATCATTATTAATTATTATTACAGTTTGCTCCCAGAGTAGAGACAACTATGCAGTGAAGACAGCCCTGGATTCAGATTGTGACTCTAGTCCAAGCTGTGCCTGCTAAACTTGTTGTGTGATCTTGAATGAGCCCCATCTTCTCTCTCTGGGCCTCAGTTTCTTGGTCCATTAAATAAGGGGACTGGATGAAAGAGTCATGAAATCTCTCCAGGGTTGGGAGGGACTTCAGAGGTCACCCAGGGTCTCCTCTACAGCCTCCCTGACAAGTGGTCATCCAGGCTCTAGAAGAAGATATTCAGTGATGGAAAATTGACGATGTCCTGAGGCAGCCCATTCCATTTTTGAACAGCTCTCATGGTTAGGAAGTTTTTCCTTGCATCAAATTTAAATCTGCCTCAGCAATTTCCACCCATTATTCCAGGCTCTGCCTTCTGGGACCAAGCAGAGCAAGCCTCTCCACTCTTTGTTAAGACAGCCCTTCAAGATACTTGAAGACTGCAGTCTTGTCCCATCATTTCCTGCTCAAATCTCTTAACTCCAAGCCAGCACTACCCACTGTGTTATCAAACTGCCTCCTGTAACCCCAGTAATGTCTCCTTTGTTGGGTCATCCAACCAATTCCAAATCCCCTCAACTGTGCTATAATAGATTGTGCCTCTCCATGCTTTCCTGAAGTTTGAGCAGTTTAATAACCCAGACAATATAGCTGTTGGGCAGAGGACTGGTGTGGCCTGAGCTGTTTTTGAAGTCCCTACCAGCTCAAATATTCTAAAAACAGTTAACTGGCAAAGAGGGTAGACTTAGAGTTAGGAAGGGCCGAGTTCAAATTCAGCCTCAAATACTCACTAGCTGTGGGATATCTGCCACACTATTTAACCTTCCAGATTCCTCATTTCATAATGAATACATGTGTTTGTCCTTCGTTGCCAAAGAAGACCATGCCATCAGAGAAATAATGACATGACTTGCACTTGACTTTGTTTTGAGTGAGGGAGGGCTGTGCAGGTCACCAGCCTCACTTCTCCTCCAGAGCCATCTGAATCCAGTGACTAGATATTTATCAGAATGACTGGAGATGACCCAGTATGAGGCAATTGGGGTTAAGTGACTTGTCCAAGGTCAGGCAGCTATTGAGTGTCAAGCGTCTGAGATGAGATTTGAACTCAGGTCATCCTGACTCCTATACTGGTGCTCTATCCACTGCACCACCTAGCTGCCCCCATAATGAAGATAAAAATGGTGTCTACCTCCTGCAGTTTTTATGACGATGAAACGCGGTATGTGTAAAGTGCTTTGCAAACCATAAAGATCTACTTGTAGATCTAAAGATCTACAATAAGATCTTCTCTTATTATTAGGAAGAACTAAGCGTTTATGTAGCCCCTACCATGTTCCAGGAATGAGGCTAAATGCTTTTTACAAATGTTATCTTTTGATCCTCACAACATCCTGGAAAGAAAGGGGCTCTTCTTATTCCCATTTTAGCTGAGTTTAGGTGACTTGCCTAGGGTCACTCAGCTAACAAGTGCTGAGGGCACATTAGAACTCAGGTTTTCCTAACTCCGGGCTCGGTTTTCCATCCTCTATATCATCTGCTGCCTCTGTGTTGGGTGTCGAAGTCTAGCGAGGCACCCTAAAGGTGAACCTTCCTGCTTAAGAAAGCCCAGGTCCCGGGTGCCGGGTGCCGATCCCCAGTCTGGCCTGGTTTGGGAAGGTACCTGGCGGATACAGGGCTGCGTGAGGTGCTCGCCGTAGGGGCTGAGCGGACTCTGGGAATAGTGTCGCAGCAGGTCCGGGAGCCGCTCGTGAGCACTGTCCTCGCCCAGAACCACGTGGCGCCCATCTTCCAGCTGGGCCAGCAGGAAGTGGCGGTAGCAGCTGCGGCTCCTGCGGGAGAGAGCCGGGCTGAGACATGGGGGCAGGTCCCGCCACCCGACCGCTTCAGCCCTCAGCCCAGCCCAGCTCCCTGCCGGCCCCCAGCTTCACTCTGCCCTCTCTCCGTTCTCCTCCTTTCTCCCTCTTCCTTCATCATTTCGCCTTTTTCCAGATTTACTCCCTCAAGGAAATAGTTTTCCCCTTGTCCCCAGAGCAACTCATTCATCTGTCAATCAGCATGAGGCCCCACCCTCACTTGACAATCTGCATGAACTTCAGTAGGAAACCTCGATCTCTTCCTCTTCGCTCATCTGCAAAAAACCCAAAACAAAAACCCTGAGCCTCACCTGTAAGTCAGCACAAAGGCCACTGCGCTCTCGCTAAACCGCACCAAGTAGCAGCCCGGGGGTTTGTTTTCCAGCAATCTCTCGGCCTCCCTGAAAGTTTGAAGGAAGGTTCTCGAATGCCTGGACCCCCCCTTCTACCCCCTACGTGGTGGTCCCACTAAATTTCTGGTCTCATTCTCTTCTCTACACCGTGGTTGTGCAGGAGGCAGGATGCAGTTCCCCTCCCTAGCAAGATGCTGAAATGGCAGGAAACCCCGGGGAGTAGGGAGAAAGGGAGCGTTAGTTGAATGAGTGGAAAAAATGAATAAATGACTCTCTTGCTAAGTTCCTGGAGGGGTCGGGATCGTGGGTCCTTTCCAAGGTAAAGGGGTAGTTATTTGGGCTAGTGTATGAGGAGTAGGACATAGTAGGGAAGAAAGAACTGAACTTTTCTTCCTCGAAACAGCTAAGACAGAGAGACGGGAAAGGGATTGAGGGCTGGGATTTTAGAGTGAGGTTTGGCTAAAAAGCAAATTAGATCTGTCACATTGGAGGGATGTACTCAGAGAGAAAAAATTAGAAAAAGAGACAGAGGGAAATAAAGATAAGATGTAGAAAAGAGTGACAAAGATATAATAGAGAATTAAAGACAATGAAAGATACAGAAATAAACTAAAGAAATGGACATAGAGGACGACACAGGTACATTGGCAAAGGGATGGAGACCCAGAGAGAAAATGGTTACACAGTGTGAAATCTTGAGGACAGGGGGATGGCTGAGAAAAAGGAAACTGAGATCTAGACTGAATTTTATCCATCTGATCCTCCTCACCGACGAGTGATAAAACCATGGAACCAGACTGGGGCTTCCCCATCATGAAAGAACCAGGGTGCCTGGGTCTTCTGAAACCAGGCCCTGGTCTCAGCCTGAAGGGATGGTCCCCCTAGTCCAAGTACTTCCTCAGCTTTCCTTGTGTTGCCTGGAATAAGGATAGTCCCCTGGTCTTGGAGAGAAACCTGGATGGAAGAAAATTTGGATTGTGAGCAAATGCTACAGCCAGAGGGGCTTGTATCCCATCTGTAGAGCACATTCTGGTCCTATGTTACAGTTTCCCCTGCTAACCACTTTCTAAATTGAAATTACTTCTGAAAAAGCTTTCCTAGAAACTGATGAGCTTCACCTTCCATCTTCCTCTGAACCACATGGCTCTGCAGTCTTGGAGAGGGTGGAGGTTAGAGAATGAGAAGACTTTTCAGAGTTGGGTTAACCCATACACCCAGGGAATAAAGGAAATGACAAGAAAGGGGATCCCACAGGTTTCCATTTCCCCAAAGGTCAGAGAAAGAGAGGTTCTACTAATATAGTGGAAGGGATTGCGGTTAGATGGCAGGAAAGAGAAGCATCATAAAAATCATGGTGGGTCAGACTGGCCTATGGCAGGATTATGGGAGCTGGGTGGAAAGCTCAGTCCAGATGGTACAGTGTTGAAGAAAGAGCACAGAATTAGAGTGGGAAGACCTGGGTCTGGATCTTGTCTCTTTCACTACCTTCATGATCTTGGGTCAATGAAAAGTCTCTCTGAACTCAGACTCTGCCTCAGTAAGCTAAAGACATCACACCAGATGATCTCTACGGTCCTTTCCAACTCTGAATCCTGTAAACTATAATTAAGAGTTGCAGAGGGACAGTGATGATAAAAGGGGTTAATTGACTTGCTTCTTTGGCTCTCTTAGTTCCAGTTCAGGTGCCCACTTTTCCTGCTCTCCTTTTCACCCTCTTAAATCCATTTCCTCTAGGAAGTGTCATTAAATAAAGCTCCTTTATAGGCCTGGTATCCACAGGATTGGGGGTATGTATGTGTGAGAGGTGAAGGATGCAGACTCAGAGGTTCCTAGTTTTTTTCTCTCCACTCACCTTGGTGTGATTGGGTGGGACACTCTCATCTTCCGATGCCTGAGGCAGTGTAGGCAGTGCCATGCTTCTTCTGCTCTTCCGGGTTGGATGTTTTGGGTGGAAAGTACTGAAAGTTGGAACAGGTTCTTTCCATTCCCCTACATGTACAAACAGAGCTGTGGGCTCTCTTCCAAGGGGATTGGATGTAACTGTAATTCTATTTTACTTTCCTATTGCCTCTAGCCCCTCTCCTCAGATCACCCAGGGATAGAGAGAGGCCACAGCATTTCTTTGAGAATAGAAATAGACTGATATTGCAAAAAGAATGATGGAGGATATTGATGGGCGGCAGTGGGGAGAAAAGATGCTAGCAGGAAGTACTTCCCAGGGCAATGAGAAAATGAGGGATAAGGTACAGAAGGTATAGTATGAGAGGGAGTTGATGTTTGAAGAGGGATGATTAAGCAGCAAGGAAGAGTTCTGAATGATTAGGAGAGTTTGAGGAGAAAAGGCAGGGAGAAGCTGGAATAGAGGTATCCTTTGAGTCTGGTTTGGTGAAGTACAGTGGGAAAAGCATCATGACTTTTCTGTAATGGATTCTGTCAACTTTAGGGTTCTGGGATTCAACTGCCTGAGAAGCAGGACACCTGGGTTCTAATCCACTTCTTATGGACCATTCTTACATGTCTTTGACAATTTCAGAACACTTTGTCTCCGTCCTCTATCCTCAACCTTTTGTCCAATTCCCTGCTTATGATTTATAACTCAGCTCCGTACTTAATCTGTGTGACCACAGGGAAGTGACTTCCAGGGTCTGCTGGGAGCAACTCACAAGGGCTCTCTAAACAGTGATTGTTAAATTTTAAGTTTGAGCATTTACACATGGGAAATCTGCAAGTGCTACATACAAATTAGGGTTTGATGCTTTGTTGATTATCTAGGTTTAAGTAATGGAAAAAGATGACAATAAGGCAGACTAAACTTAAAAGTGTATCTTTCCTACATTTCTTTCCCCCACCCTATGCATCTCTCCCCCTGAAAGTTGATTATTAAATATCTACTAGCATATCCTTGGCTTCCCAATATATAGTCCTCATTTTAAGGCTTATACTAGATGACCCCTAACGTTCTTTCCAACTCTAAATCCTGATTTCCCAGGAGTCGTTATTTATGTTGTTTCCTACCAAATCTCTCTTCTCTACTCTAAGGATTTCAAAGGATTTTAGAAATCTAACTATTCCTCTGTTGAAGAATAGAAATGGAAAGAACAATGGAAGACAGAAAGAGAGAAAGAGGGCTCCTAAGGGAAGATATTCTGCCACCTAACCCACACATTTCCTTTCTGATTCCTGTTCAGAGAAAGGGGACCCCTTAACCTGCCATCCAGAGAGGTCACGGGGCTGTTGTAGATGAAGTCAGAGGATGAAGAGGAAAGAGGAAGGGTGATAGGCAGGGAAAAACCTAGCACTTACCTTGGGGAGGCATCTGATCTATGGGCATCTCCATGAAAGGGGTTTTGTGAGACTGAGCCCCCTCCCCTCCAACCAGAGCAGGTGTATGGCTGTATGTGCTTCTCAGCTCCTCTCTTCCCCTACCCCCCTCCCAGGGGCAGGAAATGGTACCTCACCCACAGCCCAGGCCCTGGGACCCACGTCATGGAAAGCAATGTTCCTCCCCGGAAGTGTGTGTGTGTGTGTGTGTGTGTGTGTGTGTGTGTGTGTGTGTGTGTGTGTGTTGGTGAGGAGTAGAAGTGTGAGAGGAGAGGGATGGGGCAGAGAATGTTTCTCTTTTAGTTCTTGAGAAATCCTTCCTATTGCCACACCACCATCCCTCCCAATGTGGAAGGCTCTCTTTTCTTCTTTACTCTTACCACCTCATCGAAGGTTTTTTCCCCTATTGTCTTCTCAATCCTTCTGTTCACTCAGGACAGGATATGACTAAGATTGATGAGATCAGGTCTGTAAAGTGCTTTCAGATCCTTGGAAGGGATTTTTGAGGGTCAACACTCAGGATCATTCCAGACCCATTAAGGATATGTGGAAAGGGAGGAGAGGCAATGGTGTAGGAGGAAGGTGTAGATAGGCTTTAGACAATGGTGAAACCAGGGGTGAATGTATGGGACCCTGGGGGACTGGAATACTGGAAAACTGACTCTTGGTACTGGAAGCTAGATGTTGGATCAAGATGGGAAAGTCTGTTCTGATCTAATTCTCCTCCACAAGCTCTTACCTCCTTGGACTAGAAGTTAGAAAACCTGGATTCAAGTCCCCTAAATTTACTAGGTGTGTTAACTGGAGCTTTACCCTTGACTTCTGAGCCTGTTTCCTCATCTAATAAATGAGGTCTGATGTTGTAGGAAGAATATCATTTTAAGTCAGAAAACCTGGCTATGCTACATTACCCATATGGGTAAGTCAGCTCTCTGGCTTCAAGTTTTTCATGTGTAAAAAGAGAAGTATGGACTATATGCTCATTCAGAAAGTTGCCTTCCATTTCTAAGTCGATAATGCTATGATCCTGCTCTGGAGGACTACTTATGTGACAATGACATGGTCTGTGTCCTTGGGAGGGGTCTCAAGTGAGACTTGAGGTGCTGCAGTAGTAGTGGAAATTCATACCTGACTCATGTCCTGCCTTTATCAGGCTTACAGAAAGAAAAAGTGTCTATCACTTTACCATTTACTAATAGAGTGTCTCTCTTGCTATAGAAATATACATTAAAAATTAGAAAAGGAGAGGATTAAAGAACTAAATGTGTATTTTCTAAAAATTAGAAAGCCAACAAATAATAAGCAAAACTAAGATAAGTAGAAAAGAGGAGATATTTAAAATTAAAGGAGAAAGAAGCAATTGGGAAACCAGAAAGACTATAGAAATGATAAAGAATTGGAAACAAAGTGAATGCCTAAACAAATAGTGACACATGAATGTAATGGGATATTACTGTTCTATAACAATGAATATGATGAATACAGAAATTATAGAAAGATTTACATGATCAAATGAGTAAATTCAAGGAAACTATAGACACAGTAAAGAACAAATACATAAAACAAAAGTAAATGTTGGGAAATTACAGAATTAATGACTATAGCCCCAAAGAAGAGATATGAGAAGATAGCCCCACTCCATTCCTTTACATTGGTGGGAGGTCCACAGCTATGGTACATTGTATATGGTCACCCACTGCATCCTGTCTTGACTTTTGTCTTGCCATTGGACTTTGATGACCCAAGAAGAGAATGAGGCTGATGTCTTTGTGCAGGTCTGCCTCACTTAAATCTAATTCACACACAAATTAAGACTCTTCAAGAATGAAGGACAAGGAACAACAATGAAGTGTCTACGGAAAGGTTGGGTGTGGGTCACTATCATTTACTAATGGAGTATACGTTACAATTTCTAATCAGCAGGTGGCGCTATACTAAAGAGTCTGTGCCTCTAAAGAGCCCCAAGTCTGTGTAAGCACTACCCCAGTTATCCCTACTATTTCAGATGACTGGACAAGAAGAAATTCCTAACGGTCACAATTCAAAGTGACCTGGCCATAATATTAATGAAATATGGCTCAATATTATTAAAATATGGAAATGTATATATCTTGCTGCACCTTCACCATGTATCTGGGAAATATTCTGTTCTTGTTGATTAGCCACTACATTCATACAGCTTAAGTAAGACAACTTAATGCAGTCACGTGGTTTGCTAACCCTTAAGTAAGACTGCACAGAAACTGTCCAGAGCTCCTCTCTCAAGGGAAGCTTTGCCCAACCACCTCCCAAACTGAAACCTTCTCCCAATGGTCCTTCCATGCTTTCGAGGGGAAGAAGCTGTGTGTTTAAATAGAAAGTCAAAGGTGGTACCCTAAAGGAAGTTTAATCTCCCTGATCCTTGCTGGTCATTATTCTATGCTCTGTAATAGCTGGCTTTCCCTGGCACTCTGGAATTTAGAATCTAGAAGGTCCCCTTCCTCAATCTCATCTAGAAGCTTGCATCTCCACCCTCTGTTGGGTTCTCAGCAGCTAGTCAGCCTTTTTCCCTCTGGCACTCAAGAAGAACAAGCAGAATGGAAATCTCTTTTGGGTTACAGCCTCAGCACCTGCCCTGGTCCAACAGTCTGGATTCCCCAAAGTCAATTGGTGCCAGCTAGCTTGGCAGCAGTCACATACTGCCATTTCCCAGAAGGAAACTTCACTTCCCCAAATCTTCAGGACAAAAAGGGCTAGGATAGGGAAAGGGAAGGAAGAGAGGGCATTCAGTTTGCAACGTATTGGTTTTATCACTTCCCTGTCCTCTTGCATGACCTTCTGCTTGTCATGATCATAAATTTTCTGGCTCTTGGGAAGAACAAGATAGCAATCTCCTATGAAAGAAGGAATAAAGAAAATGTGGTAATCACCAGAAATGTTGCACTCTCCTCCTCTATGTGTCTCCAAACCTTCATTACTACATCCCTGAAACAAATGATAGTCCAAGACAAATAAAGGACCATTCCATGGGGCATTCTGACATGAGTTACACAAGGAGAGTGCTTTCTAAATCCTGCAATGTAAAATAAATGTGAGATCCTCAGAGTAGGCTTCTTTTTCCACTTGGAGATTGGGTGGGAGTGAGACATAAGAGAAAGAAGCTTGAGCGTCAGGTAGAAGAGGGACCACGTTCCCTACCCTGCTGCCATCCCTCACCTCCATAATTATGATGGCTAGCATTTATATGGTATTTTAAGGTTTGCAAATGCTTTACATATGTTATCTCATTTGATCTCAATAGCCCTGTGAGGTGGTTTTTATTATTGTTCACCATTTTAGAGATGAGGAAATTAAGGCTGACCAGTAGAAGTTAAGGGACTTGTCCAGGGTCACACAGCAGGTGTTTCAAGTCAAATTTGAACGTGGGTCTTACTTCAAGTCCAGCACTATACACTGCACAATTTGGTTGCCTCCACAAACGAAAAGGAGAAACCAAATAGCTTCACTTGTGGGAGAGATGGGAGAAGAAACCAGAGGGGATGAAATGGATGGAAATTTCTAGAAGAAAATGGCTCTCAGAGGGAACAGTCTGAGGTTTACAGGACCCCAAGATCTGAAGTCACAAACTGGAAATGAAAAGCTTGAAGATACAATGGAATACATGAGATCATCAGGTAGAGAGAGACCTATCAGAGGTGGGTCTAAGGCAAGGCTCCAAGGTCTTTCTTAAGAACTAGAGCTAGGGGAATGGGGTAGGAGAGGGAAACTTGAATAACCTGAGCAGAGCTGTCTGGCTGGGCTGGAGACAAGGTTTATGAGCAGGCCACCACATGATTCTGGGGGACATCCCTTTCCTGCTGTTTCCCTGTTTGAGTCTTTGTATCAGTAGGTATTCAAACTTCCATTCAAATATATTCTCTGGTACTTCAATCAAGATTTGACACATGAACCATCAGTAATAGGTATTCCTATTCAGTGAAAAGAGAGAAGCAAGTGTAATTGAGGGTAAGCAACTGGGCCATTTGATTTGCTCTGGCTAAAGTACACTTTATGGAGTACTGCACCTGTACTGTGGCCACTTCAATAGAACTGAAGTGCTTGTCACTTTGGAATGACACAGGAAATCATGGGTGGTCCCTTGATCCCATGCATATGAAGGCATGGAAGATTATCCGAACTGTGTCAAAGCACTAGCCAGTAAGCCACTAAGATTGGCCTACTCAGTAGATCTTGAAGGGAGTAACTCCACTCTCTCCCTTCCTTCTGCTGATTGTCAGAAAGGAATCTCTCCCTGGAGTGGCAAGGGAGGAGCCACCCTCCTCCCACCCATAGTTTCTTGTAAACACATGGCCGAGGGCACTTATCGTGCCTAGGTGAGTCCGAGCCTTCATCTTGGGCTGCTTCTTCAGTTTTCTTTCTTTCCTGAGCAACTGAGTAGCAACCTTGAGATGGCTGTTTCCAGCCTTGGAAGCAACTTTGTAAATTAGAGAGACTGGAAGCTTCTGGGTCATCAGATGATTCTGGCTATAGCTTTGCTAGTCAGAGTAAACCAAGAGTCTGTTGTTTATCTCTCATTAAAGAAGACAAATAGAAGTCATTAAATTAAGCATTTCTGCCATGATACCACCTGACTACCTCTACTACATGCCTTTCCAAGTGCTCTAAAGTTCAGCCTTTTGCTTGAAACTCACTGCGTGGTGAGGAAGCCTTACTCATAGGTTTTTAGAGCGAGAAAGAAACTTAAGAGCTCATCTAGTCCCTTTATAGATGAAGAAACAAAGGTCTTTTTCTCCTGTTGTCCTTCCCTTAGTGACATTCTCCTTCCTCATCCCAAACCTTGCATATCATTTTGATTTTCCTCCCTCACTTTGTAGTTTTCATAGTGAGAAGGTGAGACATTCAGAGAGGAGGCTTGAAAGTTCCCCTTTTCCTCAAAGGACCTGAAGCCCTTTCCTGCTAGAGATGTCTCTTCCTACCATTCTCTAGGCTAACCCTTGTTAGAAACATGCTTGACTCCCAAGGAAAATTTATTGCAGCAGAATTCAGAGGAAATGAACTTTGGCCAAAGTGTGCCCCTACCCCTCTTTTCAGGTGGAGGGAGCACTGGATACAGAAGCGAGATGAGCTATATACTGTTACTCCAAGACAGAGCCTCCCACCAGGAGATGGATTGATCCATCCTCCATTAGGTCATCGTCTTCTCTACATACCCATTATGTAACTCACCTTAGTATGATTCCCCCTCCCAAACATGTTGTAACATAGGACCCATGATCAGAAAATGGAAGGACAGTTTTATGAGGGGGTGTGTCTGCTTATATGCATGAAATTCATTAAGCAAGCACAGTGAAGGAAAGCCTTCTTCAGGTAACTCTAGGGTCATTTTTCTTGACTAGTTCCAGCTAGCTGTAGATTTGGTTCCTTTATCAAAAACTTTGTGAGTTTAAGTCATGGCACCCCCAGTTACTAGCATTGTGAATTTGACTAAGTAATTTAACCCAAATGGGGTGGTTGGTCTCTAGGGATCTTTCCAGTCCTGAAAGACTATAATTTCCACTTACCTTTTCCTTCTGTGACTAAATTCCCCACGGATAGCTAGGTGGTGCAGTGGATAGAGCACCAGTGCAGGAGTCAGGAGGACCTGAGTTCAAATCTCACCTCAGATACTTGATACTCACTAGCTGTGTGACCTTGGGCAAGTCACTTAACCCCAGTTGCCTCATCCTTGGTCATCTCCAGTCATCTTGATGAATATATGGTCACTGGATTCAGAGAAGTGAGGCTGGTGACCTGCATAGCCCTCCCTCACTCAAAACAAAGTCAAGTGCAAGTCATGTCTTCATTTCTCTGATGGCATAATCTTTTTCGGCAATGAAGGACGAACACACAAATTCCCCATTGAGACCTTTGAAAGTAAGCTTATGATAGACACCTGACTAGAAAGAGAATCCTGTCCCCCTCTCTGCTCTTCCTCCACCCCTCCCCCTCTCTTTTCTTCCCTATATATTCTCTACATTCTTCGTGTGTTGAAGTTAGTAGTCAGTAACATTAGGGACAAGGGAAACTCCTACTTCAACCACAAAGAATTAGGAGGGTGAAATAAAAAAAATTAAATCTAATTTTTTCAATGAAAAAAAAATCTACCTTTTCCCCCTTCCCCTCATCCTTACCACCATCCTCCCTGTCCAAAGAAAAAAAAAACCCAAGCCCTAGTATTAGATATGAATAGGTGTAATATCACTAGTGGGTCTGTAACCCAAAAAAAGCAAAGAAAGAGAAAAAGGATCTATCTGTCTGTTTGTCTGTCTGTCTGTCTATATTTAACTTTTAGTGGTAGCCAGAAAGTGGAAACTAAAGGAGTGTTCTCTTATTGAGGAATGACTAAGCAAATTGTAGTATATGGACATAATGGAATATTATTGTGCCATAAAAAAATAATGAAACTGATAATTTCAGAGGAACATGGGCAGACCTCTACAAAATGATTCAGAGTGAAGTCCGAACTAGAACAACTTATAGAATTGTAACAGCATTCTAGAGAAAAATAGCTTTGAAAGGTTCTAAAACTCTGACCCAATGCAATGAGAAATCATGAGTCCAAAAGAAGGAGGATGAAATATGCCAGTCATCACTGATGTGGTAATATGGGGAGCTGATGAAGCTAAAATACAGAAACACACATTTTTGGACATGACTGATGTGGGAATATGTTTTGCCAGACTATGCAACTACATACTGAGAACTTTATTATGTATTTTAAAATGTCTTCAATGGGTGGAAAGGAATAGTGGGATAGATTAATTTTAAATTCATGTTAACTGAAAAAATAAAAATAATTTCCCACCCCAAAATATTCATAGTTAAGCAAAACAAATGCCCACATTGGCCATATACATTTTAAGCCGTCACTTCTTGGGAGGATGAAGAGGGAGATAAGTAAAAAGAGATCTTATGTTATGCTGTCTTATGTACTATCCTCTCTGCATGCAAACCTGTACGTGAGCACATGGGAATGCAAGAGCAGCCTTGAATATACTGTCCTCTGAGATCTTCATTTCCTAAAATGTGTTCCCTAAAATGAGCTTGTATCATTCCATGAGAATTCATACACTGCAAGAATATTTTACTGCTAGCTTTATTTTCCTCTTCAAGAAAAGACTAGATGATCACTTGTCTAGGATGCTGAGGGGGCATTCTTGCAGGCATGGGTTGGACTAGCTGACCTCCAAGACTCAGCAAAATTGAATATAAAATCATTTATAAGGGGCCCCTGGGGAGCATAGATTTCTGGACTACATCCCCCACAAAGCTTTGGAGCATTTCATGCTTTTGAGTAATAATAATTCCTATTTCTGTGGTGCCTTAAGGCTGACACTTTCTCCAAAACTGAACAAGGCTCATTACTATGACATCAAAGACCTGTGATTTCCAGTAGGTGGGTAGGCGGGGATGGGGTGGTGGTAGGGGTGGGGGTGGTATTCTCTCTATGCAACATAGGTTGAAATTCATTTATAATTTTTAGAGAGTTGCCCTAGACGTAGGGAAATTGGATAACTTGTCCATAGTTCCAAGACCAGTTAAGTGCCAGAGGTGAAATTTGAACTTAGGCTCTCAGAGATCTAGTCCAACATCTTCATTTTACTAATGAGGGGACTAAAGCCCAGGGAAAGGAAGGAATTCCCCTGAATAGGAGGGCCATTCATGATTTTATAGAGCTGGGGAGAGAAAGAAGGACTGGAAAGGAAGGACTCAGAGAGAGAATAGCACTGATCCCGAGTTCTCCGCTTTTGTTCCAAGCTTTGAGCTTCTGATCCCCTGACTTTCATACTTGAGAATCCAGGTGTCCTGGCAGCATTATGAATCCACTATTACTATAAATAATATATATGAGCTATTATTAATAAAATGAGATCAGACTAGATGATTTCTAGGATCCTTTCCAATCCTAACATTCTATGATTAAATGAGGTCTTTATCCCCCAGCCCCCATTCCATAAATTTCAATGACTTCCTATCATTTCTAGGATCAAATACAAAATCTGTTTATTGTTCAAAATCCTTTATGATCTAGTTCCATCCTCCTCACTCCCTTGCCCTCCCCCCAGCCTTCTTACACTTACTCATCATATACTCTTTGATCCAGTGACACTGGAATTCTGCAGTTCAACGAACAAGACACTCCATCTCCTAGCTCTGGGCATTTTTGTTGGCTGTCTCCCCAAGCCTGGAATGCTTTTCCTCCTCCTATTGGGTTTCTTGGCTTTCTTCAAGTACCAAGTAAAATGTCATCTACAGGAAGCCTGTCAGAATCCCTCTTTATTCCAGTGCCTTCTTTCCGTTGATTATTTCTTATTTGTCCTGTTCATAGCTTGTTCATGCACAGTATTTTGCCTGCCATCTCCCCCATCAGATTATGAACTCCTTGTGGGCAGGGACTGTCTTTTGCCTTTTTTTTTTTTTGTATCCCTAGATCTTAGCACAGTGTCTGGCATGTAGTAAACACTTAATGTTTATTGACTGATTGAGATATTTGTAAAGCAATTAGCATCGTGACCAACACATAGTAGGCACTTAATAAATGTGTATTTCCTACCCTTGTTTGACTAATCCTACCCCACCTCAGCAAGCATCTGTGTCATTGCTCTTCTCTACCCTCCTGGGCTCACAGTCAGGTGGCATCATATTTCTAGTATCCCCAGAATAACTCTCAGCTCTTTGTTTTGTGGGGGGCTGATGCCCCTGCTCAGCCTTTTCCCCAGCCTTGAGTCAAGAGGGTCAAGAGTCAATTCCGTTCAACAAACATTTATTAAATATCCACTGTATACAAAAGCACTGTTATAGAAGACAAGGATAATACAAAATTTAAATAAGATATAGACCTTGCTTTCATGTACTTTATAGTCTAGTAGGAGCATAAGAAGCAAATACAGGTAACTATAATACACAATATTATATGTTAAGTACATCAAAAAAGCAAAATAAAGTGTTATGCAAGGTCCAAATTTTGGAAGTGCTGACACAAATTTTTCTGCACACTTATATTTATAAATATAGGGAAGCTAAGTGGTGCAGTGGACAGAGTCTTAAGCCTGGAGTCAGGAAGACTCCTCTTCCTGAGTTCAAATCTGGTCTCAGATACTTACTAACTGTGTGACCCTGAACAAACCACTTAACCTCTGTTTACCTTAATCCACTGGAGAAAGACATGGTGAACCACTCCAGTATCTTTGCCAAGAAAACTCCATACAGAATTATGAAGAGTCTTATGACTGGACAAGTACAATAATTTATAAATAAATGTAAACATACACATACATTACACATGTGTATATATTGATATCCATACCCACATATATCTCTGTTGCTATAACTATATCTATTTATGAATCATCAGGAAAGAGATGACAGTCATACCCTTGGGAACTGATGAGGTTACTGAGAAAGTTGAAGAAGAGAAGGCTTAAAATAAACCTTGGGGAATAGCCTCTATTAGGGAGTATGATATGAATAATGAATCAGCAAAGAAAATGCAAAAAGAGTTGTCACATAAGTAGGAGAACCAGGAGATAGTGGTGTTACCTGAGGCTCAAAGTCATTTGCATACTTTCCTCATTGGTGGAGATTGATTATTCCATGTTTCATGCCTGGGTGAGGAGGAGAGTTGGTGAAAGCTTGAGAAAAGAGAAATCCTGGTCTTCTGACTTCTATCTTTGAGAAAGAAGACTTAAGATTCCAGATTCTCATCTGGTCCCTGAAAACACAGGAAGATTCTGGGAAAAAGCCACTACGTATATATAGAGATATGTGTATCTAGAAATGTAGACATTCAAAGAGATGTATAGAAAAAATTTGTGCCAGCACTTCCAAAATTCAGATCTTACATAGAACTTTATTTTGCTTTTCTTTCACGTACTTATATAATATTTTGTACTTCAGTTGCTTGTATTTGCACTTTATGTTCCTATAGTATACTCCCATGCTCCTTACACTCCACCTTGATCATGTGCCTTTCCCCAGCTTACTAAAGCAGAGATTTTGGAGAATTCTCCGATTTCTATTTGCTATTGGTGTATATTTATTTGCTATTCACTATGCATAGTTTTTGTGTAATTGGCATTTAGTGGGAAGGAGTCAAGCTTTGGATATATAGCTTGGGGCACTCCTCCATTCAGGGGTGATGATCAGGCTCAGCTTGAACCAAAAAATTTTCTCTAGACTAACAACATTTAGGGAGGGAGCTGATAGTAATAATTGTATCCTGATACGCTTTTCTGAGAAAATGAATGGCCAATCTCCCGTCCAGAAAATTTCACTTGGAGAAGGATGGGTGAAGGAGACTACAGAGATATTTATTCATGCTTCCCTGTGAGCCACATCTAGACAGGCTCATGTGAACTCATAACCCACATAAGTACACAACACATACAACCCTTTATAGTAGTGATATGTAAACACAGAGAATAGACAATATCCAGGGGAAGGCAGTGGTCAACAGGGTCAAATGCAATAGGTCAAAAAGGATGAAGACTGAGGAAAGACTATTAGATTTGGCAATTAAAAGATTGTTGGTAACTTTGGAGAGAACAATTTCAGTTGAATGATGAAGTCAGAAGCCACACTGCAAAAGGGCGAGGGGAATGAGTGAGAGGAGAGGAAGTAAAGGCTACAAATGTAGACAACTTTCTGGGGGAGGTTGAATCTCTCTATCTTGCCCAGGCTGGGAGTGTAGCAACCAATTACAGACCCTCATCCTACTGCTGATCAGCCCAGAGGTCCTGACCTGCTCCTTTTCAGACCCAGGCTGGTTCACCTTTCCTTAAAAAGCCTGGTGGCTCACCCATTCCTAGGGGCTCACCATATGATCTATTGTGGACACTCAATAGATTTTAGCCCTCTTACAGAACAGGACTCTCAATTTCAATTAATTTACCAGCCTCAGCTTCCCCCCAAAGCAGGGATTATAGGTAAGTACCACCACATCTGGCTAGACAACATTTTCAAGGAATTTGACCAAGAAAGGGAGCACAGTCATTGGACAATGGCTTGATGGGGATTGTAGAGTCTAATAAAGTTCTTGTTTTTTGTTCTAAGATGGGAGAAGGTGGGGGTTTTTTTGTTTGTTTTTAAGAATGGGTCTACTTTGAAGGCAATTGAGGAGTTGGCTTTGGAAAAAAGAGCCACTTCATTTCAGACTGAGGAAATGGAGGAGACAGTAGGGGATGATGTCAAGAAACTTTGAGATGAAGAAAAAGGAAGCTCACAATGAATGGTTTCAATTTCTCAGTAAAGTAGAGGGTGAGGTTCTCACCTGGTTAGCAAGAGGAAGATACAGGAAGCTGGAAGAGGGAAGAGAAGCTTTGGAATATCTTGTGAGGGATGGTTGCAGTTTCATGTGTTGTGGTGGAACCATCTCAAAGAATTCAGAGTTAGACCATCTCTAATCCAAGAATAGGTATTTACTGAGATTGACACCTTGCCTGAAGTGGGCTAAGTTCCAAGAGGATCCAGCAACTTCAGAGAAAGCAAGATGGATTTTTATAGGGTAAAGATGCAATTATATAACAAAAAATATGAATATTAAAAAGGCAGGAGGAGTTTGCTAAAGGATTAGGTAATAGGAGAGGGGTCCCAGCCACAGTGGAACTGTGCATGCAATTACCACACTGCATACAGAAAAGTCCATTTGGGGGGGCATGTGTGTATGTATGATGACATTATACCTCTCTACATCATAAGTTCATCTAAAGGACAGCTTTTGCTATTACTGAGCAAGTGTAGCTGTGTGACCTTGGGCAAGTCACTTAACCCCAACTGCCTCATCTTGGGTCATCTCCAGTCATCCTGATGAATATTTGGTCACTGGATTCAGATGGCTCTGGAGGAGAAGTGAGGCTGGTGACCTGCACAGCCCTCCCTCACTCAAAACAAAGTCAAGCGCAAGTCATGTCATTATTTCTCTGATGGCATGGTCTTCTTTGGCAATGAAGGATGAGCACACACTTAGGGAAAGTCCCTTCTATTGTTTTGGGGTCCACATTCTGCTCAGGCATGTTGGTGGTGCTGCCTTCTGATTGACTGGCTATTGTGGTCCTTTCTGAGACTAGATGGATATGGTTGTGGTTAAATACGTGGACATACCTGCTGTTTCTGTGGGAAATATGAGGAATGGATTTGGGGACAGTGACTAGTTAGAGGCAGTGGCTGGAATTCCATCACATGGACACCTCTGCTGTTCTGTGAAAAATATGAGTTCATGGACACACCTGTTGTTCTAGTGAGCAGTGAGGCATATATGAAGAAATTAGGATATTGAGTGAGGAGGTGAGTGAGTGGCTAGGTCAGGGCAGTGGACCTGTTGCTCAGTAGGGACTATAGGGAAGTTAGAATATTGGGGTTGGGGGCAACTTTATTAAGATTCCATCAATATGAAACAGGGAATCAATTAGGGAAGAATTAAAAGACTGACTTGTAGCAGTGAATGCCCAGTTGAAGTTGAATAATATGAAATTATAATTACCTAGTTAGCATAGCTATGAGATGTCCTCCAGCTCCATTCAGTAGCCTGTGAATTGGCAGTGGAGAAGGTAGATGGTGGGAATAATCCAACCAAGAGCTTTGGCAAGAGCTGAGCAGTGATAAAACAAGGGGGGTTGGTACTGGAAAGAAAAGGACAGTTTAGAGTTGAAATAGCTAACTACAGTATCAAGACTGGAAAGGAACATAAGCAAAGTCAGAGTTGAAGTAATGGTCTGAGATGAGGCTTAGATGAACTAGAGGTCTCAGCAAAGGTGAAGAATAGGTTTCAGAAGGGTAAGGCACAGGGAAATTTGGAATGATTGGAGGTTGTAGTCAGATAGAGAAGGTATAAGTTTCTAAGTAAGGATTTAAAACATTTGTTAGGTAAGGGTCAGATCTGAGTGTGACCATTCCTATGTTGGCTGAGGTTGGGGTGAAAGAATAGGTCACGAGGTTTAAGAAAGTTGATAAATGAAGAGGTTAGGGAGTTAGAACAATAATGTGAACACTGAATTCCTTATTATAAGGGCGTGAGTTGGGGAGGAAAGAAAGGTAATGATCCAGGTGCTGAGCTTGAGAGAGGTGAGAAAATATTCTGGGAACCAGTATATAAGAGCCACCATGATTTAGATTAGGTGGAAAGTTTTTGCTAGAATAGACTTCAGAAGAGGAGGTTAAGGGGAAATCTGGAAGTAGCGGTGGGAAGCAAACAGCATTCTAACTCCTCCCTCCAGGATTCATTCTTCTAGGACAAGTGTGACCAGGGGCTGTGAAAGAAGGTAAAGAATCTGGAGAGGATGGCTGGGGATGCAGTATTGTCAGGGGTTGCTGCAGCTCAGTGAAAGCTAGCACATGGAAGCAGTTTGAAAGCAAGAGGTCCAGGATGAAGGGAAATTTGTTTATTGCAGAATGGGAATTCCAGAACACATAGCAGTAAGAGGTGGGCAGGGTTGGAATGAAACTTCGGTGGGTTAAAGGTGAGGAGAATGTGAATGAGAGAATGGCAGGAGGGGTTTGGTGATTGTTCCTACATGGCAAATAACTGATTAATACAGGTAGACAGAAACAGAAGATTGTTAGTCAGGTGGCAGATAGAGAAGCTCCCAGTCTCTCAGGGGTGTTGCAGAGATCAATGGTCCTATTGTGGGCAGAGGGTTCTGGTAAGTGAGACCTATATATCTATTTGGCTCCAGCCTGACACTATAGCTGTTCCCTCTCTCCTACACACGTATTCACATGCCTCCTACATGTAAGCCCATAGAATCTTAATGGAAATAGAGTTTGAGTTGGGCTTTAAAGATAAGTAGAAGTATAAAGGGACAGCTAGGTGGGGAAGCAGATAGAGCACCCAACTTGGAGTCGGAAAGACCTGAGTTCAAATTTGGCCTCAATTACTAGCTGTATGATACCAGGCAAGTTCCTTAACCCTGTTTATTTCAGTTTCCTCATCTGTAAAATTAGCTGGAGAAGGAAATGACAAACCACTCCAGTATCTTTACCATGGAAACCCAAATGGGGTCACAAAGAATCAAACAGGACTGAAACAACTGAGTTCAAAGGGCAATGAGTGATGATTGGGGATGAGTTGTCTGTGGCTTTGATTTCAGAAAATGTAAACACAAATTCGTACTCTGATAGAGAGACACACATACAAATCATAGAATTATAACATTAACTATAAGATGGTATGATGGGAAGTATTCCAGGTCTGGAACTGGAGGACCTGAGTTCAAATTTCACCTCTGATTCTTACTACTTGTGATTTTGGGCAAGTCACTTTATATCCTAGACCTCAGTTTCCTCCTCTGGAAAATGAGGGGATTGGACTTTATGACCTCTGAGGTTACTTTCATCCCATGAACTTATTATATTCTTAGAGTTAGTAGGAATCTCACAGGTCATTTAAACTTGTACCTAACCAAGAATTCCTTCTACGGCATTTTTTAATAAATGCTTCTCTTGGCCTCACCTTGAAGACCAAATTCCAAGGTAGGCCATTTCACTTTGGATAACTCCTAAGGAAAATTTTCCTTATGTTGAGCAATTTTCACCCACATCCCTAACTTTGCTAGAGATATATTCTCCAGCTCTTCTCCACTCTAACTTTTGAACCCACTATCTTCTTAATATAGCACTATCTTCCCTGACTTCATTCCCCAAAGCCCTGGTGGCCTTGTCACTCGCTAACCTGATTACTTTCCCTTAAGTATTACCTGGCCTTTCCATCTGCCATGAACCAAATAGGATATGAACATACCTCTGTGTCACTGAAAAAAGAAAAACGAAACCGTTGTATCAAGCACAACTAGTCAAGCAAAACGTATTCTCAAATTGGCCATGTCCAAAAAGCATACGTGTATTTTTTTACGGGTAATCCATGATTTCACTGGTTTATGGATTCACTCTCCCCCCACCTCCATGAGACAATTTTCCTCTGCCTAAGCGAAGCAGATCACCTCCTCCTCAACCACCAGATTCAGCGAATTTCCCCCAGTTGTTCCCACTCGAGTACACTACCCTCCAACTTACACCTTTTTTTTGAGTGGGGGGGGTCTAGACTACTGATTTTTCGTCAGTGTGGGGAACTCCCCACAGAGGAGATTCCCCCGCTCACCACCTCTATGCAGAGCTGCACCCCGCCCCCACCCCCACCCCCAAAGCCCCGTAGAATCTCGGAGCACTGCTTGGGTACTGGAAGTTGAGTGATTAGAATAGAATCCGAGCCCTTGGACCCAGGGGCGGGACTTGAACCCAGATCCGGGCAGTTCTTCAACGCTCCTCCACGCTGTCCCAGGTCTGGATGTGGGTTAAATCCGATTCCGTAGTCAGTGAGGCTGCCCCAAGGTGGCGCGGGGGCACGCGGCCCAAGACAATCCTAGCGAAGGGCCAAGTGGGCGGGCTCTGCTGGGGGCGGGGGGCGAAGGAGAGGATCTCTGCGGAGAGAGGGCAGAATCTCACCCGAACCGAACCTCTAAGCCACGCCTCTCCCCCCGGCTCTTCCCTCGGTGGACGCCCTACCGGAGGCGTCCGTTTGATTGGTTTACTTTCTCCAATCCCCTTTCCGTGTCCCCGGGGACCCCGTCCCTCAGCCTAATTGGCTTTCAGGCCAGCCTGCCCCTCCGCGGGCCCTGCTCCTCCCACCTCCACCTGCGCTCCGGGCACGCGCGGCCGTTGGAGGGGGCGGGGCCGTTAGGCCTGTTTGCGAACCGGCGGCTGCTACATTGGAGGCGGAGCTGGACCTGAGGCTGGGCCGGGAGTCCAGTGAGGGGGCGGGGTCTCTATGGAAGTGGGGGTGGGGAGTCAAGGGGGGCAGCACAAATATGAGGGGCGACTGAGGGAGGGGCCGCTGGGGAGGGGCCACGTGTGTGTGTAGGGGGCGGAGCGGGTGAGGAGGGCATCCTAGCCTCATAGATTTAGAAGAGACATCGGTGGTCAGATGAGGTGAGCGGTGGGCAGTGTGGAGAGCGGGTCCACGAGAATGCCCGCTGGTGAGGGCAGTGCCAGCCAGGCTGCTGCCTGGCTCCGAGGCCTCTGCTCCCCGGAGGGCCTTTCCTCCGGAGGTCGGCCGTCACGGTCCCGATGCCTCCTGGTGACTCTCGCCAGTCCCCCAAATCCCACATGAATTAGTGTTGAAAGCCCATCAGCGTGTCTTTATTATTTCCCCGTATTTGCTTCTTGGGTTTGTTTCCGCTTGCCCATTAATGACTGGGAGATGGTTGGGACTGTGGGCAAGCTGTGCTCTTTCTCCCCAGGCAGAGCTGGGCAGTCTGAAGGATGCTGGAGTATCGGTGACAGAAGCAGACGGTGTGCTTGTGGACTGGAACCCCAGGCACCATGGCCCTAGCCCATTCAGCCAATGTGGAGGAGCTGTATGAGCTGCAGGATAAGCTGGGCAGGTGAAATGGGCTTTGAAGCTGGTGCCCTGTCCCTGAGCCAAGCTGGGAAGGAGGATGTCTGGCTTCCTGTCTGGAAGGCCAGCTTCTTGGGTTCTATCATAGGGGGGCCCTTATCTTGTTGTTATCTGCCTATTCTTCCACCCTTATCATACACCACTTCCCTTAGTGAGCGACTCACTGAATCTTGCAAATATGCCATGCTCATTTTCAACTTTGTGTTTTTTGTATATGCTCTCTCCCACATCTGGAATGGGTGAATGAATGAATGTCCTCCCTTATCCCTAAGCCCCTCTTCTTATTTAAGACATTAATTTGAATCAGTTCAGGCTTCAATTCCTTTTTCTTTATTATCTCATCCTGAAGTTAACTTCTTACTTCTTTGCTTTTCTAGAAAATTTACCTTCCACAATGCTCACTTGGTATTTATACTACATTTACTGCTTTATATTAGTTATATCTTTGTATGTAAAAAGGTTGTTCAGAAAGTTTACCAAGGTGTTTTCAAGACGTGAACTTAATAAAAAGTTAGGTAATTGTTACAAATATTTCAACAATGAATTAATTTTCTATATAATCTTAGAGATTCAGACACTTGCTATAAAACCGTATGATAGTTCCCCAACAGACTGGAAGTATCTTGCTCTGGTCTAATTGTTGCCAGATCCCTGACCTCCTCCTCTTCCCCTTGCCCAGATATTTAAATCTCCCCCTCTCCCCTCCCCCCACCAAATAGATGGTTTGAAGTGATTAGTCTAGGCACCGAGACCCCAGAATGTTCCCCTTAACTTCCTTAGCTGCATCTTGTGGTGATCTTTAGGAAGTCGTGTGGACTTTGGACCTTGCATTTATTTATTCAAAAAGTAAGCCAATGTCTAGGCATAGAACTTTGAATATCGTAGGTGCTTAAAGGTTGTTGAATTGAGTGCACTGTACTCTGTATATACAAAGTTTAGAGCACATCAAATCTGAAACTGAGAGACTCAAAAGGATAGGTGACTGCTCCAAGGTCACACAACTAGTTAGTGGCAAAACAAACTATAGAAATCTGACCTCTTGATTGACTTCTGGTTCACTATCAGATGCATAAAACATGATCCTTGCGCTCAAGGATCCTGCAAGCTTGTAGGTGCTATAAGATGTGCGCAAATGACTTTAGTACAAGTCAGTATACAAGTGCCTTGTGAGTATTACAACAAAAGTTCTAAAGGAATTGAGTGTAAGGAGGGCAAATTTCTTGCTAGGAAAAGTAGGGAAGTCTGAATGAAGGAGGTGACATCTAAGTTGGGCCTTGAAAGATGGCTAGAATTCATTTTGTTAGTTATAAAAGGGAGGGAAGGCTATCTTAGATGGAACTTCATGAGCAAAGGCAAGAAAGCTCAAGGGTACATTTGAGGAACATTGATTAGACCATTTTGGTGCCTCTTGCCCCACCCCTTTTACCCTTTCAGTGGGCATTTTGCAACAGTTTGGCGATGCCGGGACCGTTCCTCAGGGATGTCGTATGCAGCCAAATTCATCAAGATGCGTAGGAGGAAAGGGAGCCGACTGGGGATAGAACGTAAGGTGGTGAATCGAGAAGTGGAAATCCTGCAGCAACTGCAACACCCTCACATCATGCAGCTTCATGACGTCTTCGTTTGCCAGGTCCAGATGGTGCTGGTGTTGGAACTGTGAGCGTCCTGGAGGTGGGAGGCACACTTCTCCAAGTGGGGGGATGAAGCCTGAGGGATCTCAAAGACTCAGAACTTAAGGGCCTGAGGAGATATTAGGATCCTTGAGAAGTCTGTGAAGAGGTTCTTGGGAATCAGAGAAGGAATTGGAATCCTGGTAGATTTTGAAGAGATAACCAGGTTTTGTAGGTATAAGGTAGAGGTTCTCAAACATATTTGACCTACTTCCCCCTTTAAAAAAATTACTCAGTGCCCCCTGGAAATCTACTTCTTTTAACCCTTTCATGGTTTTCAAAAAAAATTTGTGTAATTTCAAAAAAAATTTTAAATGATGCACATTAAATTTAATAATTTATTGTAAATCTGTGGGTTTTTCCAGCATTGAAATTTTGATGGTGCAACATTGTGTCATGTAACTGTATAGTATCAAACTATAAACAAGTAATTATAGACACATATTCCTGCTGATGCATGCTGGATTTCCTGACAACTCAGTGACATGTTCGCCTTCCAACACTTGCTTGTTAAGACCTGTCAGTGGACTTGACCACTCACAGATTATAACTTGCATTTTGTGTGTTTATTTGGAAAATAATGTAATCACTATGACTTTAACTCTGTTATACAACAGATGGAGCATGTACCAACGGTTTTTCTATACCCCCTTATTTTTATTCAATGACCCTCAATTGCACCTGAGGCTACTACCCCCTTTCTCCAGTGCCTCCTCGGGGGTGGAATTGCTCACTTTGGGAATCTCTGGATAAGGAGGGAATGGGGGGAAGGGAGAGAAGGATCTTGGAGGGAGATTCTAGTAGTCTGAAGAGGGGATATGAGGAATTTGGATCTAGGAATATTCCAAGGAAGAATAAAGGATCCTTGAAGTCAAGGGTGCTAAAGGAACCAAAGGGATTTTAAAGAAAAATTAGAGATGACTGAGTCTAAGAAGGAATTTGGAATCTTGATTTTCAAGGGAAATTTATAGAATACTGGGGCCATGAGGAGGTCTTGTGAAGTCTAGTATAATCCCTGCCTATATTTCTTCCTGCAGGATCCAGGGAGGGGAATTTTTTGACTTTGTGGCGGAGAAGGAGTCGTTGTCAGAACCTGAAGCCTCAGACTTCCTGTTACAAGTCCTGGATGGATTGGTTTATATGCATTCTTTGAACATCTCTCACTTTGATCTCAAGGTAGTGACCCCTGGTGACCACATGTAGTACTACAGGCATTTTGGATTAGGGGCCCTTTTTTCCAAGTTAAACCATTTATTCAACATTCTTTTATGTCACTTTCCTGTTCAAAAACGTTCAATGGCTTTCTGTTGGGCTCATAGGATCATAGAGTTGGGAGGGACATTAGAGGTTATCTATATATTATTTATAGGTTTAGATAAAAATTCTCCACACTAACATTGAAGATTCTCCACAATCTATATCCAGTCACTTTTTCAAATACTATTTTACATACTCTCATTCACACACTCTTTAAGTTCTGGTCAAATTGATCTACTATTGATTCCTTGATAATGGTTCCCTGATCTTATTATTGCATATGTCTCCTGCTTTCATTGTTCATTGGTACAAACCATACTACAACTAAAAGAAACTCTCTTCTCATCTGTGCCTGTCAGTTTTCTTTGTACCACCTCTTCTGTGATGCCTCATCCTATCCTTCCAGTGAAAAGTAGTGTCTTTCCCTCAATTTTTCTTGGATCATTATGTCCAGATTTCTCCTTTGACCTATAATACTTTATCTTGTGTTATAATTATTGGTATACATATTGATGTGCATGATCCTACCTCCCCAATGGATTATACACTCTTTGAGGCAAGGAACTGTTACTTTTCATCTTTGTATCTCCTCACTTAGTACAATACTTTGCACATAGTAGGATCTGCTTAAGGAATGGTGTCCATTTAAATTGGATTAAACAAAATTTTTGAACACCTTTAGTAGTCAAGGGAAAATGATAGGTGCCATGCTGTTCAAGAGATGATCCTTATCTTGAATTGTTTTATAATTTGCCTAAATTAGGGCAGGCATTCTTAACCTTTTTTAATGTCATAATCCCTATCACAGTCTGGTTAAATTTGTAGACCCCTTCACAAAATCTTGTTTTAAATATTTCAAAGAAATGCTAAGTTTTGCTTTGGAAACTAGTAGAAATAGAGATATAATTTCTTTTTCATCCAGGTTCATGGAACCCTTGAAGTGCAGAGACCCCAGGTTAAGAACTTCTGGACTAAAGACTCTCTAAGATTCCTGATAATTTAACCCTATATCACATTGCCTTGCACATATTAGGTGTGCTTAATAATTGTTAACATGAATTACGATTTGTGATCTAGGCAATGAAGACATATCTACATTACTAGACTATGTGTTAAGTATAATATAAGTGACTTTTAAGTTGAGTGCTATTGTAATAAAAAGGAGGGAAGCCTTATTTTGCTGAGGATTATTAAGGAGGACTTCATGGGAGAGCATTTGAACTTGACATAAGTTGCTAAGAGACTAAAAATTTAGGCTTAATAAAAGGAAAAAACTTCCTAAGAACTAGAGCTCTCTGAATGTGAAATGGACTACATTAGGAGGTAATAGTTTTCTTCTCTTTAAAAGAAGGTTGAATGATCATGTATTAGAAATGTAGAAGTGATTTCTGCTCAGGTATGGGTTGGACTACTTATCCTCTGAGGTCCTTTTCTACTCTGAGGTTACGTTATTCTGAGTCTTGACAGATAGTTGGGAATTTGGTAGATAAAGATGACAGGAAAGAGCACCCCAGGCAGAGGAAGCAACATGAGCAAAGAATGGTAAATCTAGGGACTTTAGAAATGAAAGAGATTTATCGATGATATCTAAGATGCTACATGAGATGTCTAAAATGAGATGTGTGGACTATGTTTTAAAATAAAAGAACAGTATACTCTTAGTGTGGGATGTTGTATACTTAATGAGTGCTAGTAAAATATATATTGCCTAGATTTCAGATCTGATCAGGTGAGAAAAGGGTGAGAGAAAACTGCCTACAGTATCAATCAGTTATGACATAGAATAAATAGCATCTGCAGCATAGGAGATAATTGAGCAAACATTATTCAGTTTCTACATTTTAGTACAGAGTTCCAGTAACTCAAAGGAGAGAAAATCTAAGAAAGGTCCCAGCAATAAAATCCATGATATCAGAAATCTGAGCACAAATATATAAAGCATGGGTAAAAATAAATGAAGCTAGAAATACTAATGTAAAGAAGTCTATTTGATCTCATATGATTTTGAGATGGGACTTATGACTGTAATATGGAGCTATGGAAGGGAATATGTTTTTCTAATACTTCAATCAAGCTATGCATTCATTAATATGGATACTTCTTTCAGTGTGCAGATTGCACAACATCCATACCTTCCTATCTTATGTGACTCTTGTCCGTTTTGTTCCATAAATCCTTCATGGGAGGTCTGCTATAAATGTTAGAGGTCTTCTAGCTCTTTTAACATTATGAGAGTGCCAATGTAGTTCTTACAATATCCATTTTTAAAAAAAAAGTGTATTGATGCCTTTTGTTTAAAACCAATGTCATTTTCAGATACATGTTCCCCTGAATACTCAGTGAACCTATCCTTGTAACAGGGAAAAGGAATTGAACAAAATGAATGATAATGTAGTGACTATGTCTAATAGCGTATGCAGTATTCTGCCCTAGTAGTCCTGTGACTTCTATAAAGAAATGGGGGAGGTACATTTCTTCATCTCTTTTCCAGGACCAAGATTAATTATAGCTAAAAAGACATCAACTTCAAACTGTTCATCTGTTACCTTTTGCTTCTGATATATGACTAGCCCACCTGTTTCTTAACACATATCTCCTAAATCATGTATTTATGCCACTTTTTTGGTTAAAGTAATCATTGGTAATATGCTGCAATCTGGTGGTCCATGATTCTCAATCATAGAGCATCATTGAAAGAATATTGATGTTTAAAAATTGATTTTTATTTCAAGGAGCAACTTGGGGTCATAGAAGTGTTGCAGTTTCTCAAAAGCAATCTAGCTCACAGTCTTCCTGCAGTTCAGTTTTGGGCTCAGCTCATGGTTTGTTTGCAGTGTTTGCCTAAGATATATGTACTGATGAATCAAATCAATAAGCTCTGTTCAACTGACTATTTTCATCTACTTGGCTTTTCCTATGTGGATTGTTAGTCTAAATTTGTGAGTGGTTGTAGATCTCATTTAGAAGGTTCTGTGGTATTCCAAGGCTAGATAAAATCCACACAATAATATAAGTAGGTAGGACTAGATAACCTCTAATGTCCCTTCCAGTTCTAAATCTATGATCCTGTAATCCACCAACAGGAGCATCTGGAGGCCCTAACAATCTATAGGGAATACCTTTTCCATTTGGATTCTGCACTAGACATCTTCCATGACAGTCGCAAACACCTTTGGTGAGCATGTCTCCCTTTTTTATGTCTCGCTTGATATTGATAATCAGCATCATCACACAAAATTCTCTGTTGTTGTACCTATCAAGGAATCAACATGTTGTTGGAATAGAGCCTTTAAGGCTGCATTTTGATCTACTAAATCAAATGCTTTTATTTAAAACAGTCAACAAACAGTAAGCACAGTGGGATCTTTTTTTTTATGCACTTTTTAGTCAGTTGCATTACTTTGAAGATGTGCCTTGCGGCAAAGTGTTGTTTGCAACAGTCTACAAGGAAGCTTGATACATATGTAGATCATTCTCCTAAAATTTTATAGAGATGCGAAACTGGCTCTTTAGGTTTAATAGTTATTGCTGTCCTCTTAATCAGTTTTGGGGTAGTAATACTGTGATTTTTTCCTCCAGTTGTTTGCTATCTTCCTTTCTTGAAATATCTTCAGATAGCTTGAGAATTGATACCTCAATGCCCTCAAAACTCCTTAGTCCAATTTCTTGTCTATACTTAGTTTAGTCTACACTATTCTTTCTTGTCTTGTTCTAGTTTAGTGTCTTTCCAATTTCCTTGTTTTTGTTTTGTTTTGTTTTTGTTTTGGATTTTTTTAGTGCACCAGAGACTGAAACATTAGAGTCTAAAGATTTAGGTGATCGTGGCATAGTGCATAGAGAGGAAGACTTGCCTTCAAGTCCTACTTCTTACATATAATGGTTATGTAATCCTGGGCATGTCCACTTAACCTCTTAGTGCCTCAGATAACTCTCTTAAGGTATTTGTTTTTAAGGAAGCAGCATGGTGCAATGGAATGAACACTGATCCTTGAGGCACATGGCCTGGGTTCAAATTCTGACCATGATTGTACTTAATCTCCTTGTATTTCAGTTTCCTTATCTATAAAATGAGAGGGTTGAACTGGATGCCACTGAATTCCCTTCTAGTATTATGCTTATGATGTCACTGTCATTGGTGAAGAAAATTGTTAGTTTCAGAAATGCTGACTGATTTCATCTGTTTTCATCTGTCATCCTTTCATTTTCATCTTTAAAAACATATTTGATCTGGTATAGTCTTGCCTAATTGGGTCTCACATCAAGATTTCTACAATGGAAAAGTATACCATGTTCCTTCATTCATTTAGTAAACATTTATTAAGTGCCTACTATGAACCAGGTATTATGCTAAGTACTAGGAAAAAGCCTTAGTATATGTTGCTAGGAAGAAAAGGGCCTCAACGTTGGACGAGGGTTGACTTTGGACTCTGGGTTAAAGGAAAGTTTCAACTCAGTTTTATCTCCAGAGGAGGGGAGACCTCAAAAGCCCAAAATGAAAAACCAAAAAAATAACAAAGAGCTATTATGATGCCGGAAATGCCCAACATACAAATCTAGAAGAAGAAAATAACTTCAAAATACCTACAAGCAGACCTCAAAGGGAAAACAGTTTGCCTACAAGATTGGTTAGAAATGAAATGACAGTCATAGGGAAAAGAATTAGAAAAGAAATAATAACTATGGAAAAGAGTGTAAAGAGAAGTAATAGCTTAATACTAGAGGACAAAACCTTAGCCAGGTAACAGATTTCTTAAAAGTTAAGACAGATCAAATAGAAGTTAGTGACTCTAGGATAGACCAAGAAATATTAAAGTGAAAAAGTTTTTAAAATGAAAAAAATATAGGGTGTCTCATAGGAAAAAATATAGGGTGTCTCATAGGAAAAAAAAATATAGGGTGTCTTAAAGTGAAAAAGGTTTTAAAATGAAAAAAATATAGGGTGTCTCATTGGAAAACAGATCAAGGATTGATAACTTCAGAATCATTGTATGGGAGGCAGCTAGGTAGTATAATGGATAGAGCACCAGCACTGGAGTCAGAAGGACCTGAGTTCATATCTGACCTCAGACACTAGCTGTGTGACCTTGGGCAAGTCATTTAACCCTGATTGCCTCCCCTTCCCCAAAAAAGGAATCACTAGACTTCTTGAGGGCCATCACCAAAAAAAAAATAGCCTGGATAGCATATTTCAAGAAATCATGGAATAAAATTGCCTACAGATATTTGAACAAGAAGGGAAGGTGAAGACAGAAAGAATCCATAAAATACTTCCTGAAAGAAATCCCAAAATGGAAACTTCTAGGAATATAATTACCAAAATGCCAAGCATCCAAATAAAAGAAAAAAAAATACTGGAAGCAACCAGAAAGAAAAAATTAAATTACCAAGGAACTACAATCAGGATCACACAAGATTTAGCAGCTACCACTATAAAGGAGTGGGAAGTGTGATATTCCAAAAGTCAATAGACAATGATCTACAACCAAGAATAACATACAAAAGCCATAATTCTACAAAGGAAAAAAATTGCCTACAATGAAATAAAGGAATTCCAAGAAATCCTGAGGGAAAGACTAGGGTGGAATAGAAACTTTAAAATAAGAAATCTTAAGAAGGCAAATAAAAGGGATCAGAAAGGACCTTATAAAGGCAAACTGTTTGCATTCTAAAGGGGCAAGGAATCATAGAAGAATCCTTTCAGAATCCTAATGTCATCAGGGACCATAGAAGGAGTCAAATGAGACAGAGGGACTGGTTTTATCATGTTTTTATGATTTGGAAGAAGAAAGAAGGGGAGGAAAAAGGGAGGAAGAAAGATAGGTGAATTTATTTCACCTAATCAGGGTGTGCAAGTAGAAATCTATACAAAAATAGAAGAGTGAAGGTGGGAGTTGGTGATGCTTGAACCTTATTTTCATCTGAACTAATCAAAAGAAAGTGGAACACACAGAGTTTGCTATAGAAATGCATTCAACTCAACAGGAAACAGGAGAGAAGAAGAGGAGGAGAAAGGGGAATATAAGAAGGATGGTAAATGCAAGCAGGGGTTAGCCATAAGCAAAACAAACCCTAACTTGGAAGGGGGATGAGAAAGCATGAAGAACAGTTAGCAAGAAATAAAGAAGATGTGGAATAAAGGAGGGAATGGGGAGCAACAAGAGGGAAAAATATAAGAGAATAACATGGAGGGAAATAAATAATAATATAACTGTGAATGTGAATGGGATGAACTCACCCATATAAAATGGAAAAGGATTAGAAAGTTGAATCCAACACGTTGTTTACAAGGTACACACTTGAAACATAAAGAGAGTATTAAAAAGTACTTAGGGTAAAATTACATTATGCCTCAGCTGAACTATAAAAAGCAAGGATAGAAGTCCTGATTTTGGTCCATACACAAAAAAACAGACAAAAGAGATAAAAATGGAAACTACTTTTGCTGAAAGATACCAGAAAAAAATTTATTATGTAACATGTGTACACCAAATGACATATCATGTTAATACTTAAAGGAAAAGCTAAATGAATTAGAAGAAGAAATAGATAGTAAAACTATAATAATGGTGAACTTTGGTATGTCCTTCATGGAGTTAGACAATTCTAACAAAAAAAATAAATGAGAAAGAAGTTAAGAACCTGAATAGAATTTTAGAAAATGTGGATATGATAGATGTGTTGTCATTACTGAATGGAATAGAAAGGAATATACATATTTCAGCTGTTTATAGCACTTCTATAAAAAATGGCCATTAGGGCATAAAAACATCACAAATGCAGGAAAATAATATCAAACATAGTTTAATGGTGGCATAATAAACATTACATTACATAAAGAACCATTGAAGAAAATTAAATGTCAATGAGAGACAAAATAACAATCTTAAACAGTTGGTGCACTAAGGAACAAATTATAGAAATTATAATTTCATTTAAAGATAATGATAACATAACCAACATTTTTGAGATACAGCTAAAGCAGTTGTTAGGGAAAATTTTACAATTCTAAACACTTCCACCAGTAAAAGAAAGAGTAAATCAATGAATTGAGCATACAACTAAAAAAAGTCTAGCAAACCAATAAATTAACTCCACCTGATTAAAAAACCAAAATAAAAGTAGAAAAAAAAGATTAACAAAATTGAAAGAAAAAAATCACATTAATAAAACTAGGAGCTATTTTTTAAAAAGGCTAATAGATGAGCCATTAGCTAATTTGATTTAAATAAAGAAAGCCAGACTAAACAACATCAAAAATGAAAAAGATGGATCCCCAACCAATGAGGAAGTGAAAATTTTTTTTAGAAACTTTCAGTCAATTATATGTCAATAAAACTGATAATCTAATTAAAATGGATGAACCCAGTATTTACAAAAGTATAAAATGCTTAGATTAACAGAACAAGAAATAGAGGACATAAATAACTGAATCTTAGGAAAAAATTGAAGAAGCTATAAATGAACTTCCCAAAAGGTGGAAAAAATACCCTAGGATCAGATGAAGTTACAAGTGAATTCTAGCAAACATTCCAGAAAGAGCAGTTCTGGTATTACATGAACTGTTTGAAAAAAAAAAAAAAGAAAAAGAATCTTGACACAAGGATGACCTTCATTTCTAAACTGGGGGAATCAAAGAAAACCAAAAACCAATATCCCTATTGCACACTGAAGCAAAAATTTTAAATAAAATATTAGCAAAGAGGCTACCATGTTATATCACAAAGAAGATACACTATAATTAAATTGGTTTTATACTAGGAATGAAGGGTTGGTTTTATATCAGGAAGATTATAAACATAATTGACCATATTAATAATAAAAGAAAAATAATTTGTCAACGGAAGCTTCTTGTTTCTGTTAAAAAACACTAGAAACTGAAAGAATAATTGGACCTTTCCCTAGCATGGTATATGTTATATATAGCGTTATTTGTATTAAAGATAAATTAGAGTTCTTTCCTGTAAGATTAGGCATGAAGGAAGTATGTTCATTGTTAACCACTTCTATTTGACATAATGCTATAAATGTCAGCTATATCAGTAGGACAATGAGAACTTGAGGGAATAAGCATAAGCAATGAAGAAAAAAATAGAGAAATATTGTTTTAGGGGTAAGCTGAACCACTATTAAAAATGACAGTACTACCTAAATTTACTTACTCAGTGCCATGACAAACTACCATTACTTTATAGGAATTGTATTACTATAATAGAACTAGAAAAAATAATAAAATTAATCTGAAGGAACGAAAGGTTGAGAATCTCAAAGGAAATAACAAGGAAAAGTGTGAAGAAAGGGGACCTATCAGCACCATATCTCAAATTATACTATAAAGTAGTAATAATCAAAACAATTTGATACTGATCAAAATAAAAAAAAATAGGTCACTCAGTAAAAAAGATTAGTGTTTAGTAAACCCCAAACCCTTAATTACTGGGGTAAGGACTCATTATTTTGACAACCACTGCTAGGAAAACTGGACAGCAGTCTGGCAGAAATTCTATTTAGATCATACCTCTCATCATATGCCAAGATAAGTTCCAAATGTTCACGTGAAAGGTTAAATGACAAATTAGAGGAACAAGGAAGAAATTACTTTTCAGATCTGTGGATAGGGTAAGACTTTTTTTTTTTTTTTTATACTTCCTTACTAAAGATTTTTATTAAAGTTGGTGAAAATTCACAGGAGCCTTTGGTAATCTTTAGGTTACAGATCTCAAGTTTTAATAATTTTGCCAACAGATACATTTTAATTTATAAATTAAAGAAATTTATAAAGAAAATTTATAAGTATTTTTAAATACCCGAAACTCTTCATTTGGAACAAATGTGAGGTAAAATGTATGAGATGAGTAATGGACTGAATTTTTATTTTTCCCTTGAGAAAGAATTTTTTTTTTAAAATTTATTTATTTATTTAATTTTTTACATTCATTTTCACAAATTTTTGGGTTCCAAATTTTCTCCCCTTCTATCCCCTCCCCCCACCCCAATACCCCAAGCAATCTAATTTTCCCTATCTCCAATCTGCCCTCTCTTCTGTCATCTCTCCCTTCTCTTGTCTCCATCTTCTCTTTTCTCCTGTAGGGCCAGATGACTTTCTATTCCTCCTTAACTGTATGTCTTCTTTCCTAGTTGCAACAACAATACTAAACCGTTGTTCCTAAAACTTTGAGTTCCAAATTCTCCTCATCCCTCCCTCCCCACCCATTCCCTTTGGGACAGCAGGCAATTCAATATAGGCCATATCTGTGTAATTTTGCCAATGACCTCCCTGATAGTCGTGTTGTGTAAGACTAACTGGATTATCATCCCTCCTAACCTGCCCCTCATTGTTTCTCTTCTGTCTTTTGATCCTGTCCCTCCCCAAGTGTTGACTTCAAATTGCTCCCTCCTCCCTTTGCCCTCCCTTCCCATCATCCCCCCCCTTGCAATATCTCTTTCTCCCCCACTTTCTTATACTGTAAGATAGGTTTTCATACCAAAATGAGTGTGCATTTCACTCCTTCGTTTAGTCAAATGTGATGAGGGTAAACTTCTTGTTTTTTTTTTTTTTCTCAGCTCTCCTCTTTTTCCCTCCACTAAGAAAAACTCCTACCTGCCTCTTAAATGACATATAGTTACCCCCTTCCCTTTCCCTCTCTTTCCTCCCCCTACATTTCTCTCTCACCATTTACCTTAGTTTCTTTTAAGGTATGGTCCCATCCTATTCAGTTCAATCTGTGCTCTCTATCTCTGTATGTGTGTGCATGTGTGTATGTATGTGCATGCGTGTACATGTGTATGTGCGGTCCCACCAACTACCCAGATACTGAAAAGTTTTAAGAGTTACAAATATTGTCTTTCCATGTAGGAATGTAAACAGTTCACTCATGGTAAGTCCCTTAAGACTTCTCTTTGCTGTTTACTTTTTCATGCTTCTTCACATTCTTGTGTTTGAAAGTCAAATTTTCTTTTCAGCTCTGGTTTTTTCATCAAGAATGATTGAAAGTCCTCTGTTTCATTGAAAGACCATATTTTCCCTTGAAGTATTATACTCAGTTTAGCTGGGTAGGTGATTCTTGGTTTGAGTCCTAGTTCCTTTGCCTTCTGGAATATCCTATTCCACGCCCTTCGATTCCTTAATGTAGAAGCTGCTAGATCTTGGGTTATCCTGATTGTATTTCCACAGTACTGGAATTGTTTCTTTCTAGCTGCTTATAAGATTTTTTCCTTGAGCTGGGAGTTCTGGAATTTGGCCACAATGTTCCTAGGAGTTTCTCTTTTTGGATCTCTTTCAGGTGGTGATCGATGGATTCTTTCAATACTTATTTTGCCCTCTGGTTCTAGAATGTCAGGGCAGTTTTCCTTGATAATTTCATGGAAGATGATGTCTAGGCTCTTTTTTTGATCATGACTTTCAGGTAGTCCCATAATTTTTAAATTGTCTCTCCTGGATCTATTTTCCAGGTCAGTTGTTTTTCCCATGAGATTTCACATTCTCTTCCATTTTTTTGTTCTTTTGGTTTTGTTTGGTGATTTCTTGGTTTCTCGTAAAGTCATTAGACTCCATCTGTTCCATTCTAATTTTGAGAGAACTATTAAATTCAGTGAGCTTTTGAGCCTCTTTTTCCATTTGGCTCATTCTGCTTTTGAAAGCATTCTTCTCCTCATTGGCTTTTTGAACCTCCTTTGCCAATTGGGTGAGCCTATTTTTCAAGGTGTTAATTTCCTCAGCATTTTTTTGGGTCTCCTTTACCAAGGTATTGACCTGTTTTTCATACTTTTGTTGCATCTCTGACATTTCTCTTCGCAGCTTTTCCTCCACCTGTCTAACTTGCTTTTCAAAATCCTTTTTGAGCTCTTCCAGGGCCTGAGCCCACCCACCACCCGGTAAGACTTTTTGACTAAAGAACAGAGAAGATCTCAAAAGATAAAGTGGACAATTTTCATTGCATAAAATTAAAAAGGATTTGTATAAACGAATCCAATACAGCTAAGACGAGAAGGAAAACAGATAATTAGAGGGAAAAAAATCTTTGCAGTAAAATTTTAAAAGTCTCATTTCCAAGATAAATAATGAATTGATTTCAAATGTATAATAATTAGTCTTTCCTCAATTGATAAATGGTCAAAGGACATGAACAGGCAGTTCTCAAGGAAAAAAACATAAGATATTTATAGGCATATGAAGACATTCTCTAAATTGCTAATAATTAGAGAAAATGCATATTTAAAAAAATTTGAGGTTATACCTCACACTCATCAGATTGACAAAGGTAACAAATGTTGTAAAGTTATTGGTGATGCAGGAACTGAGTGCTGGCCAAGAATTTCTTTTTCCCTCTCCCCTAGCCTGAGAACATCATGCTACATCAGAAAGATGTTATGAAACCTAAGATCAAGATAATTGGCTTCGGAATGGCCCAGAAAATTGAGAGAAACATGCGCCTTGACAGTCGGTGTGGGATTCCTGATTATGTTGGTAGGTAGACTGAGTTCTAGGATCTCAAAGTCTTCATCTTACCTCTACCTTCAAATTCCCAGTGGCTATTTGTCTATAACTTACTAAGTTTTGCCTAGTTAGATCTTCCTGAGTTCATCTCAGTCACTTCCTTGCCTTTCATCAAGGTGTCTTCTCTCTTAGCCCTTTGTCTCATTGCAATGATTTCTGTTCTTTAGGAAAAGTTTACCTTCCTCAATCTTTAGTCTTCTACCTCTTATACTTTAGTAGGAACTCATTTTCACTGAGAGATGAATGCCAGTGGGGCTTCTTCCTCTAACAACTTTCTTATTCCACCATTCATGTCTCCCCCAGATATCCAGCCACCATCCCTCCTTGCTGCAGTTTCAAACCTTTTCTCTCTGCCCTCCATGAGATATTTTACTTCATCTTTCTGAAGAATTATCCTCACCCACTTGACCCTATATGGCCCCCTGCCCCATTCCCTCCTTGGTCCCATCTCCTTCCTTCTTTCCACAAATCTTCCTCTGCATAGGAATTCCAGACTGGGACTTACTAGGGCTTCATAGCCCAGGTACTCAGGAGCCTAGCTGCAGGGCAGAGTGGGGACCAGGCGTGGAGGACACCACCCTGGGCTCTCTCAGGATGAGCGTTTTCCCCTTTCAGCTCCAGAAGTGATCAAGTTGGAACCTCTCACTGTTGTTGCAGATATGTGGTGAGAATTATGGGCTAGGAGGAAAGGGTTAGGGAAGGAGCTGGAGAGGATGAAGGGAGGGCATTGGGCTCTCTTCCACTTGGAAGGCCCCTCTCTCACTGGCTGTTTTTCTGAACTTTTTCTTTAGTCCTTTTTTCGCCCTCTTTTCCTAGATCTGATTCCTTGTCATACCCTCCCCCCCACCCTATTTCTCTCTGATTTTTTTCTCTTTCTCCTCCAACTTTGGCTTCATTTTCTGTTCTCCTCCCTTCTCTCCCTTTCCTTCACCTACCCCCTCTCTTTACTTCATCTCCTACTGTCTCCATGTTTCTTTGCTCTATCTTTCCAGACTCTCTATGTTGTGTCTTTAACCCCATTATTTGAAGTTGTGATCTGTGACTTGAGGAGGTGGGGAGAATAAATTAGATCTTAAGTAGCCACCTCTCTCTGAAGCAGCCCCTCCTTTTATCCTAGGAGTGTTGGTGTCATTACTTATATCCTGTGAGTACCTCCTCCCCACTACCCTAACACTACTACCACACACCAGAGGTCTGCCTTCCCTCCAACCCCTTCTCCCATGGAGGTGAGAGTAAAGGGGCTGGGGCATTTTCCCAGCAGTCAGCATGGTCAAGAGGAACTGATTCCCTGGAGGGAGGTTGGGATGACATTGGAGGGAGGATATATTATTAGGCTGGGAATGGGCAAAGGGAGAGGTGATGGGGGAGGGTCTTTAGCATCTCTGCAGGCAGTACCACAAGCCTGAGGTGAATTAGTTTGGGTCCTAGATTGGACCAGATGGCCTTTGAGCCCCCTCCAACTCTAAGATTCTAGGAATTGGGCCCAGCTTTCTGGGCTCTTGGGGGAAGGTTTGGTCACTCCCTTTCCCCAAATGTATCCACTCTGAATGCCCACTCTGTGGACCCCACAGGCTCAGCGGCATATCCCCTTTCCAGGGAGAAACAGAAAATGATGTTGTCAACAATATTATCAAAGGTGCTTTGGATTATGACGACACACACTTCAGTACCACCTCAGCCATAGCCAAGGACTTCATCGGCCAGCTGCTGGTTATTAACCCCAAGTATCCAATGCACACCTACCCTTGAAATTCTCTTCCACCCCTTGATTGTCTCTACCAACTGTATGTCTCAATTCTTCTGTCCTAATCTTAGCCACTGCTGTATTCCCTTTGCTTGTTGCCACCTGTAAAGGCTGAGTGATCTAGAGATAGATTTAGAGAGTCTCTAGAATAGATAAAAGGATACTATGGAAAGAACACTGGATTTTGAATCAGGATCTGGGATCAAATCATGACTTAACCAATTATAAATTATCAACTTGGATGACTTCGAGCAAGTCACTTAATCTTTTAGTTCTTTAGCTGGAAAATGAGGAAATTGGATTAGATGATACCTAAGGTCTGTTCCTGCTCTAAATTTTATAGTCCTTTCACAGAGGGGAAGGAGTAAGGCTGAGTAGAGAGAAATTAAGGCCATTCCCTCTGGCCTGTCTGAGAACAGACTTGGAGATGAGGCAGAGAGGAAAATAAGGATGGGGACAGGGAAGGGGCAGGTTTGCTTGATAGGAGTAGAGTGTGCCAAGAAATGATGGGGACAGGGACTGGGGGCTATGCCAACCCTGTCTGTCTGCTTGTCAGGGAACGGATGACATCAACTCAAGCTCTCCTTCACCCATGGATTAAGGTATTGCATGTGACATTATTGGTTCACTACTTCCTCTGAAAACCCAGGGTCATGCTGTTCCAACCTTAGGAGGCATGTGGGGTGAGACTCCCCAGTCTCCAGGCTGGAGTGCTGAGGATATGAATTGGGGGGCATGGGAAGGGGAGTGCATGCCAGGTTGGACTCTGGTTAGGAAGACAGCTAGATGAGGCAGCACCTGTTGTGTCCTTAGCCTCTGACCATCAAGCAGGAGAGGAATAGAGACTGCTCCTTTATCAACATAACTAACTTCCGCAAGTTCAATTCTCAGCGTAAGTGGAAGGTGAGCTACACAGATACCTGTTTCCCTTTGTGAGCTTGGCCTTGGGGACTTGGGGATTTCAACTCAGCTGCCAGGTTTATAATTGGAAAGATCATATATAGGACCATAGAAATTAAGCCTGGAAAGACTGGAAATCATCTGGGCCAATCCTTTCATTTTTACAGATGAGGAACCAAGGCCCAGAGAAGTTGAGTGATTTGCCCAAAGTCACACAATCAGCAGCAAAGCCAGTTTGAGTCCAGGTCCTCTACCTCTAAATTCAGTGCTTTTCCTATTAATCAGCCACCTCCAACATGAGACCATAAAGGTTAATCTGTATCTGATGAGGAATTGATCACCCAGGCCCAGGGTGGCAAAGAATTATCCTCCCTAGAGCTGGGCATAGGAATAATGCTAGTCTATCACTTTAAGATTTACAAAACACTTATCCTATAACAACCCTGTGAGGTGGTGCAAGTATTAGCCACACTTTACAGACAAGGAAACTGACTCAGAGAGGTTGTAACTTGCCTATGGTCACACAGTTAAATGTTGGATCTGAACTCTGAACCTAGATTTCCTAGCACAAAGTCCAGTACTAGTTTCCATACTACATGGGAATAGTGGAGTGGAGCTGACCTCCCTATTTTCCTTCCCTCTAGCTCTCCTGCCACTTGATCACCCCCTGCAGTCACTTCTGTAGAATGAATATGCTCTATTACCAAACCAAGGAGGAGGAGGAACTGGTGAGACCCCCTCCCACCCCACCCAACCTCTCTACCCATTTCCCTACCAGTTCCTTCTAACCTCTTTTTTTCTTTGAGCTGTCTGGCATCCTGAGCCCTGAGCCTGCCCATATATCCATGTCTATGTACACTTGAACCATGTGGACTTGGCCCCAGTTGAACTCTATATTTGAGTGGCCCAATATGGAAGGGAGAGAGCCCTCCTGAGTACTAGGGAGAGGGAGCTCTGGCATGACCCCACAGTCAGGTCACACTGTTTGTCCCTCTTAATCCAGAGACCCTGTGAGAGTGACCAAGAGGAATCCACAATGCCCTCTGCTTCCCTTCTCCGCCGAAGACACAGCAGCTACTCCTGAGCCTGGAAAGCAGGGATGGGTGGAGGAGAGCTCCCCAGCTGGCTAACATGTTCTTTGCCTGGTTGGAAGGAGCAAGGGGCTGTGTCAGGGGGATTGGAAGGGGGGGGTGCTATTACTCTGCTTCTATGCCCCATTTCCCTTATCTTCCATACTCCACCCCTACTCTCCAGCTTCAGTTTTTTTCACTCAACATGAAGCTGATATTCTCCCAGTGACTCTGTATTCTCTCTGAATCTTGGGGGTGAGGGTGGGAGAAAAGTGGGAAGGAAGTTGAAGGATGGGGCTTTCTCTTTTTCCCCTAAGGTGGTTATAGGTTGTACCTGGCTCTGTTAGGTAGAGAACCAATGTGTGGCTTGAATCTGGAGTCAAAAGACCTGGGTTTGAATCCCAAATTCATGGGATGTGAAAGTTTGGCAAATGTTTGCCATTTAGAAACTTTGAGACCTGAGGGAAAAAAGATGAACCCCTCTGGTCCTCAGTTTCCCCATCTAAAAAAGAAAGGAATTAGGTTAAATGACCTCTAAGATCCCTTCCAGTTCTAAATCTGCTATCCTGATTCTTCCAGACCAAACTACTTTCTTTATAAATATTTTCATATCTGTAGTGTCATTTAAGGCTCTCAGCCTTTTGAGGTGGGCAGGACAGCTATTAACTCCATTTTGCTGGTGAGAGGACCAAGGCTTAAAGAGGAGAAATGGCCCAATGCCTCACAGCTAGTAGGCAGCAGAGATAGAACTAGAAACCTAGACCTTCTAATGGTTAATACAGAAGACACATTCCTGTCTCGACCTTACGCCTCCCCCTCCTCCTTGAGGAGCTTGTGTGTGCAAGTGTGTCTCTGTGGAGCAGAGTGATTACTTTGCCCACTGAACAGTTGTACATGTCTCTAGGACAACCTGGAATATTCTGCTTACTTTTTGTGTTGTATTTGATAATAACAATTAGGAGACATGGGAGAAGGCAGTCATTAACTTGCTTTATGAACTAAGAAAATTAAGGGAAGTCTGGTCCACAGCATTTATTAAGCACCTACTATGTGCTAGGTTCTTGGTGAATTTCAGGTTCCCCATTTGTGAAATGAGGAGATGGCATCCATTTCTGCTACGTAATTGCTTTTGATGTTGGGCAAGCGTCTACTTTATCTTTGAAACTGAATCTACCTCTCATTCAGCTCTAAAACCTGATTCTGTCATCTCTAAGTTTGCTTCCAGCATCAGTCTACTGAATCCTTCCTGTTTATTGGAGCTGCACTTTCCAGCCTGGCCATGAGGGGTCACTGTTGCTTCAGCAACTGGAGGCAGTCAGCAGTTGGTCAGGGATTCATACTTCTCTGAAGGCCTAGTACCATTCTACAAATAGTTACTACTCTCAACAAGCACTCATTGAATGTTCACTATGTGCCAGGCACTGTGCTAAACCCTAGGGAAACGCAGAGGCAAGATGAAAATGATCCCTGCCCTAACGGAGCTTACCCTCTACATTGTGCTAGCACAAGGCCTGGTGGCTGCTGGGCTGAGTGGCTGTTGGTGGTTTGGTTAGTTGAATCAATGGACTATTATATGAGTAAACAAAAGATGTCAGATTTCCTCTGGGGGAAACTCCAACACTAACAAAGATTGCAGCAGCCTATAAACGAGTAGTTAAGTCTTAGGTGACTGGGGTCACTCAGCTAGTGTCAAAGACAAGGGAGGTTTTCATGCCTATAACCCCAGCACATTTTCCACTATCCTGTGCTGCCCCTATGATTCTTACACAGATAAGTAAATACAAGCTAATCAGGAGATTCTTCCCATAAGATGTAGCATTTGAACTGAACCTTGAAGGAAATTCAGCTGGGTGGCACAGTGGTCTGGAGTCAGGAAGATCTGAGTTCAAATCTGGCCTTAGACCCTTATTATCTGTGTGACCCTGGGCAAGTCACTCCCATTTGCTTCCGTTTCCACATCTATAAAATGAGCTGGAGAAGGAAATGGCAAACGCTCCAGTATCTTTTCTGAGAAAATCCCAAATGGGATCATGAAGAATTGGACACAACTGAACACAACAACAAAGGACTCTAAGAAGCAGAAGATGAAGAGAAAGTGTATTCTAGGCATAAGGGGTAGTTTGCACAAAGGTGAAGAGGCAGGAAATAAAATACCAAGTTCAGGAAAGTCCAGTTTGGCTGGAATGTAGAGCATGTGAAAGAGCCATACTAAATAAGTCTGGAAAAGTAGACTAGAGCCAAATTAAATGCAAGACTGAGAATATGTATATTTTATGTTAAAGGCAATGGAAAGCCATGAGATTCTTAAGCAGCTGGATGACATTGTCTATGCTTTAGGAAGATTATTTTGGAAGCTGTGTAGAGGATGGATTGGCAAGCTGAGAAACCAGAAGCAGGGAGACTAGGAGGCTATTGCAGTAGTCCAATTAGGGGTGATAAGGGCCTCAAAAATGATGGCGCTTATGTGAGTGATGAGGAGGAAGATGAGTGAGATGCTGTGGAAGCAGAAGTGAGAAAACTTGATGACTGACTGGATATGGGGTGAGGAGTGAGAGGTGAAGAGCCAAAATGACTTTGAGCTTCTCATCCTGATTGACTAGAAGGGTAGTGATAGCCTCAGTAGAAACTAGAAATTTGGAGAAAGGACAGGTTGGGGCGGGGGAATGAATGAATGAGGAAAAGCATTTATTAACCACCTACTATGTACTGATCACTTGGTAGGTGTTGGTGCTACAAAAACAAAAATCAGTACCTTCCCTAAAGGAGCTTAGATTCTAGGGAAGAGAGTGTATGTAGTAGCCAGTGAGGGGAGCTTTTGTTTGGGGAAATGCAGGAACAGGGAATAAAGCCATCTGCTAATTCATTTTCATGCCTTTTTCAGAAGCAATGACATAATATTCACTGGGTCACTGTTCTAAGAGCAAGAGTTAGAAAGTATATATTTGATGAGATGATCATTTGTGCCAGCAGGATAGATGACAAGATATATACCAAGATGGTTTTGAAGCGTGATCTGGAGTCAGCTAGATGTTGCTTTTCGAGAGAACTTCCCTTCACTAGACAAGCCCAGTTCTAGGGCAGGACAGAGTTCCATACTAAATATATTAATCCACCCAGGAAGGGAGTCATGGTGGGTCTGTTCCAGATGAGGAGTAAGAACCATGTCAGGGCAGAGGGTAAGATATTGAGTTCTGTTTTGGATATGTGGAGTTTTAAAGATACCTTTGGAACTTCTGCATGGAGATGTTAAACAGGAAGTTAGTAATGCAGCATTGGAGTTCAGGAGAGAGATAAGGGCTCTGTGTGCAGATTTGAGAGTCATTTGTATAGAAATTATAGCTGAATCAGTGAGAGCTCATGAGATCACCAATAAAGGGTATAGAAAAAGAAAAGAGAACCCAGGACATATCCTGGGGACATTCAGAGTTATGGGGTGGGACATGGATGATGACCTAGCAAAGGAGATTTAGGAGCAGCCAAACAGGTAGGAAAATGGCAGGGCTTGTGCCCAGGGAGGAAAGAACTTTCAGAATAAAGGTTAGTCAACCATGTCAAAGGATGTAGAGAGATTAATTTTTAAATGGTTGGGGAAAGACCGTCAGATTTATTGACAAAATCAGAGTTAGAGACCATTGATAACTTGGAGATCACAAGTGGTAAGGTTAGACACCAAGGAATCTAAAAGTGAGGAAGAGAAGGCTATGGCAGGGGTAGGGAGCCTAAGGCCTCAGGACAAAGGATTTGTTCTGTGAAATTTGGATTCAGTCAAAGGCCTGCACTTGAGGATCTAGAGGGTCACATGTGGTCCCCACCCCTGGCTATGAGTATTTGTTTTCTAGAGGTTTGACAGTTTTTGAAGAATGAGGAGGAACTGGGCAGCAGGAAAGATGACAGTAGATATGGAGAGACTGAAGATGTGAGATTGAAAGATGAGTGGGCATTCAAATACCCTTGGGAATTATGCATTAAAGATAATGCAAATAGCCCACCAACAGTAGGACATACACTGTGAATTATATTTCCGATAGTGGAAATAAATTATAGTTATCCCCTCCATGCTGTTGGGGTGGGAGAAGGAGATGGGGTTGGTGCCCTCTTAATCTGGAAAATTCGAGTAAAATTTTTTGGCCCTCTCTTTGTGGCAGAGAAGTCTGAACTTTTTCTTGTTTTATGGGTTGTTTACAGTATTGAGATAAAATGTGTTGATATTATACTAAATACTAGACATATATTCTATCATTTCTGAGTTTCTAAACTTTTTCTGTGTTGTCTGCTACTTCTGCAACCCCTCCCCCCAAATTCCCATTTAATTTCTTATGCCAACCCATGATATATCAAAACCACAATGGGGAAAGTCACAATGTAGAAGGGATTACATTGAACTTATTACTGGGCCCCCAGGTAAGTGAGAAATTTTTGAGATAGCTATTTGAGGTTAGGAGGATGTAGGCTTTTGACATGAATGCAGAAGGGTTTTACATCTTGACCTTAGGACATGTTGAATCCAGGCTATTTCCTGTGGGCTCCACCTTGGGAGCTCCCTAGTATTGCAGGAGATTGAACCAGGAGGGGAGAAATGGGGCAGAGTAAAAACAGGGGTTAGCTCTCCACAAGTTGGTGCTAAACAAAGCTTTGAGGCTTTTGACACATACGCAATCCCTCCCTTCCACACTATAACAAAGAGAATGGGACTGCTTTCATGTCAAGCTCCCAAGGAGCCCCTTCTATATCTTTATGCCATATTGCTCTTTTGTGACTTCTTTTCCACTTCCAGTATAACCTGAGTGTTAATTTGAACTTATTCTCTCCTAAAGATATTGGGGGAGAATTGTAGCTATGATGTGCTCCAAGCCCTGCAGTCCCTAAAGAGGCCCAGCATAGGCCTGAACTATATACCCTCAGCCTTAGACCAAGCCTCTAATACTAAATAATTCAACACACGTTTTCATAGCAGTTTTAAAGTTTATGAGGAGTTTAACTTTCAGTAACCCTGAGGTTATTGGCAAGGTGGGTAAAACATTGTCATCCCTATTAAGAGATCGGGAATTGTGACTCAGAACTGCCCAGGGTCACGCAGTAAGTGCTGGAAACAGAATTCAAATCTAGGTTTCTTGATGCCAAGACTGGAGGGCTCTTTACACTGTCAAGTTTCCCTTAACACATGGGCAAGAGTAGTTGACTTTATTTACTATTCCCTTTTCCCACTCAAGACATTCTGCTTACTTGAAACCTGCAACACAGAGTCCAAGATCCCAAGAAATGCCTTCTTTCCCAGCTAGGAGAAGGTAGACATGACCTAGGCCACTTCCTGGGAAACTTTGATGAGGCTGCTTTGTGTTTTAGGAGGTGGTGTATACAGAGGATGGTGAAGGAGGGGGTTGAGATCACATCTGAGAGGCAAGGTCATAGATTTGATGGACAATACCTTTACTTTCATATAGAAAACTGAGCCCAAGGAGTGGGACTTTTCAAGATCTCTTACTTTGCTCTGCTTTACTAGAATCTGAAAGCCCAGTTAGTAACAAGATTATCATTTATCTGTCATAAGGCAGCCCTAATTGCCTGTGGGGAAGGAAGGTGGGATGTTAGATGGTAGTAAAGTTTACCCTGTACTACTGTCAAAGCAGCAGCAGTTTAGGACCCAGTGGATGAGGATAGACAGCAAATTTATAGCATACTTAATTTATAAAGTGAAAAATATGATAACCAAGACCCCCAGATACAAATAGGAATTTTATTGCATCTCTAGTATCCACATTTGAGGTGGAGTGGGTACAGAATGAAGGTGATACTTTAAAAACTTTAAGAATTAAACCCAGTGGCAGGGACTTGAAAAGGGGTTGAGAAGAAAATGGAAGTGAGGGGAAGAAAATCAGCACCAAGGGATGCCCCTCCAGGGTAATTAGGGAGCAGCACCAAGCTGAGGGATCCTGGGGTGGGGCTAGGTCAAACGAGAGGTGACTGGTTGAGTCCACAGTGGGAGGTAAGCCTATTGAAAATTGTCCCTTAAAAAAGGGACAATTAACACCTCCCTAGAAATGTCTTGCACATTTGTTGTGGATAAGAAGGTGGGGAAAAGTAGAAGAAGAGATGTGAAACTGGGACTGACAGGTGGGGGCAAATACTCATCCCAATGCTTGCTTTCCCCTATTGTCCAAAATGAAGCCCCTTTCAGGGGTGGGGAACCCGGGGCCCCAAGGCCACATATGGCTTCTAGGTCCTTGGGTGAGGCCTTTGGACTGAGTCCAAGTTTTACAGAACAAATCCTTTTATTAAAGGGATATGTTCTGTGAAGTTTGGAGTCAAAAGGCCACACTTTAGGACCTACAGAGCCACATGTGGCCTTGAGGCTTCAGGTTCTCCATCCTTGCATCCTTTGCCAGGGTAGACCACGGAGAAAAGGCCCTCGAAAGGGTGTCATCCTGGGGAAGGTGATGAGCCAGAGAAGGGCAGGATTGGGGGTTTCTGATTCCTTTATATTTGGGAATCTCCTCCCCCAATCCAAGTTTCTGCAAAGTGCTTTAAAATGCTTAGGTATCAGAAAATGGTATTGACAGGTATGTGTGTGTGTGGTTTCTATTTTCTCAAAAAAGCCTATGCATAGACCCCTTTAGCATATATATACATACATCCCCCATGCCATCTGAGTCTTGTATACCTGGTGGGTTGTATTTTTTACTTATCTACGAAAGGAAGTGCTGCTCTCCCTCCCTGTGCTTGTGAGAGTCTTGGACCCACCATCTGCTAGGGCTACCTCCATCCTTCCATTGTGTAGGCCTCCTTTTCTGAGTTTACCCCTTTTCTCAGCCTCAGGGCAGAGACACCTTATCTGGCCCTAGTCCATGGGTCCAAGGACAGGAGAGAACCCTCCTTGTTCCCTGGCCCATCCCATCTCACTATCTCCCCCATCTTTTGGGCCACCTTGTGAATGTGAATGTATGTGTGCGTGTGTGCACACGTGGGCAGAACTGCTGTCACCTAGAAACCTTGTGTTTTCTCCTCTCAGTGCCTTGTGATGTCAACAATGTCCCAGTATGCAAGGATCCCACATGCTCCAGGGGAAAGGGAGTGTCCTCAGTGTCCTAGGCTTCCATTAGGAGGGCTGCAGTCTGGGGGGGCCTCAGGTGATGGGTGGTTGTCAGGGTCTGTGTCAGGGGGTGCCAAGGAGCCCCTGCCCCCTCGGCTTTCAAGGCTATAGTAGAAAGAGAGTAGACGAAAGGATGGACGCAGCTCATCCTTGATGCTGTCCAGGATCTGGATGAAGGTCGGGCGCTGGCGGGGGTTCTGTTGCCAGCAGCGACTCATCAGTTCCCGTCTGGCATGAGGGAAGAGAGCAGTGGGGTCATCAGAATGATTAAGATCTTACCACCTTGATCCCATGAATAGAGGAATTAGGGAGAGTGGATATCATTAAGGTCATAGCTGGGGAACAGGGGTCAGGACTGTGAGGTAACTGGAGGAACTGTGATGAAGAGACAGGCATACATTGTGTGGGGGGAGGGCAGGGAGGGGACTCACAGCTGGGGAGGGCAGCCCTCCGGCTCATCCAGGATGCCGTTGTCCATGACAAACCTGAGTACCTGCTCATTGGACAGGCCCTGGTAAGGCTGCTCAGCCAGTGTCACAATCTCCCACAACACTACACCGAATGACCTGAGGAGACAAAAGAAGAGACAAGATCAGGGACCTTTAACACTCCCCAGTGACTGCTCCCTTCCTACAACCTCATTTCGGAGGGAAAGGCGAATATCCAACCAGGATTCTCGAAAATGTAAGGGGAAGGGAGCTTCTGGCTCCTTTCTTCAGCCTCTCAGTCACTGTCCCAGTTCCCTCCCCAGGATACCCAGGACCAACCCACCCAGCCTATAGCCAGGCCCCACCAGACATCCGAGTGAGTGCTGAAGATCCCATCTTTTAAGGATTCAGGAGCCATCCAACGAACAGGTAGCAGCCCCTTTCCTCCCTTTCGGTAATAATCTGTCTCATACACATCCCGAGTCATCCCAAAGTCTGAGGGTGGCAGAGGACACGGAGGAAGGGCAGGTCACACCCACTGTTTTAGCTAGCCAGCCCCAATTCCCAACAAACCCTGCCCCATTTCAGACTAGCCTCTTCCACTTTTCCCATTCTTTGTCTCCCACCTTCCCTTTCCTGAGCCCCAAATTTCCCACTTCCCCATGCTGTTCATTTCCCATTCCCTTTCCCCATTTCCTCTTCCAATCCCAAAGTTTGCTTCCTGCCTAGAAAAAAATAGAATATCTGAAACTAGAAGAGGCACATCTCTTCTCTTCCTTTGTACCCCCAATCTTGACTGTGAAGTCTTGAGACACCATGCAGTTTCGGGCAGCCAGGTCTCGGTGCACAAACTTGTTGGCAGTGAGGTAGGCCATGCCATCAGCGATCTCACTTGCCATCTGGATCATGTCACCCAGCTCTGGTCTGGGGAGTCCTGGGTTGTTCTGGAGTCAGGGTAAGGAGGGACATCTGTGAGGAAAGGACTCTGAATATTCCCTGCCCACATCCCCTCAGAGATTCAGTAGCATTCCAAGTACTTTGGAATTCCATCCCTCTCTCACTTCCATTTAGAACCTTACCTCAGCCTCAGGCCTCAGAGATCGGAGATGGCTTTTGAGGTCCCCTCGGGTCATGAGTTCCATGATGACTAGAACTGGTTGTCCTTGTGACACTACCCCCAGAAGCCGCACCTGAAGATGGGCAGTGGAGTTTGACTGTGATTCAAATCCAACTGGACTTCAATCTGACCTCAATTCTGGCCTCCTCCAACCATGACCTCATGCCTGATCCTGACCCCCACCATTGGTGCAAATATAACCCCAACCATCATCCTGACCCCCCCACCATTGTTGCAAATATAACTCCAACCATGATTCTGATTCCCAGATGCCATAAAACCAGTCCCCTCCTCTCCCAGATACCACATGATGACATTTGAAGGCTTTCATGACAGAGGCCTCCTTGAGGAACTCGATGCGCTCCCGAAGACTGGCCAGCTCATTCACGGTCTTTAGGGCCACTGATATAGGGGCCTCCCCTGCTTCAAGCCCCTGTGCCAACCCCTCATACACCATTCCAAAGGAGCCCTGACCCAGCTCCCGGATAACAGAAATCTGTTCTCGAGGAACTTCCCATTCATCTGGAACATACACTAGTTGTAATAAAGAAAACAAATAAGGAGAAGGTGAGAGGGGAACCAGGGACTTCACTACCCCTCTTCTCTTCTGGGGTCCCCGCTCTCTTCTGTAATGACTTGAGTCTAAATATCTCCCTCCAGGAAGGTGTCAGATCAATAGCTGAATTCCAATCTAAGTCCATCTGGAATCATATTTCTTGAACCCCTTGGTTCTAAAATTTTCACTAGCCCCTCCCTTCCGCCCCTCTCCCCAGATCCACTGGAATGCCTACTGTCTGAAGTGCTGAAGTATTCAGGGTTGACAGAAGTGTAGAGGGTCCCATTAGGGTAACCACCACTGTTCCTGTAATAAGGGAAAGGAAAAGCTGTAAGGCAAGCTGATGGGACAGAAACCAGGGCTGAAAATGGAGACCAAGCAAGGCTGGATATGGGATAGGAGTAGAGGTTGGGGGCTTGGGAGGAGTCTAGATATGAAGTTATAAGTAGGTTGGAGTTTAAGGCCTGAGGGACAGAGGAAAGGCAGAACTGAGAACAAAGTATGGGTCACAGCCCTTATCCTCTCCCCAACCCCATTCAGATCAATTGGCTCTCATAGTACTTTTTAGAGGTGGTCTTTTTCCTGGGACCAGGTTCTGGCCAAGGATGGAGGGAACTTTGCATATGTAGGAGGTAACAGGGAGAGGGCTTCCATGGTCAACCCTTAGAAATTCCTAGGACCCAACAGCTCAGCCCCTCAGTTGACCTCTTGCTGCCCCACCCAGTGAGAATCCAAGTATCCTGAATTATTGAACTTTCAAAGTCTCAAAAGGTCAACTAGCTGGGCTTTCCTCACTCTCACCTCAGGTGTACTGCATCTTTTCCTTAAAAAGGATATTTCATGACTTCTTGGGGTGGGAGTGGGAGGCAACAGACTTCATTGTCAGAACGGCTACAGCCCCTCTCTTCACCATATCCAGACTGACTTCCCACATAGGGAGAAGAGGATGGGGATTAGGAAGAAGGGGAGGGGAGAAGAGAAACTGGGGTTGACTGTGGAGTGTGGAGATACTCTACCTCTTCCTGCTGTAGAAGAAGCCAAGGGCAGCCAGAACAATGAGCAACAGGAGCCCCACTGGGGTGACGGTGAGGAGAACATGCAACCCTCCTGACTCCTCCTCCTCTGGGGACAGAAGAGATACTCATGGGGCAGAGATCAGAGATCAAAAGGCAGGACTCAGAGTCAGCAATCAGGGAGCAAGGTCAGAGGGCCAGACTTCATAATGGGATCAAAGGGGTGCCTTTCCATCATAGGTCTGGAGTTGAAGTGAGGGCACCTAAAATACCGGTTAGGTTGAGTTTGAGAGCCAGGAATTGATCTTTGTCTATCTTACCAGGGCCGGGGATGTAGAATGCCAGGCCATCGGTCCAGGACCCATTTCCAGCCAGTGAGGTGGCTCGGACTCGGGCTGTGTAGTTGCCTGGGGGAAGCAGGGCCAGGTGGACTCCCCCAAACTTGGCATAACGGAGGCGGGACACACACAGCACTGTGGCCTCCTGGTGCAGGGAAAGGAAGGGGGCAAACTCAGCTTCTAATGCTCAAGCAGGAGAAATCTCTATGGAGCTGGATAACAGGAGAGAGGGTTATGTGGATCTGGATAACAAGGGAGAGGGTTATGTGGGCCTGGGTAATGGAGAGGGAATCATGGCACTTGAAAGGGAAGGGGTTCCCCAGGGTGGGCAGTGGGAGAGAGGAGCCCAGAACTTGAGAAGGGAGGGGTGGCCAAGCAGAGGTGATGAGGAGAAGGCAGGGTAGGTGCTGGGAGCCCAAATTCTAGGGTCCCTACCTCACCTAGGCGCTTGTACTTGATTTCATACTTGAGAATGAGCCCATTAGGGTCTGGGGGCTCAGGCCAGTGCAAGAGGACACTGCTTTTACTGGATGGCTTCCAAGCCACCTTCCCAGGAATGCTGTCTGCCTCACCTGGGGGACAGCAGGGGACACAGCTGAAACAGCCCTTCTACCTCTGTCAGTACCTAAATATCCCTTCCCCCTCACACTCCATGGGTGGGGGTGGGGGGGAGAAACTAAGGCAAAAGATGCCAAAGTTAGTTTGAGGCATGGGAGAGAGTTAATTACAGGTCAGGGGTTTGGAGTTCAATATGTGCAAAATGTTTTTCAAGGGGCTGTGGTTCAGAGGTCTGGGGTGAGGGGTTAGAGGTCACCTACGATGGGGCATGGTTCGGGCAAAGACGAAGGTGGCGGCACTGCAGCCTACTGTGTGGGCTGCATGATTGCAGGCGTGGATGTCGATTCGGTACTCAGTGAAGTGGCGCAGGCCACTCAGTACCACCCGCTCTCGAGGTACCTTGTCCTGGATCCCAATGTCCGAGCTGTTTCCCCCTCCCCCAGGGGCCCGTGCAGCCCGCCGGTAGCGGCCCTTTTCCCTGAGAAGGTAGAGAGGATATCAAATCATCCGTAGGTTTCACAGATTTCTGAACTGAAAGACACCTTAGAAATCACCTAAATACTCATTCGATTGGACTTCCTACTTAATCCTGGGAAATCGAACCACAGTGAGGTGAAGCGACTTGCCAAAGGTGGCAGAGCTGAGATTTGAGCCCAGGTCTTGACTTCAAATCCTCTTTCACTTACTCCTGACCCCCTGATCTCTGCTGCTTCCTCCCCGCTGGCTTTCTGGTCCCTCTGTACATCTCCCACTTACCTCTGGGGGTTCTTGTTGATAGAAGTTACCTTCCAGGGGGATCTAGGGAGAAAGAGGGGAGAATCGTCAATCTAGTCTTTTCACTAGATTCTGCAACTCCCCCCACTCAAAGAGGCTCGGCTTTTAGCTCTACTCACGCTCACCCCACCCCACAATCAATGGACCTTTCCCCCAAATCTGCAGGGCTCTCTCCAAATCTATGAGCCTTTCCAATGAATGAACCAATCCAATAAAAAAGTTCTAAGCACCTACTTTGTGCCTAGAATACTGAAAGAGGCACCTAGAGAAACTAAAAGGTTTTGATGAGACGAGGTGTCCCTGCTCTTATCAAGCTTATAATGAAGGAAAGGTTAAAATACAAATATAAATTTCACACCGCCCTTCCAATCACAGATTCATCCAACCTGAACCGTCTCCTTGAATTTCTAAGCGCGTGGCTCAATTCCGAGGTCAAGTGCATCCTAGGCTCCGCCCACAGCCTTACCTATCAGTTCTCCTCACCTTCCTTCCCCCCTCCCCCCTCCCTCCCACCCAGGGTCTCTAACCCCGGCCTGTGGGTAGCAGTCCATCCCAGCTGACCTGGGAAGAGTGATGGCATTGTGCAGAAAGTTCTCAAACTTTTTCTGGAAGGAGGCCTCGTGCGTCTCCAGGGCTGGCTGCTGGGGCTGCTCTGGGGATGGACTCTGGCAGGGGCAGCAGCCTGGCTCGGCCTCCGCCAGAGGCTCCCCTTCCTCCTGGTCGAACCGGGAGTCAGTGCTGCTGCTGGGTAGACGTAGACCTGGGCGTAGGGCAGGGAGCAGGGCCAAGGTCCGGGTCAGTGCGCCCGGAAGGAAAGGGATCATGGAGACCTTGGAGAGCCTGCAAGCCGTCTCCCTCTTCATAGTCAAGGGGAGTGGAGGCTGGGGGGTGGAGTGGGGTGAGGTGGAAGCAGTTTGCCCAGTAATAGGGACAGAACTGCAACCCAGTTCGTCTGGACTCCAAATTCGGCGCTTTTCCTACTGCCCCAGGAAGCCTGTTCATCCCTTCCGGCTCCTCGTGGAGCCTCGTCCTTCTCTCTCATCCACCTCCCACTCCGCCCTATTCCGTCTCCCCAGGCCAGTCCTCCACCCCTCAATCAGCCCGCGATCCTCACCACGCTGGCAGTAATCATTGAGGTACAGGTCTGCGTCCTCGGCCAGCCTCTGCCACAGCACCAGATAGTACGTGAGATTCCCGTTCCGCTGCGTGGGCGGCTTCCAGCGCACTAGCAGGTGGGACGAGGAGTTGGACTTAGAGATAACGTCCAGAGGCACCGTTGGGGCTGGAGAGAAAGGTCAGTCAAGCCTCACTTTGTGCCCTTTCCAGAAAGAACCCTGGTAATCTGCCCCACCACTCCATGCCCCAGATGTCCGCTTCCCCTTCCAAGGATTTAAACCAGGAGTGGGGAATCTGCAGCCTCCAGGACACATGGCCCCCTAGGTCCTTGTTTGCGGCCTTTTGATTGGGTCCAAGTTTTGCAGAGCAAATTCTTTTATTAAGGGGATTTGTTCTCTGAAGCCTACATTCAAAGGGCTTCACTTGAGGACCTAGAGGGCCACATGTGATCTTGTGTGTGTGTGCGTCCCTGCCCGTGGACACCTAGCTACTGGAAGACCCAAAAGTCCAACCTCCTAACCTTAAAGAATCTAAATCCTGGTACTTTCTAGTACATCCCATCCCCCTTCTCCACTGGCCTAAGTCCTAGGATCTAAAGCTGGCAAGGACCCTTAGAGACCATCTAGTCGATTTTGTAGATGAAGAAAGAAGGTCTAGAAAGGGGGTAGTGACTTGTTCAAGTCAAATTGAGATATGAACCTACATCTGCTAACCACAAATCCAGGCTTCTTTCTACTGTTCTATGCTGCCCCTGCTTCCCAAACCCAGGCTTTCTCCCCATCTGCCTTAATCAGCACCAAGCAATCCAGGCATGCTGCCTCCAGCCCTAGCATTCACTTGGATATCTGGATATCCACTGTCTCCCTCTCAGATTCTTCAGAGGATCCATATTCTTTGAGGGGCAGAAAGAAAGAGGTGGTACCTGCAGGCAGGGTTCGGAGGTAGATGATGGGGCTCTGGGCACCCTGATGAGGGCTGTCCTCCGCCATGCTCAGAGTAATAGCCCGTACGAAGACAGCATACTGGGTCCAGGGTTTGAGGGGGGCAAGGGTCACTCCTGGTTCCTGGGTCCTGCTTAGGGGCAATTCCACATCCAGTAGGTTCCAGTTGGGGGCCCCACAAGCATCTGGCCCCATGTGCTCGGTGGCATTCTGGAATGGTCTGTACACCCCCCATACCAAAAGATGGAGGATGTCCACAGACTCCTTGGAGTTTGAAGATTCCTCCTCTCCATGATGCCCTCTTTCCCAAACCTGGAATCCTTAAACTCATGACAATCTGGGGTCACTCAGTCAACAAACATTCATTAAGCACTTTCCCTGTGTCAAATACAAAGAGAAGCAAAGTAACAAAAACAACAAAAAAAACCAAACAAAAAAAAAAAAACAAAAAAAAAACCAAACCCCAAACCAGCCCTTGCTTGTAAAACGACAGAAAATTATTAAAAGAGGGAAAGCACTAGAATTAAATAGGGTTAGGAAAGGCTTCCTGTGGAGGATGAAATTTTAGCTGGGAGGAGTGGGGGTCCACAGGTGCACTGTTGGGGCTGGAGAGAAAGGTCAATCAAGCCTCACTCGGTGCCCTTTCTACAATTTTTTACATGTTAACATTATCTGGAAGGGGAGAAGAGGACAATGGGTAACTTTAGGCTATGGAGACAGATAAGGAGAAAACACAAAGTAATCCAAACAGGAGGGCATTAGCAGCTGAGAGAAGCCAGAAGGACCTCCTGCCTCACCTCCTGCAAAAGGTGAGATTTGAGCTGTCTTGAAGGAAGTCAGGGAAGCCAACAGGTGAAGGTAGGATAGAGATATGGTTCCTAGGGTCAGCTTTCCCCTCTTGTATCTCTCTCAGGGACCCTGTAGTACAGGGCAAAGAGATCAAATCTCTCTTGTTCCCACCAGTCCCAAGGTAGGTGCCTCTGAGACCAAATATTCTGCCACCTGTCCATTTGTGGAAGTTTCTAGTATTTAAGTCTCAAAGTTTTTCTGTAGAGTAAAATTTGAAAAGTTCTCCTTCCAGGGTGTCCCCTCAGCTAACAGCTCTGCTTTTACAAATCTGATCCTATGACAGACAATAGTTAATGACACAAATTTTTCTATAACACCTTTGCAGAGCACCTTCTCACAACCACCCTGTGAGGCAGATGGCCCGAATATTATTTTCTCTGCTTTACAGATAAGGAAATAGGCTCAGAGGAGTCCAATAACTTTGGCCAGGGTCACACAGTTAACTTGACATGGGGTAACACATCAGGAAACCTGGTTGATATCAGTTGGATGAGAATCAATGGAGGAATGAGCAGAAGTGATATTGTAAGGGGAACGTACTAGGGACTGAATGCCCAGAAGGAGGAAATGGATTATATGTTCAGGGAACGAAATACAAACTTGGTATGGAAGCATGCTATGGTAATGGGGATGGGGAGATTTTAACTATCTGGGCATCTGCTGGAGCTCTGTTTAAAAAATGGGGCAGTTATTAAGTGTTGAATTTGGGACTGTGACTAAATCTTCTGCCAAAATTCTTGCCACTGCATCAATCTACTATTCTAGTTTTGTAGATGGTCAAAGAAACACCCAACCCAGCGTCTTCAAGACCATTGTGTCTGGGAATGAGGAGGGATGGAGGCAGCGCTCATGGGTAGCATGTCCAGAGTGATGATATTGCTCTTGGCATACCAACACACTTGTTAGGAGATCAAGAGAAGGTCCATGTACCTTAGGCATTTCTTTACAAGTATTGGCAATAGTAGAAGGATTGTGGAGGGGGCTGTATCCCAGTGATTTTGGCAGGGGAGACACTGGTGAGTACAGAGGGAGTACTAAATAATAGAAGAGTAGCAGAAAAGAAGAAAGGGATTGAAACTGTAACCTAATTAGGTAAATTTGTCTTCCTAAGTATCACTGAAACTGATGGGATATTACTTGATAGGGGAGTATGGCAATAAAAGGCTTTGCCCTATTCAAAAGGGAGAAAAGGGGGCTTTGGAATAGCATTATATGTCATAAAGATAGACTCAGGTTAGAAAAATCTTCAAGTGGGCAGTGTGATTCCAGGAAAGTCTAGTGGATATTAGCTGGATGAGGATCAATGGAAGGAGGAGCAGAAGTGAAATTGTAGGGGAATGTACTAAGGACTGTCTGCCAAGAAGGAGGAAATGGATGATGTGTTCAGGAAACGGATCACAAACTTGGCATGGAAACATGATATAGTAAAAGGGGTGGGGGGATTTTAACTATCTGGGCATCTGCTGGAGCTCTATCTTGATTTGAAAAAATGGGACAGCCAGTAAATTATTCACTTATCTTGATAACTTAACTCTTCATGATGTAGGGGAAGTAGAAAGAGGAGCTGCTGTTATACTGAGTCTCATTCTATTCATTAAGGAGGAACTAGTTACAGAAATGGAAATGATGGGAATCTTGGGAGGAAGTGATGCCTCCTTCTTAAAGTTTATAGCAGATTAGGAAGGGAAAACTAGATATTTGAGGCATACTCTAGATTTGGGGGGAGTGAATTTCCTAGATTTCGGAGAAAGGATAATTGGGATCCCATGGTCTAATTCTACAAGGGCACTCCTGATAGACATCTCTACACATTTGAAGGATAGTACCTCACATCATAGTAGGTACTTAATCTTTGTTGATTGAACTGAATTGAATTATCTTTCAGAAGAGAAATTAGATTTGTTTTGTTGTCCTCCAAGGCAGAAGTAGGAGCACTGGATGGAAGGCACAAGATCTGTTTCTATCTGCTCAATCTAACAGAAACCTAATTAGCAGTTAGAGCCAAAACTGAAATGGGCTGTCACCCTCAAAAAAAAAGGTGAGATTTACAGTAGGCCAGTTTTCTTTACCAACCTTTTTCTACCAGAGACCCCTTTTTCTACAAGGAGCTTATATCAGTGGATAAAGCCTGGTATGATGAATCAGGACACCTGGGGTTAGGTCCAGTTCTGCCACTAACTTTAGGAATAGTTTTGAGTAAACACCGCCCCTTTTCCCATCTCAGTTTCTTCCTCTATAAAATGAGACTAGACCCAGTAATCTTTAGTGGTGACACAGTGGATAGATCATTTGGGAGAGGAAGACCTGAATTCAAATCTCACCTCAGACACTTCCTTGGGCAAGTTACGTAATCTCTGCCTCAGTTTCCTCATCTGTAAAATTGGAACATTACCTACCTCCCACAGTTGTTATGAGATCAATTGAGATAATGATTGTAAAGCACTTAGCATAGGTTCCTGAAACATAGTAAGTGCTATATAAATGTTATCTTCATTATTTATTACTGTTACTATTCTCTAGTGTCCCTTCCAATGCTGACTGAACATCTTTAAGTGGAGGGTGGATGTCTATTTGTTAGGGATTTTATAGAGGGCATTTCTACTCAGTTGCAAATGATCTCTGAGGTTGTTTCCAACTCTGAGAACCTCTGATTTTGTCACCCCAGTGGATGATGATCCATCTCTGCTTTGGACAACTCTAATTGTTAATAAGATTTTTATCCAATCCAAGTTTTGAGAAAAGAAAGGTTGTGTGGAGGAGAAGACTGGAAGAGAACATGCTAGAGACAGATGGACCTCTTTCCTTCTGGTCCTTCAGGAAAAAAATATACATAGCACTCCAGGAGGTAGCCCTTGGAGATGTGACCAAAAGATGGTGTTAGGAAGGCCTCTCCTCTCCTGTGGCTTTTGGAGAAGATAGAGGATTCCTAGATAGTTTGGAGGAAATAATCCCCATAAGAAGTCAGGGAGATAAAGATGCTGAGGCAACAAAAAGTCTGAAACCAGGGACAAAAACTTGGTGAGTGAAAGAACAGGAGACAGAGGAGGAAAAAAAAGAAGAGGGAGAGTGTTAATGTTCAGAAAAAAACAAGGAATCATCCTAGAAGAGTCAATAAACTGTCAATACTATAGCCCAGGAGTCCCACTACTGGGCATATAGCCCGAGGGATCCAGCTCAAGCAAGAAAGGCCCCATGTACCAAAAATGTTAGCAACAGCACTTTTTGCATTAATAGAAAACAGGAAACCAAGTTGGTGCCCATTGATTAGGAAACATGCAGCTGAATGTTTTGCGGTATAGGCATGTCACGAAATAGTATTGTCTATAAGAAATAACAGTTGTGAAAAATTCTAAGAAATGTAGAAAGACTTGTATGAATTGATGAGGATGTAAGTATAGAGAACCGGAAGAACATAATGGAAAGGAAAACAATCCTAAAAGGCAGCTGAACTCTGATTAATTGCAATGACCAATTTTGTTCCTAAAAAACGGACAATGAGTCCTATTTCCCCATCTTGGTAGACCAGAGTCAGGAAGATATGGGTTAAATCCAGCCTCAGACACTTACTAGCTGTGTGACGCTCTGTTAACTTCTGTCTGCCTCAGTTTCCTCATCTGTAAAGTGGGGATAATAAGAGTACCTACCTCCAAGGCTGCGATCAGATGAGATAGCATTTGTAAAGTGGTTTGCAAATCTTGAAGTGCTGTATAAATGCTACCTATGATTCCGCAATCTTGCATCAGACCTCAATGGCCATTTGTTTGAATAATAAAGAGATGGGGGGCTCATTTGATGTCACTTATTCCATTGCCAGACAGCTTTGATTGTCAGAACATTCCCCTGTGTCACCTCCATCCCCTGTCTCTCACTGTCCCTCCGACAGTGAAGCCAAGGAAGATGAGTTCCTTCACAAGTCTGTCCAATACTTGGATAGTCATCATGTCCTCCCCCCGTACCAAGCGTTCCTCTGTGGGATTTTGTTGTGTTTGAGTCATTTCAGTTGTGCCCGACTCTCCATGACCCCATTTGGGGTTTTCTTAGCAAAGGTACTGGAGTGGTTTTCCATTTCCTTCTGTAGCTGATTTTACAGAGGAGGAAACTGAGACAAACAGGGTTAAGTGACTTGCTTAGGGTCACACAGCTAGGAAGTGTCTGAGGCCAGATTTGAACTCAGGAAGATGACTCTTCCTGACTTCATGACTGGCACTCTGTGCACTATGGTGTCATCTAGCTGCCCAGTTCCCTACATTAAACAGGATCAGTTCTTTCAACTGAACCTCACATGATATGGTATTGTGCAGAGACAGAGGAAGGGAAGGGAGAGAGCTATGGGGAACAGACTTGCCTGCAATGGAGTGAGTTTCAGGTGTTCTGGGTAGACTGGCTTAATAAAAGGAGGGGTAATCAGAGCTGTCCATCAATCCAAAGTCAATCTAAACTATCTGTTACTGGAAATATTCAAGGATGGACTAAATCAGCACCTGTCAGGGACACTGCCAGAAGAGATGGCTTCCAAAGACCCTTCCTGCTCTGTGATTCTGGGCATTCTCTTCTCTTATAGCTCACAGCTTCGACCCACCATTCTACAGATCAGAAAACCAATGTCCAGAGAATTGGAACACTATTTCCAAGGTCACAGAAGGGCAGAGGCAGGATTCAGACTAACATCCTCTGACTTCAAAGTCATTGCTCTCCACTATGTCATGCTTCCTCCACTCCCAACCCCGCCCCCCCATGTCTCCTCTGCCCAGTCCTATGGGGCGCTTTCCTTTTCTCCTGGATCATTGTTTTTCACATCTCTCATCCCTGACAAGGAAGTCCTTCCTGTCGCCTGACCTCCTGTCTTTGGGTCAGTTCATGTGCTCCACAGAAAGAAGAACAGCTGTTCCTTGACCCCTCCCCCATCCCCAGCCTTCTTGTCTGGAGTCTAATGAACTGCTGGCAGAGATGCTCATAAAACTAGCCAAATTAGTGGTTGGTCTCCAGACCACAGCTGGGGGCAGGAGGTGTTTGGTCATTAAGAGTCATTAACAAAGTGAATGAAGACTTAATCAATCTCCATGACTTCCCAGCCCAGGGTGCTGCCCCTTCCTCCCTTGACTGATCATAAATTCCTACCATAAACCTTCCTTGGAATGGCAGACTGTATCATAGAATCTCAGACGTGGAGGTTTTCTTTGTAGTCCTATACCCCCTCCCAAAGAAGAAATTCCTTCTACAAAATTCCTGGTAACAACTACCCTAGTACAGTGAGTGGAGAATGAGATTTGGAATCATGAAGCCTGTATTGGAATCTCAGTTCTAAATATTTTGTGACCCTGGGCAAATGCATCATGCAGTTTTCTTGGGCCTTAGTTTCCCGATCTGTAAAATAGACTAGTGATCTCTAAGATTCCTTCCTTCTCGCTCAAAAGTTATGATCTGATGAAGTGAACATCCAGCCTCTCCTCAAAGACTTTTGTTGACAAGGAGCTTATTGCTATTGAAAGCTCTGCCTGTTTGGAAGCATCCCTTAGGTCGTGACTGTTTTGAGACACAGCGACATGGGGAGAGGGATGGGGAAAAGCAGAAGGAGGAATCTACCCAAAGAGAGGAGTCAAGACCTCCTTGATTCAGAGACCTCCCCTTCTCTGAGGTTCACACCATGCAGTTCTAGAGCCATATCCAGGGTGTCACAGTCAGCTACTAAATTCTGGGTCACCCTGGCTTCTTGCTCCTTCCTGCTTAGCTCTATACCCAACTAAGACTTCATCCAAACTCCTACCATCCTCCTTAGCAGCTTCAACATTCACACTGATGGGACTCCTTGAACTCCAGCTTTCCAATTCCTTCAACCACTCCTCCAATTCTAAGAACTTTTCATTCCACTTTGACCCCTCATGGGGTAGGATAATGGTCCCTCCTTGGACCGCACCATAATCAGACATTTCTACCTCTGGGAGATGATGGCTTCTGACATTTCTCCTTCTTTAGTTATAGTCTCCTGAACTTCTACCTCTCCCATTGGTCATTCTTCCCCCAACTGTTCTGTGTCCTTCCTCTCAACTCTATTCTATTAGTCCTCCCTTGATTTCCCAGTTCTCTTCTGGGAACTTCTTGTTTCACTTCCTTCCTGTAACAATCTTAACCTCATAGTTAATCAGTTCAATAAAATGCTGTTCACCCTTAGGTCCCTTGCCTCTTGTCCTTCTGTTGTTCCTGATTTGTTACTCTTCAACCTTGGGTTGAGACTTCCTGGTCCTCGCAGCAGTAAATAACCTTATCTCCTACTTCACTGAGAAAACTGAGGCCAACCATCTTGAACTCTCCCATTTCTCACTTAGGTTTTTACCCATCCTCTTTTTATGCTTTATTCTCAGAAAACAGGATAGTCCTCCTCATAGGAATCCCACTACTTATCCCCTACATTCTATCCCTTTCATCTCATTTGGAATTGGATCATTCAATCACTCCTTTTCTTCTTCATCTTCAGTCGTTCTTCAAACTTCTTTCTCACTGCTTAAAAACATATTCAGGTCTTCTCTAGCCTAAAAAGGCCTTCCTTGACTTTGCCATCATCTATATGTCTATTTCTTTTCATTGTCCGATTCCCAGAAAGACATGCCATATGAGGAACAGTTGAAGGAACCAGGGAACCAAAGAACCAAGGAAATTTGGAGAACAGACTTGCTGGGGAGGTGGGGAGAACGATTGTGGAAAAAGGTAGTGGGTTTGTCCTTCATTGCCAAAGGAGACCAGGCCATCAGAGAAATGATGACATGACTTGCACTCGATTTTGTTTTGAGTGAGAGAGGGCTGTGCAGGTCACCTGCCTCACTTCTCCTCCAGAGCCATCTGAATCCAGTGATCCAGTGGTATTCATCAGGATGACTGGAGATGACCCAGGATGAGGCAATTGGGGTTAAGTGACTTGCCCAAGGTCACACAGCTAGTGAGTGTCAAGTGTCTGAGGTGAGATTTGAACTCAGGTCCTCCTGACTCCTGCACTAGTGCTGCACCAGCTAGCTGCCTGGGGAAAATGATTACTATTTTTGAAGAGGACCATTTATTAAGCATCTATTTATTAAACACAGTAAGTGCTTTATGAATAGGATCTCATTTGATCTTTGTAAGTATCTGAAGGGTTCTATGTAGCAAGATGAAATTTGTCCTGCTTTACTCCACAGAACAAAATGAGAAGCAATGGGGAGAAGGTGCCAAGGAAAGGTCCAAGATGGATGTAAAGAAAATCTTCCTAATAATAAGAGCTATCTACAAGTGAAATGGACTGCCCCAAGAGGCAAAGGGGGTCCTCCCTTACCAGGGTAGCTCATTGTTCCCCTAATGGTTAGATTAGAAGGCTTCAACTTTGAGAATCCATTAAATGGTGAGTTCCCCCGTTAAACTATGAGCTCCTCAAAGGCAAAGATGGTGTTTTGCCTTTCTTTGTATTCTCCAGCACTTAGCACAATGCCTGACACACAGTAACTGCTTAATAGATGCTTGCTGACTTGATTTCATTAGTAATCCACACTCACTGCCTCCACTTCCTCATTACCCACTCACTGCTCAACCCTTGTGATCTAATGCTCAATCCCAATTCTGTCCTGAAACTTCCCACTCAAAGGTTGCTAGTTATTGCCTAACTGTTAAGCCCAACAGTATTTTTAAAAGTTCTCATCTTTTTGGATCTTTCTGCAGTCTCTGATACTGAAGACCAATTCTTTCCTCCTCCTGGACTTCCATGTTACTTCTCCTTCTACCCAGACTCCTTCAGCTGTTCATTAACCTCTATCTAAATTTGGCCATACTCTCCAGACTCAAATCTGAGAATATTCTGCTCTCTACACTTTCTTCCTTGATGATTTAATCTACTGTTTTGACTTCAATTATCCCCTCTGTGTATCTGTCCCTCAAATCTACATTGTTGTTGTTCCAACATTTCAATTGTTTCCAACTCTGTGTGACTTCATTGTGGTTTTCTTGGCAAAGACACTGGAGGGGTTTGCTATTTCCTTCTCCAGCTCATTTTATAGATGAGGAAACTGAGGCAACCAGGGTTAAGTGACTTGTCCAGGGTCACACAGCTAGTAAGTGTCTGAGGCCAGATTTGAACTCAGGAAAATGAGTCTCCTGACTCCACGTCTGGCACTCTGTGCACTATGGAGCTACTTAGCTGCCCAAATCTACATGCTCAGTCCTAATATCTCCCTACAAACTCTAGTCTCACATGGGCATCCTAACAATGGTCTTAAACTCAAGATGTCCCCATCTACTTTCCTATTATATCAGCCCTCTTCCAAACTTTTCTGTTGATGATGACAACCATTGTCCTCCCAGTCACCCAGGCTTGAAAACTTGGGCTTTCTCTTTTTGCATCCCCAGCACTTAGTGTATCGTGCTATCGTGCTATAGTACATATGGTAGGTACTTAGTAAATGTTGACTGACTCATTCTCTCCCTCACTCCAGTGCCTAGCATGTTGCTAAGGTCTGTCATTCTACCTCCATGCTTTCTCTGGCATGCATGGCTTACTTATACTGGTTAGGCCTCATCACATTTTATAATATTCCCTGTTACATGAGTGCCTTGGACAGCAAGGAGGCCAAATCAAATACTATTTAAGAAAATTAATTTGGGCCATTCACTAGGAGGTCAAATGCTGAAACTGAAGTTTAAATACTTTGGCCACATAGTGAGAAGATGAGATATATTGAAAAAGACTCTGATGTTGGGAAAGATTGGAGGCGAAAGGAAAAGGGGATGGTAGAAGATTAGATGGATAGATAGTGTCATGGAAGCAATGAACATGAACTTGGACAGACTTAAGAGAGATAGTAGAGGAAAGAAGGGCCTGGTATACTATGGTCCATGGGGTCATGAAGAGTTGGACACAACTGAACAACCAAAAAATAGCCTCTTAACTGATCTCCCTGCCTCCATTTACCCTCCTTCAAAGAGCTGCCATAATAATCTTCCTAAGACACAAGTGTGACTGCTTTACTTTTGTGTTCAAGGATTTCCAGTGGCATCCCATTGATTAAAGGTTAAAATACAATAAATGGGAGAAGGGTGGAGCAGCATTAGGAGTGAGAGAGAAGGGAATCAGGATGTTTTAGGGCAGTAGAGCCTCAGCTGCAAGAGAGGTCATCTAGCCTTACCTTTTTGTTTTGAGGAAGGGGATGCCCAGAGAAGTTAAGGGATTTGTCCGAAGTCACACACGTAGTTAAGTGCAGAGCTGGAGTTTGAACTCAGGTTCCCCTTCGACTCCAAGTTTAGTGTTGTTTCCATTACACTACACTGCCCTCTTCTTCCCTCCTCACCTCTGCTGGTTGAAATTTTTCCTTACAGCCTCACTTCAGGTGTCTCCCCATTTCTACTCCATCCCGCAACTAAAAATAAGCTCTTCTCCAAATTTTCCTAGAGCATTCTGTCTGGATCTTCCCTTCAAACATTCTACTTTATAATATACTTATCTATCACACCCTTCTTTAAGCTCTTTGAGGGCAGAGACTATATCTTATTTCACAATATGTATCCCTAAAACATAGCACAGCATTTGGCATATGAGTAGATAAATTTAATCCATTAATTAATAGACTTGCTTAATATTAACACATAATATAATAAATTAGTAAAGTGGATTGGTATTAATAAATGATATAGTTAATAAAAATGAATAAATGTGCTTAATAAATGCTTGTTGAATTGAATGAAATTGACATCTTCGGCTACTAGGTGTTCTGGAATTTCCATTCATGATATTGAGCTGGAAGGGACCCTAGAGCTACCTGACATGCAGAGAAGGGAGGCATTTGCTGATTCCAAATGCTCTCTCTTTTTCCTCCTGGACCCTCTCCTTTATCTTTTATGGGGGCTTATGGTGCCCTAAATAACTGCAGAAAATCTGTTTTCCTCACCACCACAGCTGTGTTCCCTCAAGAACTGGATTCTCTCCCCAGACTCTTCCCTCTTCTTACTTTACTTTTTCCTCCCGCAGCCAAAATACTGGCCACTATTAGGAATGCAGTCGCAGGATGATGCAAATTTATAAGAAGAGTTATTCCCCAATGGATAAATAGACAAAGGACATAAGCAGGCTGTTTTCAGAAGAAATAACCATATAAAAATGTTCCAAATCACTAAAATTAAAAAGGAATGTAGTCCATGGCCCCTATATCTTCCCCCAGCATCCCTCCTTTCTTATTCCCCCCTCACCCACACTCACGACTCCTTGTAGTAAACGATGAAACTGAGTAGGTCTCGAGCTTCTAGTGGTTCATAGCGCTCCCAGCGAAGGAGGATTCGATCTGATTCTGTCACGTTGGAGACAAACCGGAGAGGTCGGGTCTTGCCTGAAGAAAATGATGAGGGATGGTAATATCAGGCTGAGTACTTACCTCTCTACTCCTCAGCCTAAGGAATAAGGTGAGCAGCTGTGTGTGATCAGGAAACTAGGGTTTAAATCTTGGCTCTGATGCTTACTGACTGTGTGACCCTGGGTAAGTCATTTAACCTCTCTGATGACATCTGAAAAATGAGAGATAATATACGACCTTGTTGAGAGTATAACAAAATGGTTAGGAAAGTTTTCTGTAAGCCTGAAAATGCCATATAAATGTAAATTAATATTAATGAAAGCTAACATTTATATGGTTCTACTATGTGCCAGATACTGTGTGAATTGTTTTACAAATTATCTCATTTCATCATCACAACAACCCTAGGAGGTAGGTGCTATTACTATCCCCATTTTACAGATAAGGAAACTGAGGTTAAGTGACTTGCTCAGTTCACACAGCTAGTCAGTTTCTGAGGCTCAATTTGAATTCAGGCCTTCCTGCCTCTAGCCGCAGAGCTCTGTACTACCTAGCTGCCTTACTATTTCTCTTGAAGTCATTGGTGTGGCCTATTTCTTTTTTTGCTATTGCTAAACTCCAAAGGTATTGGGGTAACAGCCCTTTTCTGCTTCAAAACTCCTGTAGAGGACATAAGACCTGAGACAATCCTGCTTGCTACATATTATATGTGAGACCTCTGACCAATGAAAACCTCATGGAGAGCTCAGTTTTTTCATCTGTAAAATGACAGGGACCTCTTAGCTTTGCCACAGGAAACCTAGTGAAGTCTAAGACCCCCTTCTTAGAAAAACATTTTTAAGTAATTGAAGGAAACGCTAAATTTCCATAAGAAGATAGTGAAAATAAGGATCTATTTTTTTTTTCCTATTGAAATTGGTGGACTCCCTGAAATCTATCCTTGGATCTCTTGAGGGAGGGGGTTTGGATCCTAAGTTAAGTCTCTTAGGTCCCTTACAATTCATATTTATTAGCCTATGCTCCTATAATAGAATAAAGAGAATCCTAGATGGGAATAAATTTCTTCATGATGCTTCACATTTTCCAGTCCCTCTCCATCCCTGCCATCAACTCATCCCTTATCCCTAACCCTCCCTCATTTCTACTCCTCCTTATCTCCAGCTCTCACACCCCAGCTCCCACCTGTTACCAACATCCAGTTCTCCAGAGCCTTGCTTACTCTAACTGCCTCCCCGTTCCAAGTTTTCATCCCATCCCAGTCTTGTCTTTGTGCCCACCCTCCCCATTGCCCATCTTCAACCTTGACCTGACTACAGCAGAAAGAGCATTTGAGCCACAGATAGACAAGGTGCGTTTGATTCCGAGTTCCTTCAGTTACTGCCTGCTTACCTTTATACCCTATGAATCTTAAGTCTCTGAAGCCTCAGTTTCCTCATTTGAAAAATGAGAAGACTTGATTAGGACAACCCTAAAATCATTTTCATCTTTAGTTCCTGTAATCCTGCTACAGCCCCAACCCATCCTCAACCCCAACTTTCTCCCCATATATCTGAACTCACTTTTCCTACCTAGGCTACACCCCTAATTCTGCCTCTCTAGGGCCCTCCCCAAGGCTCCCATCCCATGTTTGCACCCCAGTACATGTGTCTTCCTCACAGGCCGCTCGGTCTCCATTGGTTCGAGGATTGATCTCAGCCTTGTTCTGTCGGCCCCGCGTTCCTGTCACCTCCTCCAGCTGGTAGATGTGTTCCAGGCAGAGCCGTGGATTGAAGGCAAAATAGATCTTGCCCACAGGGATGGACAGCCCGGCCTCTGCCCACTCTCCCAGCTGTTGTAAGTTCTGATTGTCCAACACATAGAGTGTATAGTTCCTAAGGAGAGAGGCCCGGGATCTGGGGTGTGGAATCTGAAGTATGGAGAGCCTAGATGGCATAAAGTGAGCACAGGAACCTGCTTGTGAGGGTAGTGGGGATACTACAGGGAATGAGGTGGGAAGCTTTTACAGGTATCTTGGATTGAGAGAGGGATGAGGAGTTGTAGCCGTGAAGGGCAGTGAAGGGTCTGCCCTAGGGGGTGAGGTGTGTGTCTTCTTCCCTGTGATGTCTACAGTCCCTACTCCTCCACTGAACTTGGCCCCAACTGCCCTCAGGATGCTAGGTCTCTGCTAGGGCCCATCTTCCCCTCTAATGCTTCCAGCAGCATGGGCCAGATTCTCTGTGGGGATGGATTGTCCTCTCTCCCCATGTGGTTGCACCCATGACTGCTGGTGCTGTTGCCTCTAGTACAAGAAGTCCTTGTTTGAGCTCTGAGCAGCCTCTAGATATATTGCTGTGGGACCTAGAGCAGATTTCTGAATCTCTCTCAGCCTCCATTCGAAATGGCACCACCTGCTCTGGCTCCCTCCCAGGGCAGATGGGACACTCTGAGGAGTTGGTGGGCATGGAAGTGTGGCAGTCATACCAAGCCTAGGCAAGATCCCTATCCACCCCACCCACCACCTCTTACCCATCCACCATGGAGTCTCCCCGGATGAGTTTGAGGTTCCTGAAGAATCCCAGGGAGATGAGGGCAAAGGAGTGCTTGATTTTGAGGAAGCCAGTGATGGTTTCTACCAGGCCCAAACTTCTCTGTAATTCTGTCTCTAAGTTATCTGATCAGAAAAGAGAGGGGGTCAGTTCAAGAAAAGGCAAGAGACAAAAAGGAAGGGAAATCAGGCATGACTTGGCTTAGCCCAGTGCCTGGCAGATAGTAGGTATTTAATAAATATTTATTGACTGACTGAAGGGTCTTTGGGTGGGGTCAGGGGAAAGAACTGGTCCTCGGAAGGGCTGGGACCTGAGCCAAGAGAGTAATCAAATAGGGAGTAAAGCCTGATCCACGGGAAGGAATCTTCCAAGGGGCTCCAGAATGGGCCCTACTCTGGCCTGGTGGGAAGGGGTAGAGTGATGAGAATAGGGGTCTACTAACAGCCTTGACGTAGGTTAAGGATCAGGCTGCCCTTCAGATGGGTACAGCCTATGAGCTCCTGGGCTGCCTGCAGGGAATCGATGGTCTTAGTGCCAACCTTGCACTCCTTGGGGCACAGCCCCTCACACTTATGGCAGAAGATACTACAGGAGGAAGGAGAGAGGAGGAGACTGTGAGTTCCTAAGGACAAAGTTATCAGGGTTGCCCCTTTCCCTCAGACCCTGGAATAAGCTGGGCTTCTGTCCTTTCCAGACCCACAATCTGCCTCTGATTTATAGGAGCATTAGACACAGGATGCCCTCACCCCCATACCCTAGAGATCTGCTACTGTTCTTGCTCTCCCCTTGGGTTCTATCTTTATTGACCTCAGTCCTTTCATCTTTAGATTTCATCCTCATTGTTCTCACTCAACAGAAACTTTGGTCCTGTCCTCACTGTTCGTCTTTCTTGGATGCCTAAGTCTTATCCACCCAGTCCCTCTCCCCTGAATACTTGGGGGACATTCCCATTATTCCCTACCCCACTTAAATATACCTGGGAATCCAGGACTCACCTGCTATCATTGTGGGTATATCCTGGAGGGCACTGGGCCAAACAGCTGCCCTGATGGATGACAAAGTCAGAGACTCGACCGGGCAGGTCAGGCAGCGCCCTGAGGCTGGCACAGTAATCCGCAGTGACACAGCGCCAGGCCTCATACTGGTAGGTGCCTCTAGGACAGGCAGAATGGCACATGCCTCCAAAATGGAAGTGCCGACAGGCCACACATGCCTTGGGGTCATTGGGCCGACTGCATCCTCCCAAACACTCAGGATGGCAGCACTCCCCCCTTGAGGTGCAAGCCAGGCCCCTGGCACATGGGCACACTGCAGGTATGGGGAGAGTGGGCATCAGGGGGCAGTGCCAGCCTCTCCCAGCAGGCATAGACAGTCATGCCACCCAGAATACCACCCCACAACCCAGAGGGACCCACCTCTCTACCAATACCCCATCTCCTCTCTTTGCCTCCTTTCCCTGGTATCTGAGTCTTTACCCAGGTCATCTCCAGTATACCTACAAGGGAAGTGGATGGTTCCATAGATAGAGCAATGGGCCAGGATGACCTGAATTCAAATCTACCCTTAGATGCTTTTTAGCTGTGTGACCCTAGGCAAGTCCCTTAACAACTCTCTGTCTCAGTTTTTTTAAACTATAATGTGGTGATAATAATAACACCTATCTCCTGGAATTGTTGCAAGGATAAAACAAGATGTTTGGAAACACTCAGCACAGTACCTAAGCCTGGCACATAGTAGGAGTTATATAAATGTCACCTATCATCATTAACCTTCTCTTATCCCTTCTCAGTTCAGCTCTGTTGTCCAGACAGAAGTCTTTCCTGCCTGACACCCAGTTGCATGTAAAATGTTTTGTAAACCTCAAAACATGATATGAACGTAAGCTATTTTTAATTATAATTGTGCCTCAGAGGTGGAAGGAATCAGAAGTCCGACAATCAAACAGCTATTTAAACAGCATGCGGCATCCATGACTACCAGCCATCTCACTTCCCCCATCGCCATTTATGCCTCCAGGCCTCCATGCTGACTCCCCTACCCTTGTCTCTGTCTGTCTTTGCCTCTGTCCTTGTGTCCTAGGTTAGCCCTCAAACTAGGGGCTCCCTGAGGGTGGAAGAGTGTCTCCTTCTGCCTAGGCCTCTTTTCCCTGTGCTCAGGGGCAGCTCGGGACAGAACAGTGACCTTGCTTTATCAGTCCTGTGTCTCCTTATCCTCCTGCCTGGGATGAATGCCCAGATTTACACCAGGCATGATGCCAATGTAGGAGCTAGTCATTCTTTTGTAAGAAGCTCTGCTCAGGAGGCACAGTGGGTACATTAAGGATCTCCAGAGCCTATTATAACCACACCCCTGCTAGAGAACTAGCCATTCATTGTCTCTTCCTTAAGTTCTGGGGGAAAGAGGGTAGACTTATGGGGATAAGGCAGATAGAGGGTAATATGTAAGTTTAGAGCTGGGGCATCAGGAGTCTGGGTTCCTTGTGTGGTAAGAGCTAGAGACTAGGTAAGAGGGGGGCCACCAGTAGGGGCAGGATGTGTTGACACCATATACTTTGAGAACTAGCAATCTTGTTTATAGATAACACTGAGGTGGTGGGGAAGCCTGGAGGATCAAGATACAGCAGGGATCCGGTTACTCTGGATGCTAGGTGGGGAAAGGGGGATGGGGTCTTTGAGACCCCCCCATTCTCTAGATTTGTGTCCTGGTTTATGAGAAAGAGAACCCCTTGGGCTAATTTTCCATCTAAAGAACTCAAGGCTCTCCTCCTGAAACCTGAGGGACCCTCATTCCCTCCTTTCCTCCCTTCACTTCATAAACACCCTGTGCCTATCCATCTCCCTTTCCTCTCCTTTCTCAGATCTCCTCCTAGACCCCCCTCTTCTTTCTTCTTTAAGGATATTTCCATCTCTCATCCTTGTCCTCTCCCATCTTCTTTTATCATTCATATTTTCTTCTTTCCTCATTTCCCTTTGAACTTACCCACCCAAGCTTTGTGATCTTGGGCAAGCTACTTCCTCTTGGAAGGAACACTCAACCTGGAGCCTAAGGACCTGGGTTCAAGAACTGACTCTGTCCCTTATTACCTATGGGGCCCTGGGCAAGTCACTTTACTGTCCTGAATTTCCTTGTCTGTAGAATGAGAGGGTTGGATTAGGTGATCTCCGAGGTCCTGGATGTCCTTTGAGGTTGCTTTTTTCAGTCTTTTTTCAGTTGCATCCAACTTTCCATGACTCCATTTGGAGTTTTCTTAGTAAAGACGTTAGAGTGGTTTGTCATTTCCTTCTCCAGCTTCATTTTACAGGTGAGGAAAATGAGGCAAACAGGGAGAAGTGATTTGCCCAGGGTCACATAGCTAGTAGGTATCTGAGGCCAGATCTGAATTTAGGATTTCCTGACTCCATGCCTGGTGCTCTACCCACTGGGTCACCTAGCTGCCCACCTACTTGTGCCTTCAGAAAGTAAGCCATATCTGTCTTAAGCTGACTCAGTAAATCCGTTCTTCCCTGATCCCCGCCCTGTCAGTAATGACTGCCCTCATCAGGTTTTATATATCCTTTCATTTGCCCTTCTGTATCAGTGCTTAGCACATAGTAGGTGCTTAATAAATGCTGATTTACTGACGTGATCATGTAATAATTTTCTGTAGCAATTCAGAGAGTATTGTGCTGGACCTCGAGTCAGGGAGACCTGAGTTCAAATGCTAAACCAGATACTTAGGATTATCCTGAGTAAATAATTTAACCCCTCTCTGCCTTAATTCCCCTCTCTGTAAAATGAGGATAATACTAGCACCTATTCCCAGAGCTGTTGTGGGGATCCAATGAGATAATATTTGTTATAGTGACTTTGCAAACCTTAAAACACCACATAAATTTTAGCTGTAATTAAAATGATAATAATAAATATTACTATTGCTATCTTTTCCTCTTAGGCTGTAAGCCCTCTGAGGGAGGCACTGTGATGTTTCTAAACTTGACATCTCCACTTGGGATACCCAGGAAGCCCACAAGCATTTGTTGTCTCATAGCTGTGTGAATAACATTGGGTTGGAGTCAGACAAATCTGAGTTCCAGTTCAGCTCAGCTTCCTATTACCTCTGTGATTTTAGGGAAGCTCTGTTGAGCATATAAAGTCCTTTACACATTGGTCCCCACGTACCATTACAGTCTCATACATTATTCCCTTTCCCTCTTGCTTTGGTCCTGCCAGATTGGTTTTCTTGCTGTGTCTCATACAGAAACATTTCATTCCCCATCTCCTTGCCTTTACAGTCTGTCCCCTATTCCTGGAATGCCCTCCTTCCTCACCTCCACCTCTTAGAATCTCTTGTTTCCTTGTATGTCTTTTAATTTTGCATTTACTTATATATGCATATGCTGTGTGTCCCTGCTATTCCTTATAAAATCTCCCTGAGGGCAGGGGTTGCTTTACTTTTGTCTATAAATCCCTAGAATCTAGTGAGGGGCTTGGCACACAGTAAGTGTTTAATAAATGCTTGTCGATGGATTGTTTGAGTAAATTACTCTCATCAATGAAATAAGAGGCTAGACTACATGATTTCTTCCTGTTCTAAATATCTCCTGTGCTTATTTTCTGCCCCCATGTACCCACCTCTCTGGCAGTGCCCAGAGGTCCAGCAGCGATAGTCCATTCGTCCATTGACAGTGGTTCTGATGCAGGGTTCCTCAGTGCCCAGCATTCCAGGGCACACATCAGCACATTCCTCTCCTAGTTTGTTGCCCACAATGTGGTTGGCATCAGTTGTTGGCTGCAGCAGGCTCCAGTCAACAGTGGAAAGATGGCACAGCTCCTGGTTCTTCTCCACACGCACGGCCCCTCTGAGGATGGCACCCAAGCTTGGAAGTCCCACATCCCTCAAGTGGGGCATCTCAAAGATGACCAAGGCGTAGCTGAAGAAGAGGCGGGTGCCTCGAATGACCGCAAGGTTGGGGAAGAGTTCTCGAAGACTCTCCAGTCCATAGACACGGAAGAGGAGCAGGTAATCGGTGACCTGGGTGAGACGGGGGAAGCTGAGACCCTGGAAATCCTCCCCAGTTGCTGTGAATATAAGCAAGATCTGCAGGTAGCCTTCCACTACGGTACAGTTTTCCAGTCTCCGGAGTTCTGACACCTCTGTGCGGATGTCCAGGCTGGGGCAGACTGAGGAGTAAAGGAGAGGGGGACACAAATGGGAGGTCAGGGACACTTAGATCCTAAGCACCTTCTAAACCCAGTCCTTCCCAAGAGAACCTAAAACCCGTATACCTGAGCCCCTGCACATACACTGCCTTTCTCACTCCTAGATTCACAGAGTCTTAGAGCAGGCAATGACCTCTGAGCTCATCAAGTCTAGACCACACACTCTACAATATGCTGGACAAATAGCCAGATAGTTTCAGCTTGAAGACCTCCATGACCCAGAGCCTACTGTGTTCCTACGGGGTAGCCCATTTCAATTTTGGATGCCACCAGTTGTTAGGAAGTGTTTCCTTAAATGGAGCCTGAATCACATTCTGCTCTTTCTGCCCTGGGGGACCAAGAAGAGCAAACTGAATCTCTCTTTCACGTGAATACCTGAAACCAGCTATCATATCTCCCTACTCCACCCCTACTCTTTTCCAAGCTAAATATCTCCAGTTTCTTCAGCTAGTCTAGATTGATGTTTTCGCACCATCTTGTTCATTCTCCTCTAGATGAGGTCCAACTTGAGGTCAACGTCCTTCTTAGAATGTGGCACCCAGAGCTGAACCTAATATCCCAGATGTAATCTATCCTTTTATTGTAGCCTGCAATTTTTGTTTTTGTTCAGTTGTTTCACTTGAGTCCAACTCTTCATGATCCCATTTGGGATTTTCTTGGCAGAGATACTGGAGTGGTTTTCTATTTCTTTCCCTAGCTCATTTTATAGATGAGAAAACTGAGACAAAGAAGGTTCAGTGACTTGCCCAGGGTCACACAGCTAGTAAGTGTCTGAGGCTAGATTTGAACTCTGGAAGATGAGTCTTCCTGACTCTAGGTTGAGCACTGTATCCATGGAGCCACCTAGATGCCCCATAGCCTGCAATAGTGTTGAATATTTTGACCCACAATCCCCACTGTGGATCCATATTGACTTGGACACCCACTAAAACTACCACAAACTATTCGTATCTTGTATTTATGCAGCTGTTTTTTTTAACCCAAGTGTAGGGCATTTATCATTACTAAATTTCATCTCATAGGGCCCCTAAGCTTAGGGCCTTTGAACACTGGCTCTTCCTGCCCCCATTCATCCCAAAGGGCCTCAGAATTGGAACAACTAGACATCAGGGTATGATGTTATTCATTTCATTCAACAGATGTGTTGAATGTCTATGTGATCTGCCCTATGCTAAGTGCAGGGGTACAAATTGAGGGGAGACACACTTTCTGGCTTCCTGGAGTTTGTAATTTGAGTTCCTAGAGAGCTAGGTCTAGAGATAGGCAAAGTAGCCAGTCACCTAAGGCAAATCACATAAGTGGGCAGTATTTTTGGTAAAAGTATACATTTTTATGCTAGAAAATCCTTCCTTTCATGATTATTGTATTTTATATGATAAACCAATGTACATGTGCTCCAGCCAGGCCTCAAACCCTGCAGGGGGACAGACAGTAACCCTATCCTCCCCAGGCAAAATTTTCAGTCTTTGTTCCAGATCAGGAAATGCTTTATCCCAATTCTGATTCCCAGGCTCCTCCTCCCTACCTGGACATCTGGGTCCCTGACTCCCTTCTCAGGGGGATATGGACCTAGATAGACATAAGGGGTGTGTGTGTTTCTCTCCCCACCATTGTTTCTTGAGATTTGATAGGATGCATGCACATGGGAGTGTGTGTGTGTGTGTGTGTGTGTGTGTGTGTGTGTGTGTAGGAAGGAAAGAAACAAGTGACCTATGATATTTGCAACTCCCTTCACCCCCACCCCCCACCATTTCCATCACCTGTCTCTGGACCAATCGGATTTGAGAAAGGGGCAGGGGGCCTTCTTCAGGATCCCCTCATCCCATTTCCCATCATGCTCCTAGGCTCTTCAGAGCTCCCCTAATGAGAACACTTTGGAAAAACAAATCCCAAAGCCTTGTCTGATTAGCCCCCACTTCAGGTTCCTCCTGAGCCCCTCCCCCCACTTCTCTTTCTCTCTGGTCTGTCCTGCTCCCTCCCTGGCTGACACTGAGAACCAGACACCTGGGTCCCCTGATCAAACACCCGCTCCCTCCCTCAGACGTTCCCCGTCCCTCTCACGGATGTGCTTCTGTCTGGACAACCACCCTTCTGTCCGGCATCTGGCCTGGAGATGGCTCTGTGCTCTATCTCACCCTTTTCCATCCTCACCCTCCCTGCCCAAGGCTGTTTAATCACGAAGGGAGAATAATGAGTGAGAGGAGAAGGTATTTGTAAGCCCCAAGTATCTCCCAGAGAACCTGTCCAGCTTTCACTTCAATCCCCTGCATTTCTGTCCATTGGCAGAGACCCTGCCCCCACCTTCAGGAGCCCACAGCCTGTCAGATGAGGAAAACACAGTCTCTGCCCTTGGAGAGGCCCCAGTCTGATAGCAGGTAGGGCATATACAACCAGAGCATAGACAGAGAAACATTGACCAGGAAAAGAGACAAGGGCAGATGAGCCAGTCAATTTGAGCTGTAGATGCCAGCATAGGGATAGATAACAGAAATGGGAGTCTTGGGAAAACCCACACTTCTCACTGATCCTTCCTTTTGATCTTATCCCGTACCACCCCTTCATTCCTCTTCAGCTACTGTATTCCCCATTCTTCTCCCCCACCTGAAGGTTGTTTACAGTCAACATGACCAGTCCCCCCCAGCCCAACACGCCAAACATAGGAACTTTCTAGTCTAAGACTGGGGGTGGAGGTGGGGAGAAGAATCTGGAGAGAGTGGGGACAAACTGACTCAGCCTGGGAAAAAACATCTGCTCTCCTTCCCAGGTTAGTAGACGCTGAGGAGTCATCTAATTTATCTCCTCAGCCAGACTGCTCAGCCTCGATCTTTCATCCCCCTTCTGGCAGTGGCTTGTCAAGGGGAGGATGCAGGCCTTTCCTCTGCTTCTGCCCTCAGCCTTCTCTCATATGTAGTCATACCATTTAGAGGAACCATAGAGATCCCCAAAGTCTCATGGGTAGAAAGCTGCAGAATCAGAGATCAAGCCCTGCCTCTCACTGCAAATCCAGGGCACCCTTCTGTGAAGATGCTGGGACAGCTCCATTGGTTGGTATGGACCTGTGCTGGCAGTCAAAAGTCCCAGTTCTAGTCCTAGCTCTAGACACTAATTCCTCGTGTGATCTTAAACAAGCCTTGGTTTCCTCCAGATGGGGAAGCAGTTTGCCCTATTTCCTTGAACATCTTGAGCTACTGAAGGAACACAGTTGGGGCTAGATGAGTTGTTATGTGACAAAGTCTGGAATGAGACCCCGCTTTCTGAACTAAGGTTGAAGAGGGGTCCCAAAAGAGAATTGTGAGGTAGGGGAGGTTGTAAGGTAGGGGAGGTAACAGTTCCTCTAGCACTAAGCCTAGGGAAAGCCCATTATGACCTTGAATGTGTGTGTATGTGCACACATATGAGCAAGTGAGCCCCACTTGGGCTGCCTCACTATGTCGAAGGGAGGAGACACACTAGAGAGGAGACAATTGGGGGGATGTAGGTTAGATCTTCAGGATATCCTTCAAACTGGGTTGAGGCATAGGAGAGAGAATGGAAGGATAAAGCAGGAATTGTCTTGGGTACCTTTTCACTCTCACTGCCTCATAATGGAAAGAACATGAGGTATGGAGATGGGAGACCAGGGTTCAAATCCTCCCTTTGACATTTACTAGTTACGGGATCACAAGCAAGGCTTTTGATTCCTCTAAGTCTCAGTTTCCTCATGTGTAAAATGGAGATGATATTAAGTGCATATCTACTTCACAAAGTTGTTGGGAGGAAATTATTATAGAAGTGAATTATTCTTACCGCGCTCCTATTCTTGGACACAGCTGTCTGTCTCTTATTGTCCTCTCCCCATCTGCCCCACTGCACTTCCAACACCTCTCCATTTAGTCCCGTGATTCTCTCAGTCTTTGTTTTTGTATCTTTCTCTTTCTTGTGTCTCAATCCTGTCTCTTCTTTGATCTTTCCTTAGCCCCCTCCGTGGAGTTAGACCTAGAAGGGACCTTACAGGACATCAAGTCAGTCAGCCAATAAGCATTTTTGAGAGCCTACTAGGTACCCACTGGGCAGCTATGTGGCATAGTAGGTAGAGTGCTGGACTTAGAATCAGGAATACTTGAGTTCAAACCCAGACTCAGACATTAACTGGAACAAGTCACTTAACCTCTATTTGCCTCGGTTTCCTCATTTGTATGATGGGGATAGTAATAGCATCTATTTTCCGTGGGTATTGTGAAGATCAAGTGAAGTAATATTTGTATAATGTTTTGCAAACCTCAAAGTATCCATAATATATGTTAACCATGATGCTAAGTGCTAGGCTTACAAAGAAATGCAATAAATAGTCCCTGCTCTCAGGGAGTTCACAGTCTGCTGCGAGAGACAACATGCAAACAACTATGTACAAAGCAGAAATATTCAGGATCAACTGGAAATTTATCAATAGATGAGGAAACGAAGGGTCACAACAGTTGATACTCACTCAACATCACACAAGTAGTAAGTGCCAAAGCTTGGATTTAAACCAAGTGCTCTTTCCACTACATGACGCGTGTCATAGACAGGGAACTTCTAAGCTCTCTGTCGTCCATTCTCACCCTGGCTCTGGGATCACAGATATTCCAGCTAGAATGAAGATCATCTCATTGCTCCTCCTGACAATTGCTCCAGAGAGGAGGCCACAAGCCCCTTTCAGGGAACTGGCCACTCTCCCTTTGAGGAGTTCTTTCTGTGATCAGTCAGCCCTTCTTACTGCTGTCGAGGCAATGCCACGAAGCCAAGTTCAAGAGAAGAACCCATGTGTCCTGTCTCCCAGCTCTGGGAGAAGGTGATGAGGACTCACCCTCTGGAGTATCCAGGCCAAATCCCAAAGGGAGGAAGTTCATCAGCAGGCAAGATCCCCAGAGCCAAGAGCTGGGTGCTGTCATTGTCTTGGCCCTGAGCCCACACCCAGCCCCAGCTCCGTGTTATCCAGCCTGGTAGGGGTAGAGGTGGGGACAGGACATGCAAATGGTTGCCTGAAAATAGTCTGAGAGACAGAGACACTGAGGGACTCAAAAGCCAGGAGATAGAAGGAGACAAAGAGAAAAACAGAGGGTCAGAAACTAAGAAAATAATATAGTAATGAATAGAGATGAGGGAAAACCCCAAAATTTAGGGACCAAGAAGTGACAAAGATGGAATTAGAGGAGAAAACTGTGTTGTGTGTGTGTGTGTGTGTGTGTGTGCGTGTGTGTGTGAGAGAGAGAGAGAGAGAGAGAGAGAGAGAGAGAGAGAGAGACAGAGAGACAGAGAGACACAGAGACACAGAGAGAGAGAGACAGAGACAGAGACAGACAGACAGACAGAAACACACGGAAAGAAGCACAAGCTAGGCTCAACTGAGAAGGAATGGGAGTGGGGAACACGGGGAGGCGGGGTAGCACGACCTTGGTGGTGATGGTGCAGGACTTCTTATGTCTCTTTCAGCCTGGAGTTGTCTCTCCCTCTGTGGAATCTCTAGGGGCCAGAGGCAAAGAAGCTGGGCAGGCAGAGAACTGGAAACTCCCCGCCGGCCTCCAATTGTGGACCTAAAGCCCATTGGTCTGAGAGCAATGGGGTAGTGGGGGAGGTATCACTGCCCCCTCTTGCTTCACCTCCCCATCATCCTTCTCTTTCCAGTGAAGTCAAAATATTTAGCCTGACAACTGAGAGGGAGGAGGGTTCGACTGTGCATGGGAAACATGTCTGTTGGAAAAATAAGGCCAAAGGGCAGAGGTGAGGGGGTGCAAGATTGGACAGGAGGCCAAGAGAAAATATCCCACCTGCAAACTCACTCGGAAGACACTCTTTCTGTCAGCGGCAGCAAGGAAATCGTAAGCTCGTCTAAAAACAATTCATCTCTTTAGGTGGGACTGGAGAGGTTTACGCGGTAAGAAAGGAGGAAAGTCAGGAAAAGACAGGCTGGGGAGAGAGAGGGGAGATGTAGTCTTTGGGACACTAGCGAGTGAGCAGAGGGAATTGCCTTCGGGGAGTGCGCGATGCAACACGGTGCTCCCCCAAGCCTTGAGTTGTGCAGAAAGCCTCCTTCTTCGAAGCTACCTTGGGATGATCCACGTGGATACAAAACGGTAATGCCCCACTCCTTCACTCCCAGTTCTTGGGAGTGCATGGATAGGGGCAGACTCTGGGGAGGGAACCCAGGTATGATGCCAGCTGGGGAGCAGAGGCGGCGCGGGTGTAGAAACACCGGAGGGGACACGAGAGACTGCTGGGCGTAAGCAGAGCCTGGCTTGGCCCGGAGCGCTGGCCCTTCTGAAGAGCTAAGAGAAGACCTATTAATTTCTCCGCGTGGAAATCGATGCGCCTCTGTAAGGGCCGGCAATTGATCCCTTTCTCCGCTGTCCTGCTAAGCCTCGTAGTGTTGGAGTCTCTGTCCTGCTAAGCCTCGTAGTCTCTTCCCAGCGAGAACCTGGCACTGGCGTTCTCCACTCTGCCCTTAAACCACTCTCCACATCCTGCAAGGGACCCCTTTCTCCAGTCCTAACACAAACGCAACATCCTCAGCTTTGGGCAGCAGAGGCCTGGGGTTCGAGTTCTCGACTTGCCGTGTCCTAAGTGTGTGACCTCGAGCGAATCTCTTGTCTTCTCTAAGTCTCAGTTTTCTTATCTATAAAGTAGTTAGACTTGCAATCTCTACCTCTCAGAGTTGTAGAAAAAGCACGTTTGAAGTATTAAAATGCTCCGTGTGAGCTAGGATACTGGGATACTCCAGGGCTTCGCATGGTGGTACCTGGCACATGGTGGACTTCAATGCTCTTGCCTTGACACTGTATAGCTTGTATTTAGACACAGGCATATATATATATATATATATATATATATATATATATATATATATATATATATATATATATATATATATATATATATATATATATATATATATATATATTGCATGTTACAATGTTAGAAATGAGTTCCTTGAGAATGGGGCACTTTCTTTAGGTTCTCTTTGTATCCTCAGTCTTTATCTAGCACACTGTCTCACATAGCTTAATAAATGCTTTTTGACCGACTGACATCATAAAAATACATGGAGAGGCAACTTCCAAATCGGGAAAACCTGGATTCATGTCCCACCTCCTTCCTATACTGCTGCTTGTGTGACCCTGACAAGTCACTTAACTTCTGAGGACTTCCAAGTAATTCGTCTAAAACTATATATACATCGCAAAGGGGTTGCTGATCTGCATTTGCAGAGGGAGTTTCTTCATCCGGGAGTTCTTAATACAAATGAAATTACAGATCAAGTTCATATCCTTACCCTAGCCTAAAAGCATAAACACACGCGCCTCCGGCGCCACCCCGTGGCCACTCTAAGGAGAGCAACGCACGTGCCCCTCCCAGATGAAGGCGCCGCTCAAATCTGACATTTGCTGATGGTTTTGGGGAGACCTCTTCCCCACCCTCTGCCTTTTCCACTTTGGTATCTCCTCTCTCGTTTTCCTACATTCTCACCTCAATGCCCCTTACTTCCAGTTTTCTGTGAAAGATCTCCGAGATAATTTTGTCCCGTGCTCAATAAGTGATGAAATCCGTGACCCCTCCTCACCCCCGAATCCCTTGGGGAATTTGATACAGAGGACGCCTAGGATGATGACAAAGGCATTGGGTTTCGGTCTTTTCCCAGCCCAGGAATCCCTGTTGAGGTGCAATAATGCAGCTGCATCTTGGGTGGGGAAGCAACAAGCTAGCTTCCCTGCCTGGCCTTGTTAACCAAAAAGAGCTAAGTCCACAGAAAATTATTTACATGTCCCAGGAATACGTAGGTGGAGGGACCCCTGGAGCAATAATAACCCCTGGAGGGGAGGACATAAGGGGAAAAGGCAAAAGCTGGGGAGGGGGCATGAGGAAGAGGGCATGTAGAGGAGTGGAAGGGGTAAAGGGAAACTGGGGGAGAAAATAGAAGCGGATTGGTATACTGTGGGGGGGGAGGGGTGGATATTGAGGGAGAGGGGTGGGGTCTAGGGTCACTGAGGGGTGGGGAGGGAAGAAGGGGTACTGAGGGAGGAGGCAAGACCAAGGGAGAAGGGTTAGGGGAGAGAAGGGGGCCAAAGCATAGTATGGGAAAGGTGAGGGGGCTGAGTGGTCATAGGGGGACCAGGGCATGGACTGGGAGGGGTGATGGGAGAAAGGACGGGGCTGGGGGCACTGAATGAGAGGTGCAGGAGCTTGAGAGACACTGGTGAAGGGTGAAGGGGGCACAAGAGAACGGACAGGAGTGGGGGGTGGGCATAAAGAGAGGGGAGAGGGCTGAGGAGATATTGTTCCTCAGGGAGAGGAACAGAGGCTGAGGGATATTGGGGGAGAGGGACAGAGCCAGCTCCTCCCCTTTAAGACGGCTGTCCCTTTAAAGCAGCCCCGTCCACATGTTGGGGGTGGGTGGGGGGAGGTTGGGCTGGGAGCAGCTGGGTGAGTGCAGTCAGGCTGGCCGAGGCAGTGAGGGGGAGATGCTCAGAGCCGGGAGGAGCGGGCAGCTTGGCAGGCAGGGCTGCCCCTGGGCCCTGCTAGCCTGGCTGCTTCTGGTGCCTTCGGGCATTGCCCACTGCCCCCATGCCTGCTGCCCCTTTGGCCCCTCAGGGCTGCTCTGCACGAAGCCAGGAGCTCTCACCAGCTTTGGCTTCCTGACAAGCTTGGAGAACCTGACAAGCTTGGAGAACCTGACGGAGCTGTGAGTGCCCACTGGGCATTAGGGATGGGCATTGGAGAGCTGAAGCTGAGCAGGGGGGCTGGGGGAGGCATAGACTTGAAGCTTCCTTGGTAGGGTGGTGTGGCCAGCAGGTGGTCCCTGGTACTGAATGGGGAGAGAGGCTGAAATTTCTGTCCCCTGTAACCCAAGGATCTGGGTGCTGCCCCTTCAAGCCTTGTGGGCACTCCTGTGGGCACAGACTAGTGGGGTACCTTGTAGGGGTAACTTCTTTTTTTCTCCCACATCTTGGGACTTTCTTCTGGTAGTCAGGGTTGGAGTGGGGAGCAATGAAATTTTCCAACAGTAGAATTTTTTAAATTAAACATGCCTAGAAACAGTATTCTACCCCCACCCCCTCACTCTAGGGATTCCCAAGCCGGGCACAGACAGGACTCAGTAGGGAGTAGAGGATGCCCTAAGAGCTGATATCCCAGCCCCTGCCCCTTTTCCTTGGGGTCCTCTCAGTCACTGTCCCTCTCCCCTAGATCCTCTCCTCTCCTTTAACCTCTTTCTCATCTAGTATTTGTCTTGTCCTACTTCCCTTTAGACCCCTGCCTTTCTCTCCTGATGTCCCCCCAACCCACTTCTCCTCTATCCTGGTGCCCCCTCCAGCCCTCTGATCTCCTCTCTCAGTGCCCCTCTCAGTCCCGTGCCCTTTTCTCCATATCTCCCCCTTCAGTGTTCTTCTAGCCTAGTCCCCCCCTCAGTCCCTGAGCCCCTCCCCAGCTCCTCTGCCCTTATGATCTGGGCAGCTCCAGCTAATGCCAGCTTGTATATGGCCCTTTTCTTCCCTAGTGACACTACCCAGAAAAAACTGGGGAAAGCTTGTTGTTTTGGTAGGAGACTGTTCATATGTCTCAGTGCTTGGGGGATAGAAGGGAAAGTGTCACTTCTCCACCCCACCTATTTTAGAATCTGAGGGCCCTTGTTCCCTCCCCTTCCTCGGGAATGACTAGTGATCCCCTGGCTTCTCTTGACAGCAATCAAGTAAAGGTGCTTACAATAGGAGAAGGATGTTCCCAGCCTTCTCCTTGGTCTTCCTTCTCTCTCTGTCTGTTTCTCTCTCTCTCTCTCTCTGTCTCTGTCTCTCTGTCTGTCTGTCTGTCTGTCTGTCTCTCTCTGTCTCTCTGTCTCTGTCTCTCTCTGTCTCTCTGTCTCTCTGTCTCTCTGTCTCTCTCTCTCTCTCTCTCTGTCTCTCTCTGTCTCTCTTTCTCTTTCTCTCTCTCTCTCTCTTTTCCCCGCTCCTCCCAATTGCCTCCTTATACTCAGGATCTACATTCATAGCCTGGAGAGGGAACCAGGCAGCTGACAGAAAGTAAGGCCTAGACTGAGTCCCCTAAGAAAATCTACGGAGAAGGGAAGGAAGGAGGAGTACTTAAGGTGTCTGCAAAAGCAGCAAATACACGTAGTAGTAATGGACTGCAAAAAGCTCCATTTTTTTTGGCAGCTACTGGGGGTATACTTGTCTATCCCATAGTATATAAGATACATTGTTGAAAACTATCCTGCCATGATTGACTAGAATGTACTTGAATATTTTACAGTGACTATATTTTTTAGTATTTTATTTTGTAGTTGGGGAGGAAATTCCCTAGAATATGGGAGGGTTTGCTAAGAATGTTCTCTAGAATTGTGTGGCATTGTAAACACAGGGAAAGTACCCTAACATGCTAGAAGATGCCCAATTATTCTGTAGTAACTGTCAGGAAGTTACTCAGATAACTGAAGGGATAAGCAAGGAAGCGCAGCAGTAATTAGCTGGAAAATACTTGAGTATTTTTCAGTAACCCTCCATAAAGGTGAAGGAATGAAGGGGAGAGAAGGAAATGGAATCTTCTACCTGGCCTCTGCTTTAGCATCGTGTTTACTATCCTGCATCTCCAGCCAAGGGTGGGGAAGAGAGGGAAGCGAAGGAAGCACTCACTGTAGCCAGGACTCACACAATGATAGAGCCTAGAATGTAAGATCCCGAAGGGCTCTTAAAGATAACCTAGTCAAATATCCCCATTCTACAGATCAGGAAACTAAGGCCCAGAGAAAGAAAACAAGTTGAGTAAGGTCACACAGTAGTAGAGTTCAGAACTTGAACCCTGTCCTGACTTAGACCTTCACAAGGACAGTCCCAAGCTTCTAGTCCTCATCTCTTTAGTCAGGGAACTTAGACTCCCAGGTAAAGGTTCTCTCTCCAGCCCCTTGGGGTCTGTTGATTTCTAACCATCTTGCCCAGATATGGATGGGGCAAGGGGTAGGGGATGTAGGAGTGAGGTATGTGAAGACTGGAGTTTGGTGAGAAACCTCCTCCCTAAGAAATACTAGAGGTACTGGGTGGCAGAACTCCTGGGTCTCCCTGGCATAGCTAATAATGAATTGATACTGTTGGGAATAGGCAAATACAGTCCAAATAAAAGTGAACCAGGGGCCTCCTACCTCATGCTGCCTGGCAACCCCATTCTGACTACTTATCCCCTGCTGCCCTTAGCCTCTGTTTCTGGGCCCCCACTTTTCTCTGAATGCTGGGCAGGGGCTGGTGAGAGGAAAGGGATTGAGGTGTCTGGGCATCTGGCCAGAGGCAAGTGAGAAATGTATTGAGATGCGTTTGGACGGGGGGCAATGCTGGGGGACAGCAACAGGGATTAGGGACACTGACAGAGTCGGGGCTTGAGAGAAAGGGTGGGGCAAGGGTTTGGGGAATGTTGTGAGGGGTAGGATGGGAGAATCCTGGGAAAGAAGGGAGGAACTGGGAGTAAAGATATGAAAAAAAGATATTAGAGAAATATTAGGGGAAGATGAGGGAGAACAGGAAGGGGGAGGGGGTTGGAGAGCTCTTGGGGTAGAAGAGGTAATTTTCAGTACTTCTAATCCCTATATCCTTCCTTCTTTGAGCGAAGAAAGGGTGGAGGATGTTGTCTGAGGGTGAGGAAGGATTCTGAGAATAACCACCCCCAGGCCCCAGGGTAGAGTGACTCAGGGGCTCATGATGAGATTAGGATTTCTCTGGAATTGACCAATGTGCTTTGCCACAATGAATTCCAAGGACCCTCGTAGGAGTGGGATAGGGTGAAAAGGAATTTAGGAAGGTAGGCATCTGGGATCCAGCTTCCTTCAACCAGATCTCTTTGTCTTGCTTCCCTTTGCTTCTATCCTCAGTTTCCTGGGGGTCTGTTGTCTTTCTCTGTGTCCCCTTTTCTCGTCTTTGTCTCTCCCTACACCCTCTGAGGCAGGGTTCTATTGAGGGGCAGAGGGAAGGGACAATCTTGGAGCACTAGGTAGTGGGCTTCCCCTCTCTCTACTCCCTGCTGACCTATACTAGGACTTGCCCAGGGAAGAGGGGTTGGACCCTGAGGGGAATCAGGAAGAGAAGCAGCATGGTTCAATGGAAAAATCAATGTCCCCGGAGTCAGAAGAGAATGGAGTTCAAGTCTCCTCTCTGACAGTAGCTATTTGATGAAGACCCTGGGCAAATCACCTCACTTCTCTAGTCGCAGTTTCTTCATCTGTAAAATGGGGATAATTTTTACCTATTTTTTTATAGGTTTATAATTTACCTTTATCTAGTTCATACGACTGTTGCTAGACTCAAATGAAGTAATTATGTTAAGTTGCTTTTGCAAATCTTAAAGTCTTATGTGAATTATTATTACTGGAGAATTAGCATGTTAGTGAATAGAGAGTTAGCTTTGAAGCCAGGAAGACCTGGGCTCAGGACTGACCAGTGACATGATTGTCTATGTATCCCTGGACAAATCACTTAACTCCTCTTTGCCCCAAGCACTGCCCTGCATTGGTAGAGAAAGTCCCCAGCCTGGAGCTCCCTATTCCAATGGAGGAATCACAGCTTCAGTCCCCTCCTGTCCTCATAGAGGTATAATTTTGTTGCTTTAAAAGACAAATAGTACCCCATTATTATTAGAGAGGCATCATGAAAAGTAGGTAAAGAACTGGCCTCAGAAATAAAAAAACAAACAAACATGGGTTCAAATCCTGCTTTGGACACATCCTGACAGAGCAACCTGGGCAAGTCACTTAGTCTCTCAATGCTGTACACAGCCCTCGAAGACTAGAGTTGTGCCAATCTTCATTGGCAGAGAATGTTGTCTCACTCATAGTTCTTGCCAATGCAATCACAGATCTGGTCCAAAAAAGTGATTTCTGCCCTCCCTTGAGGGAGGCAGTGTGGTATAATGGATAGAGAACTAGCCTTGATGCCAGCAAGACCTAGGTTTGAGTCTCGCCTCTGACACATTTTGGCCTTGTGATTGAGGGCAAGTTACTTTAACCAGAAAAATACTAGGTTAAAAACTAGACTAGAAAATACAGAAAAAAGGAGTCTCCTCACATTTCTTGTACTGATGAAATCATGGGCCTTGTCCTTATTACTTAAAAGCAGTGTCTTCACATCTGTTCAGATACAAATGTATAGGCATGGGTGAGTACCTACAAAAATAGCACACGTGTACAGGCATGTTATTTACCTGTGTAAGGAGGGATTTATAAGCATGTTGGAGGATGTTAAAACTTGAGCAGGCTAGTGTATTGGGAGAGACTAGGGAGAGGGTAAAGGAGCACCCAAGTATCAGGGAGGACTAAACTGGGACCTAGGTTTTTGAAGGAGGGTTAAGGCCTCTCCATCAGAGGAATTGAGCCTGTGTACTAAAATATGTGTGCTTGGAAGGGAAGGTACATATGTGAATCCATAGATTACATACGAGTTGGACTGAAGTCTCTTCATCTGAAAAATTAAAAAAAAGACAAAGAGAGAAATCTTAATTCTGCCATCTTTTCTCTTTCCCCATAGCCATATTGAGAACCAGAAGGATCTGAAGCATCTGAGCCTGGGTGATCTGAGTGTCCTGAGAGAACTGAGGAATCTGTGAGGGGAAGGGATGAAAGGGGAGGGAAGGAAAGGTTGGGGATCCAGAGAAAGAGGTTGGGGGTAAAGGGCTGGTCAGGGAACAGAAAGGAGCTGAAGTGCCTGAGAAAGGGGATCAGGCATCCTCTGGGTGGGATTAACTCTGATTTGTCTCCCATAGCACCATTGTACACAGTGGTCTCCGATCTGTGGCTCCAGATGCCTTTCGCTTCACCCCTCGGTTGAGCCGACTGTGAGTACCAGCACACCTAGATCTTTTTGTAAGGTAGTCTTAAAGAGAGACAGGTCAGGGCTCTTAATGGGTCTTCTTCAGTTCTGAGTGGAAGCAGAGGGATCATCCCAACAGCTGTGAAAACCCAAATCAGAATTCTCAGACTCCCTAGCTCCTGTAGTCCATTCCTCTGCTTCTGTTCTGAATGACCCTGCTCTTCATCCCTGTCAGACGTGGCTATCCCCGAAACTCTCTCCCACCTACCCATGAGCTGTATGTCTTTATTGAATTGAATTTATTCATACTGAGCTGTGGCATCAGCTCCCAAGTGGGTCCTTCCACACATCTCTCTTATGTAGGAGTTAATTGGGTCTCCAGTTTGGGGGAGGAGAAAGAGGTAGAGATAGGCATCCTGGACTCCCAGACAGGGAATCTCTATCTCCCCAACCCCTACCCTGGGCCTTCCAATTGGAAAAAGTGTCATTTAAGCCTCAAGGTATACGTGAGGGGTGGTCACAGAAAATCTCCCTGCTTGTATCTAACTTGTGCCATCTTCATTCCTCATTGTGAGATTCTGTCTATAAGAGAGGAGATCGGGAGCAGGAGAGGCCCACTGGTGTCCCTGTAAGGAAATGGTCTATGTGGGAAGGGGGCAGCACCTGAAACTGAGAGCCACAATAGAGATATTGATCCCCCTTCTGATTAGAGATATCAGAGACAGAAGAGGAAAGTCTAGAGTTCAGCTGTCGCCCTTCTTACCCAGGAAATTCTCTATAGTTCTGCCCCTCTCCTGTAAGGGTGTGTGTGTGTGTGTGTGTGTGTGTGTGTGTGTGTGTGTGTGTGTGTGTGTGTGTGTGTGTGTGTGTGCATGTGTGTGTGCGTGCATGTGCGCACAGGCACACTGTTTTCCCAGCCCTGGCCTTCCTCTAAAGTTTCAGTGGATTTGAAAGGAGGCATCATAAGATCTGTCTTATCCTCCACTTTACAGGATTGAGCATCAGACAGGTGGAGAGAAGGGGTTGGGGGATGGGACAAGGCTCTCAGTAGCAAGAGGGACCTAGGCCAAGGAAGGGAGGGATGCATACATTGGGGGAGGCTGATGCCTGTCTGCAAGAATGCTTCAAGTTACTTAGTGCAAAGGTTTTGGTGGGTCAGGGGGATACCTCTCTATTTACCCCTCCCCATCTGGTCCCTGATAGTGGAGCGGGGGTGGGGGGGAAGAGGGAGCGCAGATGGACCCCCTCCTGCCCTCCCCAGCTGTGGCCTCAGCACTTTGCCAGCTGGAGCTAAGTGGGGGAGGGGGAGCCGGCTGTTTCCTCAGATCTCCCCCTTCCCTGGGGGTCTAGTGGAGGGAGTGAAGGGGGGTTTAACCCTTGTGGTGCTGGTCAGGAGATCAGGAATCTCCTAACACAGAAGCTGTTTCTTCAAGTGCCTGAAGTTGGGGGAGGTGGGGGTATGGTAGGTGGGGGGTTAGGTGTCAAAGAGCAGCCTGGTGTTATATTCTTCATTTAGGGAAGGCTCAGAAAGGCACTTAGGAGTAAGGTTTTTTTCTCTCCTATAGGAATCTTTCTTCCAATGCTCTGAACTCACTCTCTTGGAAAACTGTTCAGGGTCTTTCCCTGCAGGAACTGTAAGTACCGAAGCTCGTATAAGAGCATATTAGAAGGAAGTTGTATGTAAACGTATGGGGGGAGTGGTTTGGGAGGTGTTACTAAGTGGGATTTACTTTGTGTGTGATTATGAGTTTGTGCCTGCAGGTACGACCAGAAAGGGGCCTGGGTTTGGGTGCTGTATGCTGGGTGTTGATGAGCAGGGCTGCCGGTTACTACTCAGTGACAGTGACCTCTAGGTGGGGGTCTCTGTGACTTGCTGTGTGGTTCCAAGTCACTGGTAGTGTCATATACATGATGGAGGATTCTTCCTCCTCAGGACCAGAGCTGGGTTGGGTAGTTTATTTACAATAAACAAATGTTTCCTAAACATCTATTGTGGGCAGTGGTCTGGTTTGGGGCTAGGTGCTTCAGAGATTGCAACATTTAGATAAAACATGGTCCCTACCATGGAAGGCTTATACAGTAGTAGGAGTCTGAGATACCACATGAGAATTTTTTTTTTTCTTTTATTGGATGATTTCACAGATATAGGAGGGAGGAAACCCAAACAGGGCAGATAATAAATAACCTGCTCTGAAACTTAGTGTTTTATTTTAAATTCAATTTAATTTTATTTTTAGGTTCAAATTCTCTCTCTCCCACCTCCACTGAGAAAAGAGGAAAAACAGAACTCCTGTTACAAATATATGTGCTATACTCAATCAGAACAAATTCCTGCATAGGTCATGTCCAAAAATAGCTCAATCTCAATCACTTGACTATTAGGAGGTGGGCAGTATGTGTAATTTATAAGTTTAAAAATCCACTAAATTATGAGGTCCTTGAGGGCAGGGACTGTCTTTTGCCTCTTTTTGTATCCCCATTGCTTAGCATAATGCCTGGCACATAGTAGGTACTTAATAAATGTTTACTGACTGATTAAAGAGTCTCCTAGGGATACAAATTTTAAAAAATGACATAGTTCCTTCACTCAAGGAGCTTATATTCAATTGAGAGATGGGGAATGACAGTATGTACATATTTAAGTATATATACAAAACTAATATAATGTAATTTGAAAGGTCATAAAGTTCCTCATGAGGGGGAGGTTGACCCTGAGCTGAGCTTTAGGGTTAGGGTTAAGAAAACTAGGGATTCTCTGAGGTGAAAGCTTGAGAAGAGCTGGGGGAGGGATGTTGTGTATGAGGAACAGTGAGAAGGGCCAGTTTGGATGGGACATAGGGTGCATAAATCAATCGGTCAATTAACCCTTACTAAGCACCTACAATGAGCCAAGCACTCTGCTATGCACTGGAGATATAAAAAAAAAAAAAGGCAAAAGATAAACCCTGCTCTCAAAAGAGTTTACATTTTAATGAGGGAGACAACATATAGATGAATATGTACAAATAAGCTGTGTACAGGATATAGAGAAAATAATTAACAGAGATAAGATGTAAGAATTAAGAGGATATGGGAAAGGCTTCCAGGAAAAGAGGTTTTAGTTGAGATTTAAAGGAAGCCAGATTTTAATTCTTCTTTAGATGACCAATGTGAAGATGTGTTTAATGTGAATGTATATGTAGAGCCTATATCAGATTGTACTTTGTCTTGGGGAGCAGGGAGGGAAGGGAGGGAAAGAAAATTAAAAACTCAAAATATTATGCAACTGGGGGCAGCTAGCTAGATGGTGCAGTGAATAGAACAGGGCCCTGGAGTCAGGGGCCCCGAGTTCAAATGTGGCCTCAGACACTTGACACTTACTAGCTGTGTGACCTTGCAAATCACTTAACCACAATTGCCTTGCCTTTCCCCCTCCAAAAAACATGGAAGTGAATGTTGAAAATTAAAAATAAATAAATTTTAAAAAATAAAGGAAGCTAGAGAAGTCAGCAGGCAGAGCTGAGGAGGGAGAGCATTCCAGGCACCAGGCACAGCCAGAGAAAGTAGAGATGGAGAAGAGTAATGTAGGATAAACGTGGAAAGGTAGTTGGGAGACAGGGTGCAAGGGATATGAAACAGGAGCTTGCACCCTAACCTATATAAATAGCTAGATAACTGCAGATAGCTCTGCAACCCTGGTCAAAATCACTTAACCCTCTTTGCCTCAATTTCCTCATCTGTAAAATGAGCTGGAGAAAGAAATGGCAACCATTCCAGTGTCTTTGCCAAGAAAACCCCAAGTGGGGTCATGGAGAGTCATTGACTGAATAACAGTAAGTGTTATTTATTTCAGACATCCAATTACCGTCTTCCCACTCTCTCGGGAGGGATATCCTCTTGGGGACCATTAGCTCCCCATCCATTCTCCTCCTCCATCTCATGACCTCCAGAAGATTATAGCTTTAGAACTGGAAGATTATTTATTCTATTTAATAATAAAGTTGAGGAAACTGAGGCCCGGACAGGTTAGATGACTTTTTCTAAGACCACATAAGTGCAGTAGTAAGGTATAGGACTGATATCCAATTCTTAACCAAGGCTGTACTCTGATGCTAAATCCAGGATTCTGTCCATGGTACCATACATTCTTCCTTCAGGGGGGTTAGTCGTTATTGATGTCTAAGCTCATTCCCTCTTGCTTGACAGGTATGATGTTCCTGAAACACATATTTGATCATGTCACTTAACTACCTGAAAATTTCAGTGGCTCTCTATTGTCTAGGGCAGGAGGGGGGAACCTGTGGCCTTGAGGCCACATGTGGCCTGAATCCAGTTTGGATTCAATCAAAGAGTCACACTTGAGGAGCTAGAGGGCCATATGTGACCTCAAGGCCACAGGTTCCCCACCCCTTGTCTATAGGATGATACATCCAATCTTTAGTCTGACATTTCTCAATCTTGGATCCTGTCTACCTTTTCAGTTTTACTTTATATTACTCCCCTTCCCGTACTCTATGTTTCAGGAAACCTGGCCTGCTAACTGTTCCCCTTGCATCTCTGTACATGATTCTGAAGTTAGGAAGACCTGTGTTAGAATCCTGCCTCAGACATTTATTTAGCTGGGAGACCCTGGGAAGTCACAACTCTCCTGGGCACCAGTTTTCTCATCTATAAAAAGGGGATGATAACTATAGCACTTACTTCACAGGTTTGTGATAAGGATTAAAGGAGATAATAAATGTAAAGTACTTTGTTAAACCTTAAAGTGCAATATTTTGTGGTTGATTTTAGTCATGCCCAAGTATCTGTGATCCTATTTGGAGTTTTTTTGGCAAAGATATTGGAGTGGTTTGCCATTTCCTTCTCAGAGTTCATATTATAGATGAGGAAACTGAGGCAAACAGGGTTAAGTGACTTGCCCAGGGTCACACAGTTAGTGTCTAAGGCCAGATTTGAATTCAGGAAGTTGAGTTTTCCTGTCTTCAAAGCCAGTGCTCTATCCATTGTGCCACCTAGCTGTCCAAAAATGTAATATAAACGCCACTATTATTATTATTGTATTACATTCACACTCCCTTTCCCCCCCTCCTCATCTCACATAACTCAGATGTCTTCCTCCAGTATTTCCTCCTTTCCCCCTGTCTCAGATGAAGAAGTGACCCTTCTCCTTGCCAAGGCAACTCCCTCTATGTCACTTTTGGTCTTGTCCACTCATCTTTCCTTGTAGATTGTTCTCATCATCATTTTCACTTTCTAATGTTCAATCTCTCCCTCTCTGCCAGTCTTTTTTTCTGCTACCTACCAATATACCTATGTCTCTCCCATCCTTAAAAAACCGCTCCCTTGACTTATTCATCCCTTCTAACTCTCCTCTTACAGACTTTTCTCCCTTTCATGCTAAACTCTTTGAAAAAGCCTTCACAATTTATGCCTCCACTTCCTTCTAAACTCTCATCTATTCACCTTCCATCCTCATCACTTAACTGAAATGACACTCTTGAAAATTATCAGGGGTCAATTAATTGCCAATTTTTGGGTGGAGGTTAGCTCAGTGGTTCAGTAGATAGAGCACCAGCCCTGGAGTCAGGAGGACGTGGGTTAAAATCCAGCCTCAAATACTTCCTGGATGTGTGACCCTGGGCAAATCACTTCATCGCAATTGCCTCCAAAAAACCAAAACCAAATCTAATGGTCTTTTCTCAGTTCCCATCTTTCTTGACCTATCTGAAAACTTTGACATCAATAGTCACCATCTCCCCTGTGGATACTCTTTTCTCTATCTTGGTTTTGTGACTCGGCTTTCTCCTGGTTCTCCTCCTACCTCTCTGACTATTCCTTCTCTGTCTACTTTGATGGATCATCCTTCAGGTAATATATAAGCATGGTAATGCATAAGCATCTAATTGTGGGTGACCTTCCAGGCCTGCATTTTCTCTTTTCCCTCTAAGATCTCATTTGGTGATTTTATCACCTCCCTTGGGCTCAACTGCCATCTCTATGCAGATGATTCCCATATATGCAATCCTAGTTTATTTCCCAAGCTCCAGCCAGCCCTGTGTTACCAACTGCCTTTTGGATCTCTAGAACTGGATGTCCCATAAGTACCTCAAACACTAACATATCCCAAAACAGAATTTATCTTTCCCCCACCCCATCCCTCTTCCCAACTTTCCTCCTACTCTTGAGGGTGTTACCATCCTCCCAGTCACTTAGGTTTATGACCTCAAGTGTTGGTCTTGATACCTTACTCACTCTCAGCCTACATAGCCAATCCATTGTCAAATCCTATCATTTCTACCTTCACAAGGTCCCTCATATATACCCCTTTCTCTCTACTCTTTAGCTACAGCCTTATTTCAGACCCTTATCAATTCTTGCCTGGATTACAGCAAGAGAGTTTCTCATTGGTCTCCCTGCTGTCAAGACTCTTCCCACTCTAAGCCATCCTTCTTTTTCCTTTTCTTTTCCTTTTTTTTTTTTTTTTTGGAGGCAAACAAGGTTAGGTGATTTACCCAGGGTCACACAGCTAGTAAGTGTTTGAGGTCAGATTTGAACTCAGGTCCTCCTGACTCCAGGGATGATACTCTATCCACTGAACCACCTAGCTACCCTTCAAGTCATCCTTCAGTCAGCTGCCAAAGTGATTTTCCTAAAACAGATCACCCCCCTGCTCAGTAAATTGCAATGGCTCCATATTATCTCCAGGATCAAATATAAAATCTTCTGTTTATCATCTAAAGCCCTTCACCATGTGGCCCCTTTCTGCCTTATCTGTCTTATACTTTAGGCCCATCTGTGAACTCTACAATCTGGCTAACCCTTGATGTTCTGGGCCTAGGACATTCTTTCTCCTAAGTTCATGTCTTTGTGTTGGCTGCTTTCCCTTCTCACCTCTACCTCACCTGTCCAGTGCCCACCCTCTGAGATTCCATTTATACTATATAGCTTGTGTGCACATAGGGATCTGCATGTTGTTTTCACCCATGAAGATGTGAGCTTCTTGATGGCAAATTCCATATTTTTGCCTTTCTTTGTATCCTCAGGGCCTGATACATAGTAAGTGCTTAGGACTTGCCTGTTGACCTTAACTGATTCTCAGCTTTCATACAAGTGGTCCTCCATGTCTGGAATGTACCCCATTGCCTCAGCCTATTAAAATATTTCAGAGTTCAACTTAGGTGCCACCTCTGACATGATGCGTTTCCCAATACCACCAATTATTAGCACTCTTTGTCTCTTGGAACCACTTTCTCATTGCTTTGAATATAAATTATATTGACTTATTTCTGTGCCTGTAGTTTCCTCCCAGGGAAATGTAAACTCTTTGAGGCCAAAGACTGTTTTCTTTTTGAATCCTTGATGAGTTGCTCAGTGTCTTGCATATAGTAGATACTTTAAAATGTTTGTTGAATTGATGAAAGGGTTTAAAGATGAAGCTCCATCTTAAACATTTTGGTATGCTCTCTCCTTGTCATTTTCTCTGATGAAATTTCTAGCTTTTCTATAATTTGTTCTCTGATACACCAGTTCTTTAGGATTAAGATATTTAATCTCCAATTAATCTTTAATTCTTTCTTAAATGCCCTTTATAAATTTTTAAAAATTCATTGTGGTCAGTAAAGGATGTGTTTAATATTTCTGCTTTTTTTCATTTGTTTGTGAGGTTTTTGTGCCCTAATACATGCTCCATTTTTGTAAAGGTGCTGTATACTGCTGAGAAATATATGCACCCCTTTCAATTTTCATTCAGTTATCACCATAGATCTAGAATATATAGGTGTGCTAATGTGCATAGCCACATCTTAGATGCTTAATAAATGCCTTTTGACTTGACTTTTCTCAGATTATGTTCAGGTTCTTAATATATATCCTTTCCTTTTTCTTTTTTGTTAGATTTCTCTAACTCTGAAAGAAATACATTTAGAACTTTACCTATTATAGTTTTACTATTTCTCCCTACAACTAACTTAACTTTTCTTTAAGTATTTAGATGCTGTACCATTTGGTGCATATGTGTTAAGTATTGCTATTATGATGTCTTTAAGTATCGTGCGGTTTCCTTGTTTGTCTCTTTTAACCAAGTGTCTTTTTGCTTTTGCCTTGTCCGATTGTTGCCCCAGTTTTTTTTGAGTGTAACTTACGCGTAATAGATTTTGATCTAGCCTCTTTTAACTCAGTTTGAATCTTTTATGTTTCAAGTGTGTTTCTTGTAAACAAAATAGGATTCTGCTTTTTAATCCATTCTATTTTCTTCTGTTTTATGAGTGAGTTCATTGAATATAATACACATGCAGTGCTGTATGCCTGTGCCCTCTTCTTCAATAAATCCTCATGCCTTCTCTCTCAGGGTTCTGACTGGAAACCCTCTGAACTGTTCCTGTGCCCTTCGATGGCTGCAGCACCGGGAAGATGAGGGACTGGCCAAACTGGGGTTTCCATGCCAGGGATCTCCTGCCATCATGCCCAATGACAGCTGTGGTAGGTAGAATTGGAGGAGAGTGATGAGTCTCTGTGGTTGATGTGACTGACAGTGTATAGGCTTTGGTGCTGGGGAGGTAGGTTCTGTGATTAACAAAGTTGGCAACTGTTCAGGGGTGAGAGGATAGATTTGGACCCTACATCTGATGAGCTCTCTTTTCTGTGTGTTAGGAGTACCCCTACTGAAGATTGAACTGCTCAATACTACAGTGAATGTAGGTGACAATGTGACACTGTATTGCCAGGTGGAGAGCCAGGGCCAGACTTGGACTGGCTGGAACATTGAAGAGCTGTCTGAGTTTGCCACTGTGACGGTAAGAAAAAAAGCACCAAAAAATAGAAACAGAGACTCATAGAGAAACAGAGGCCCCCAAAGAGATACAAAAAAAGGAGACACCTAGATGCCAAATAGTGACAGTGGAGTGGAGACAGAGGCATGGAGATAAATAAATACTGAGAGAATAAAAAGAAAGACCCTCCATACCCTGCAATCCTATTATATGCCCAGGCTGTGCTAAGTGCTAGGGAAACAAAAAGACCTAGTGGACTTCCCCACATACTTGGGGGCCTTTCCCATGGATGGATGAGTAGAAGAGGGTAGAAAACATTCATCTGTACCCCAGCATCCCCAGTCTCATCTCTGGGTGTTCTTCCTGTATCTTAAGTGATATGAAGGTGAGAGACAGCTAAGATAGAAGGTTACTCCTAGGCTTCCTTGCCCATCCCTTGTATCCCCATCCCTAATAGGAGTTACAGTGTCCTGGAGCAGGAAGAAATTCTAATCCCAGGGTAAATGAGTCCAACAGGAAGAGCATAATTAGGAGGACACACTGTATAGTAGAAAGCACAATGGATTGAGAGTCAAAAGATCTGCACCCAAATGCTGCTACTACTTGTGACACCTTGGGCAAGTTGACTTAATCTGTCTTGTTCTCAGTTTTCTCATCTGCAAAATGAAAAAATGAACTAGATTGTCTCTATCATCCCTAAACCTATATTCCTGTGATGAATTAGAAGAATATTCTATTCTAAAGAATTTTAGTCACAATTTGTATATGTATAGTGCTGAATAGTTCAATAGATTCTTTTATATATTTCATAGGAAGATATAATTAGTGGAACAGTGGAAATAGTATCAAATACGGTCAGAAATCACAAGTTCAAGTCCTGGCAGTTATCATTTATTGGCAATGTAACAAGTCACTTCAAATCTTTGAGTCTCAGTTTCCCCATTTGTAAAACTGGAATAATAATGCTTGTAAGCTTTCTTGAAGGCATAGTTGAAGGAAAGTTGCTTTGTTAGTCTTAAAAGCACTATGAGAATGTCTGTTAATTCTTCTTGATTCTTACAGAAGTCCTGTGAGGCAGGTGGTTGTTGTTTAGTCATTTCAACTGTGTCTGCCCTCCCATCTGGAGGTTTCTTGGCAAAGATACTAGAGTGGTTTGCCATTTCCTTCTCCAGTTCATTTTACAGATGAGGGAACAGACAAACAGGATTAAGATGATGATATGACTTACCCAGGGTCACACAGCTAGTGAGTATCTGAGGTTGGATTTGAACTCAGGTCTTCCTGACTTCAATCCCAGTTCTCTATCCACTGCACCACCTAGCTGGGAGGAAGGTAGAACAGAGCAAATAATTCTCATTTGTATAAATGAGGAAACTAAGAGGATTACAATGAGGTTTCATAGCTAGATTGTGAAGGAGTCAAGCTTGAATTCATTGGCACAGGAAGATTTGGAATAAGACCTAGATTTTATTCTTAGATCTTTGTGACTTCAGTCAAGTCACTTAACCAGTCTAGATCTCAGTTTTTTCATCTGTAAAATGGAGGGAGGCATTTGGGCTAGGTTTGGATGGGGTTCAAACACCATCTCTACTGCTTATTATTTATGTGACCTTGGACAAGTCATATCATCATCATCCTCACAATGATGATAATCATAGATAAATAACATCTATCTGGTGCTTTAAGGGTTACAAAGAACTTTACAAATATCTCAGCTTTTCTTTCTTATCCCTGCAGCTGCAGGATCCATGGCCAGGTCTTGCTTTAGAACAGCCACAGAACCATAGAATGAAGAAACTGAGGTACAGAGGATAGAAGTGAATTTTAGCCACCACACCTGGGGACTATGCTTTTCTTCAGTGGTGTGTGACCTAAACATTCTGGCCTCAAGTTTTTGGCAATTACTCTATGTCTTACTTCCCTTCTTATTTCCTCTCCTGTCAACCATAGGATCATAGATTTGGAATTCAAAGGGATTTTAGAGCTCATTTAAGTTGAACTGATTCATTTTGATATTTCAGGAAACTGAGGATCAGAGAGGTCAATTGACTTTCCCATGGTTATGTAGGTAGTAAATGGCAGTCAGGATTCCAATCTTGCTTCTAGATTTATCCCTGGAGTAATTTCTCTTTCATGGTACCATGCTATTATTGCCTCTTTACCTTTCAATTCCACAAAATGATAAAATCTCAGAATTGAAATAGTATTATGCTGGTAGATGTTTAACAAGCAGCTCTCTGAACAAAAAGGTACATGTAATATACTTTTAAGTTTATTTTGCATTATTAGCATTTTCTTTATCATTTTCTAGACAATATCATAGTAAATTAAGCTATAATTTGTAGCATTTGCTGATTTATGAGGTATAAATGCTCATGCTGAAAATATAACAATTGGTGCTTGTGAGCTAGTGTGAATTAATTCCAGCACACTCCTGGTTGACAGGGACCCAGAGATCATGTAGTACAACTCATATCTTAAGAAAAAAACCTGTTTGTAACATCTCTGACCAATGTTCCCTCAGCCCTTAGCTTGAAGACTTAGCGTAAGAGGCAAGTCACTAACTGCTCTTTCATTTTGAGATAGCTCCATAATTATTAGAAAATTAAGGTTTTTCTAGCCTAAATAAGCATGTTTTTAACTTCTATCCATCTCTCCTGCTTTGCCCTCTGGGATTAAGAAGAGCAATTCTAATTCATCATTCATATGGCAACTCTCCAGATGCTTGAAGACAATCATCATGTTCTCCCTGTCTTTTCTTCTATAGACTAAACAATTTTAGGTTGTTCAAGAAATCCTTTGGACACACTCCAGTGTCTTTACTGAACACAAATATTTCAAATGTGTCCTGACCAGGGCAGAGTAAAATGGAACTATCATCCCCCTATTCCTGGACACTCTCCCTCTCTTAAAGTAGCTAAGATTGCATAATTTTTTTTCTGGTTGTCATATCATATTGTTGACTCATGTTGAGTCTGCAATTTCCTAAAATCCAGAGATCTTTCTCAGATAAATTGCCATTACTCCATGCCTCTCCTATCATGTACCTGTTAAATTGATTTTTTGAACCCAAGGATAAGACTTTACATTTATACCTTTTTAATTTCATCTTATTAGATTCATCCTAATATTTGAAACTGTTAGTCTTTTGGAATTATGACTGTTATCCAGTGTTGATTGCTTGTCCTTTGTTCTCAAAGAGGACCAAAATGACATCACTATGTTGGGGTCAAGATATAAGGTGTCCAATATGAGCTCAGAAGGCTCTCTACAGACCAGGAACAAATGGTCGGTAAGAATACATATCCAATATATTAGCTATCCCCTCCAGCTTTATGTCATCAACAAATTTGATAAATGTGCTATCTATGCATGCCAGTAATAATGTGAAACATCACAAAATCAAGCATGGATCCATGGGGCCTTCTCCAAAGACTTCAATCCAAGTTGATATTGAAACATGGACTTTGGGTCTGACCATTGCATTCTGCTCTGAAATTCTGTCAGTCTGTGAAATGGAGAGGCAGAGAGGCAATCACGACATGCCACCATAGAGAGAGGGCTGAATCTCCTAATTACCCTCTCCTCCCATTTGTCCTACCTTCTATCATCCCCCTCACACCCCACTTATCCCCTTCTCCCCTACTTTCCTGTAGTGTAAAATAGATTTTCATACAAAATTGAGTGTCCATGTTATTCCTTCTTAAGCCAAATATGATGACAGTAAGCTTCACTTTTCCCCTCTCACCTCCCTCCTTTTCCTCTTCATTGAAAAAGCTTTTTCTTACCTCTTTTATGAGAGATGATTTGCCCCATTCCATTTCTCCCTTTATATTCCTCTCTCACTCCTTAATTTTATTTTTTTGATATCATTCCTTCCTATTCAACTCACCCTGTGCCCTCTTTCTATAATATACATAATCTCTCCTCCAACTACCCAAATACTGAGAAAAGTCTCAAGAGTTACAAATATTATCTTTCCATGTAGGAATGTAAACAGTTCAACTTTTTAGTAAGTCCCTTATGATTTCTCTTTCCTGTTTACCTTTTCATGCTTCTCTTGATTCTTGTGTTTGAAAGTAAAATTTTCTATGCAGCTCTGGTCTTTTCATCAAGAATGCTTGGAAGTCCTCTGTTTCATTTTCACTGTCCATCTTTTTCCCTGAAATATTATACTCAGTTTTGTTGGGTAGGTGATTCTTGGTTTTAATCCTAGTTCCTCTGACTTCTGGAATATCATATTCTAAGTCCTTCAATCCCTTAATGTAGAAGCTGCTAGATCTTGTGTTATCCTGATTGTATTTCCAAAATACTCAAATTGTTTCTTTCTGACTGCTTGCAATATTTTCTCCTTGATTTGGGAACTCTGAAATTTGGCTACAATATTCCTAGGAGTTTTTCTTTTCAGATGTCTTTCAGGAGGTGACTGGTAGATTCTTTCAATCTTTACTTTACCCTCTTGTTCTAGAATATCAGGGCAGTTTTCCTTGATAATTTCATGGAAGATGATGTCTAGGCTCTTTTTTTGATCATGGCTTTCAGGTAGTCCTGTAATTTTTAAATTGTCTCTCCTGGATCTATTTTCCAGGTTAGTTGTTTTTCCAATGAGATATTTCATGTTGTCTGATACTTTTTCATTCCTTTGGTTTTGTTTCATAATTTCTTGATTTTTCATGAAGTCGTTAGCTTCCATCTGCTCAATTCTGATCTTTAAGGAATTATTTTTTTTCAGTGAGCTTTTGAATCTCCTTTTCCATCTGGCCAATTCTGCTTTTTAGGGCATTCTTCTCCTCATTGGCTTTTTGCATTTCTTTTGCCATTTGGGTTAGTCTATTAGTGTTATTTTCTTAAGCATTTTTTGGGGTCTCCTTTAGCAAGCAGTTGACTTGCTTTTCATGATTTTCTTGCATCACTCTCATTTCTCTTCCCAATTTTTGTTCTACTTCTCTTATTTGATTTTCAAAATCCTTTTTGAGCTCTTCTATGATCTGAGACCAATTCATATATTTCTTGGAGGCTTTTAATGGAGGTGCTTTGACTTTGTTTTCTTCCATTTGCATGCTTTGGTTCTCCTTGTCACCAAGGTAAGTTTCTATAGTCTGATTCTTTTTCCAGTTTTTGTCATTTCCCCAGCCATTTACTTGACTTTTGAATTCTTTGTCAAGATAGTTCTCTGCTTCCAGTGGGGATGGGGGGTGTACTGTAAGTCTCTTGATCCCCCCACAATCTGTGGGCCTAGAGCTCCAGAAATAGTTGCTGTCTCTGCCCCTGCTCCCGCTGTGACTGCTGCAGGTTCCTCAGCCCCCTTCCTGCCATGCTGCCCTAGGGCTAGGGACAGACCACTCCACTCTCTTGCACTGGTCTCACAGGCTTTTTCCACTGACCTTCCAATTTGTCCTCGCGTTTTGAGTTCCTAAAGTCTGGAAACTGCCACAGGTGTGAGAGATTCAGTCTCCCCAAGGTCTGCTCAGTTCCCATCTGTGCTGGTGCTGGCGTGGCCCACGCTGCACTGCACTCTGCTCTAAGCATGGCATGATAGACCCAGAGGGCTGAATCTCAGGATGAATCTAGAACCTAGATTTGAATCCTGCCTCTGCCAAGACTTAATGACTTTAAATCAGCTACAAATACACCTAACTACTATCATTTAGCCCACACCTTTTCATCTCTTTCATAAGAAATGCTTCAGGGACTTTATCAAATGTTTTGCTAAAATCTAGGCAAATTATGCCTAAATAATTCTCCTTATCTAGAAACTTACCTAGCAATTCTACCAAAAAAAGGAAACAAAGTTAGTCTTTCCTGACCCATTCTTGATTAAGCCAGTATGGCCCTTTATGATCACCAGTCTTACATGTTCACTAACCATTCCTTTAATTAATATGTGGAAGAATTTTGCCAGGAACCAAAGTCAAGCTCACTACCCTATAATTTGAAAGTGATTCTTTTCAGTTTAAAAAGAAATCAGGACAATACTTGCCCATCACCAATCTTGTGTTATCTCTTTTGTTACCTGTGATACTGCAATATTACTTTGCAATTACATCTATAAGTTATTTCAGCATAGTAGGATGCATTTTATTTGAGCTTGGTGATGTGAACTCATCAAGGATAGCTAGGTGTAAGATAATAGCTTTAGAGAAAGGACCTTAGAGATACTCTAATCCAGGCTCCCTATTAATCATTTTCATTCTGTCTTTTCCTATTCAAAATTCATTCTCTTTGGCAGAAAAAACAGAAGCAAAACCAGAACTGAGAGGTCTTGCCTTCTCTCCAACATCCATTAGAGTGTCAACTCAGCCACCTTGAGCAATAATTCTAGTCTCTTGAATTCTAATTTTTTCCCAGTGTCACTAAAAAAAAAATCAAACCCTAATATTATCCTTGACCTTCCTCATTCTGAACAAATTCTAATCTTTAGCGCTTTTGGTGTAGTTTCTAGTGGACCATATATTCATCAATTAGCAAGTACTCACTAGACCTCTACTATGTACCAAACACTGTGCTAAGCACAGGATAAAAAGACAAAGAAGGAACTCTTTTCCCTTAAAGAGCTATTAGGAAAGACAATATGTACATGAATGAGTATATACAAAATAATTATGGGGGAAGAAAGTAGAAGTTAGGGAGGAAGAATCAAGAAAGACCTCATCAGGAGCAGCTTGGTGGTGCAGTAGATAGAGTCAGGAGGACCTGAGTTCAAATCCAGCCTCAGACACTTACTAGCTTGTGTGACCCTGGGCAAGTCACTTAACCCCAATTATGTTTTTTAAAAAAAGATCTCATGTTCTTCTATTACCTGCGCTTCTTTCTGCTTTATGAGGGTTTTGAAATCTAAACTACTTGATAAAATCCCTATACTTCCACATTGGTTCATTAGACACCTCTCCTTTTTTATCTCATCAGGACTGTAGCTCTTTGTGTCTTCAGAATTTCATTCTTGAAGGCTTACCATCCTTCCCTGGCTGACTTTGCTTGTAGAATTTGAGGTCATGAGATTCAACATGTCATCTTTCTGAATGTTTTGAGGCCTATTCTCCTATTGTCTAGGATGCTTGTCAGATTATCTGATTTTCCTCTTCTCTATCATGAATTCTAAGACAGAATTCCCCCAAAGATTCCCCTATTTTCTATCCCAGAAATCAATTTTTTCCTTGTTGAGAATCAGATTCAAGATAAAAGTTATATTAGTTAATATTAATAACTAGCATTTATATAGTACTTTAGGGTTTCCAAAGGACTTTATAAATACTATCTCATTTGATCCTCACAGTAGCCCCAGGAGAAGGTGCTATTATTATCCCCATTTTACAGATGGGGAAACTGAGGCAGAAAGAGGTTAAATGATTTGCCCAGGTATTTCAGAACTTATCACGACTGATGAGTGTCTGAAGCTACACTTGAACTCATGTCTTCCTGATTTTAGGTCTAATGCTCTACTCTCTTTATCATCTAGCTGCCTCTTATTACTTTCTTTACCATTTGAAGATGAAATTGTCATCAAAGCAAATCAAGAAATTATTGGCAGCTCCATTTAGAAACAGTAAGGTGCAATGGATAGAAAGCTGACCTCAGAGTCATGATAACCTTGGTTCCACTTTGACATAATATTGACTGTGTGACCCTGAGCAACCTCTTGGTGTGCTAGGCAACTCTGTAAGACAGGGGTGGGAACCTGCAGCCTTGAGGCCACATGTGGTCCTCTAGGTCTTCAAGTATGGTCCTTTGAATTCAAACTTCACAGAACAAATCCCCTTAATATAAGGATTTTTTCTGTAAAACTTGGACTCAATGAAAAGACTGTACCCAAGGACCTAGAAAGCCACATGTGACCGCAAGGCTGCAGGTTCCCCACCCCTGCTCTAAGACTATAAATTGCCACACACAAAAAAAAGGCTGACCTTCATTCATTATGGTAGAAGGAGTTTCTTTACCAAAGAATTCCTTATTCTAGTGAAATTCTAAACCTAGTCTCTATCCCTGTTCTTCCTTGGGACATAGAGATAAGCCCAGCCCATGTCCAGATAATGGAAGCCACCTCTTGTTATAATACTCATGCCTTCATGCCTGACTTGTGATCTCCTTCCCAAATTTCTAATCAATTTCATCTTCTGGATCATCTGTAATATACTCCAATAACCATGTCACTTCTGTTCTTGCCTCTGTTGATTTTCACCCAAGTGTTCTCTGCTAGTCTTTCTCCCTCCAGTTTTCCTTACATGACCATATTGCCTTAGTATACAATATGTAGTATATAGTGTTACTCCACTGACTCTCTTTACCCATTCTATTCCTTTAGAAGAAGGAACTCTATTATAGTCATGGGTTTTGTTCTATCAAGTCTCGCTGAGGCTAAGAAGGTCATTTTGCTTCTTCAGATGTTAGTATCTCTAATTTAGCTTGCATTGTAACCACACTTTGTGCATTTCTGTGTAGACATGTGAGTCCATGGATTTTATTACCATCTTGTTTCTTGGGTTTTATATCTTATGAAAATTTGGGTGTCTCTTCTTCTTACATTGATGCTGTTATCTATGGCATCTAGCTTGCTGGATATATGTTGGTAATACCTTCCTTTTGCCTTCTTTTTTAATTTAAATCTCTCTTTATTAGATTTGCAAGACTCCAGGCAAATTCATTCTTACATTAGTGCTTGTCAGGTATACTTTGTCCTTGGCCAGGAACCTGTCATTCCTGTATTTTATATCATGATCCAGAAATTCAAGTCTCATTCTCAGATAACATTTTCTTAACTATTTATTTCCCAAATCTATCTTTCACTTCTGAACTTCTTGCCTTTAAAGGGCAAGTATCATTTCATGCCCATGAGATTTAGTTTCTTGCCCAAGACTTAATGATCTTTAACAAGGCTTTCTAGATTCCTTATCAGTATTGTTTGGGCCCATGTGAATCATCAGAAATGGATTGACAGTTCTTGAAAGGTATTCTGTCATGTCCTGGATATATGCCTGGAAAGGCCTTTCTTATCTCTTATTCCATAGTACTGATGAGTCCACATGATTATTTCTTTTAAGGAAAAGCATGACCTCTTCAGGAGATTCATCCCTCTTCTTCTTTGGGAAGAAAGAGCCGTATCTATTCTTTAGCTCAAAATGTTCACTGGGTTATCTTCCCTTTTCTCCTGGGTCTCATTCTATGACCTTCAACCTCCTAATATTGCTCAAAATTTCCTTCTACTTCTTCAGATCCTTTTCCTTTTTTGTCCTTCTATTTGTTAAGGAATATTTCATTCTCCCTTATAGCCTGTATTTACTCCTTCACCTCTCTTCTAGTATGGAGACAAACCTGAACTTGAAGCAGAGTTTTCACTGCTTCTTTGTAAGCTAGAACCCCAGTTCTGTCTTATTTTTGGTGGTAATTCCCCTGGAAAACATTGACCCATCTATTGCTGTATTTATAAAGTAAAGAGCTCTAAAGTAAAGTCTGAGGGGGAAGGAATTCCTGACTCCTTTTCCTGGCCATTAACTCGGTGTGTGGTCTTGGGCAAGTCATTTCCTTGTTTTGGCTTCAGTTTCCTCTGCTAGGAAAATAAAAGAGTTAGACTCAGTGTTCTCCAAGGTTCTGACATTCTTAAGGTATGTTCTCACTTTAGCATTCTGTGCTGTACAGTCTTCACACATTCTGTGTTCTGACTTTCTCTTAAAGACTCTCCCAGCTCTAACGTCTATGCTCTAATGTCTTTTCAAGTTCTAATATTTTATTTTTTATGTTCTAATATCATATGGTTCAAGTTCCCTCCTCGCTCTGCTATCCTGTGATTTTGAGGTCATGGAATCACAACATTTTGGAGTTAGGAGGACACCTGGTTCAGCCCATACTGAAGAAGCATCTCCTTTGTGATATATCTTACAGATTAGATGGTCATCCAAACTTTGAAGACTTCTGGGGAAGGGGAGTACCACAACCTCCTCAGGGAGCCCACTTCACTCTTGACTAGCTCTAATTTTTAGTTCACATTACACTTAAGTCAAACCTAAATTCTCCCCTTCACCATTTTTACCCATTGTTTTTAGTTTTGCCCTGAAGGGTCACGTAGAAAAAGTCTAGTCTGTCTTTCTCATGACTATCTTTTAGTCCTTAAATATAGCTGTCCTTGGTGTGTTGTGGAAAGAGCACTTACTTTCAAGTTGAAAAGCCTAGGTTTGAGTTCTGGCTTTGCCAGTCAAAACAAATTGTTTGACTTCTTGGGGCCTCAGTTTCCTCATCCATAAAATGGGAATAAGAATACTTGTAATGTGACCGCAAAAAATAAAATAAAATTATGAAATATTTCCTATGTACAAAGCATTGATACTTAGTGTTGGAGAAGATAAAAAGCTTGAGTGAGACTTAGTTCTTGCCCTCATGGAGTTTATAATCCAGTGGAGCACTAAGACACTAGTACAGAGAATTAAAACATACACAGTAACTACTTCATAGGGCTGTTCTAAGAAAAATGCTTTGTGAACTTTCAGACAGGGGTGTGCTGAAACCAGCTCAAATAGGATGCTAGAACCTATTGTGAAATTTTCAGTGTGAGCATTTGTACCATAGCAAATCTGCAAATCAGGCCTTGATTTAATGTTTTATTGATTGTCTATATTTGAGAAAGTGTTGATAATGCAAACTGAACTTAAAGGTGTATTTCCTGGGTATTTTGGGAGTGAGGGTGGAATAGGGAGGGAAACATAGTCATTAAACATTTACTAGCACATTCCTACCTTGAAATTCCATAGAAATGGTGAGTCATTGTTGACTCAGGATACTGCATATAGATATATTATTGAGAAATTGAGGTAAGTTGAAAGAGTACCATTTGCCCCTTCCATTTTTCCAATTCTTTTCTTTGTATAGTTCTTACCATCAGCTTCCCCTTCTAAAAGCGATCAGAGTGTCTGTCTCTGACAGAGATTCCTTCCCATGACCATTTTTAGATTTTAGTATGTTGTATGTTTGAATTTTAGTATGCTGTGGACTGAGAAGACACATCAGTAAGTTTGTTAGAACTCATAAAGCAGGAATAAATAGATTTGGAACAAGGATAAGAAGGCCTCACCTTTAATGCAGGAGATTTGTGTGTTTCTGGGTTACACACATCCTTTTTCTTCTTCTTTCTTTTAGGTTCTCAGACTTTTCCTTCATGTATTCATTGAACTAATTCAACAAGTATCTGTTAAGCATGTACTATTTCCCTGAAAGAATTCTAGTTTTCAGAGAGGTATAAATATGAAAAGATAAGGAAGAGGCATTTCACTGATTCTGTCACTTTCCATAGACTATTTCCTCCTCTTCATTAGGTCTCTCTCATCGGGGTTATGAAATCTCCCTTCCTATATATCCAAAGCCAAAAAAGAGGTCACCAGAGCTCCTAGTTCTGGAGAATATTTAGTCTGTCCCCATCCCTTTAAGGCTGTAATGTACCTTCCCCTCACCTGGCTTCCCAGAATTGGAGCAACCACTGGTATTTGGAGTCAGAAGACTTGGGTTTGAATTTTAGCTTTGCTTTGTGGTTTGGGGCAAATCATTTTATTTCTTTGTGCCTCTGTTTCTTCATTTGTAAAATAAGGGGCTCAATCAGAAGTTTTCCGAGTCCTATTCCAGTTCTAGAGTTTATAAATCTTAGCCTCTTCCAGAAAGCTTTCCCTGATCTATTCCTTCTCTCTCCTAGTCCCTGGAATCTGAGAATCTCTCTTCCTTATCGCTGATTCTGGTTAATGTCTCCAGCGACCTCAACAGGAAGAATGTGACTTGCTGGGCTGAGAATGATGTGAATAGGACTGAGCTCTCTGTCCAGGTCAACGTTACCTGTGAGTCCTCGGGTTCCATGGTCTCATGGGGGCAGGATTCCTCTGTCTTCTCTAGGCCTGAGCTCCAAGGGGATGTGGTATGGGGACTGGGAGGCATAGGGAGGTTGGGGGGAGGTGTCCACAGCTGCCCCACAGCTGTTCCTTCAAAGTCCCAGGAGAACCTGATACAGAGAATAGCATTTAGGGGACTGGGGATGGGATTTTTCCAGGGCAAAGATTTGAATGATTGAGATAATCAGATATTTTTTAGTCCCATATCCTGGTTTCTTTTCTTCTTGATACTTAGTTCCTTTATATCTACTATTCAATTGTTTTTAGGCTCTTGGCTTCACATCCTTTTTTTAAAAAGTCCCTTTCCCATCTGATTTTTTCTAGGCTCGGTACCCAGTTTTCCTAGGCTTCCCTCCCACTTTCATTCCTCTTCCCAAAAATTATTTTATTTTATTTTTTAAAATTTTATTTATTTTTTATTGTTCCAAATTTGATTTTCCAAAAAGACTTGTTGCTTAAGTTTTCTTTAGGCCAACTGCTCAGTTTTACTAGACTTGAAGCCTGGTGCTCTTTTGGTCTTTTTACCACATAATCTGACTTCTTTCTAAAGCCCAGTGTCTTATGTCTTACGCCCAAAACCTAACATCCTTAGTCTATGGTATAATTTCTCTCAGGCCAACTGGGCATGGGGTAATGGTTAGAGCCCTGGATTTGGAGGCAGAGAACCTAAGTTTAAACCTCAGTTTAATAGCTCTTACCTCAGGCAAGTCACTAAATTTCCCAGGGCCTCCTATTCTTTATCAGTCAGATGTGGGGATTGTATTGCATGATTTCTACTGGCTCTTTTAGCTGTGAATTCTCTGCTTCTGTGGCTCTCTCTTTCTCTGTCCCCCTTCCCTCTTGGGACACAGTTCCATCCAGAGTGCATCTCCAAGAGGCAATCTCCCAGCACCATTGGTGCATCCCTTTCTCTGTGGATGGGCAGCCACCTCCCACCCTCACGTGGCGCTTCAATGGCCACTTGCTCAATGAAACCACCTTCATCTTCACGGAGTTCTTGGAACAGGCGGCCAATGAGACCATGAGGCATGGTTGCCTACGACTTAACCAGCCCACGCATGTCAACAATGGCAATTATACTCTGGAGGCCTCCAATCCTGGGGGACGAGCCACTGCTTCTGTGACAGTTTCCTTCATGGACAATCCTTTCCAGTTCAACCCTGAGGATCCCATCCCTGGTAGGCAGCCCTCTCAGAACCCATCATCCCTGTGACATACACATAGACCTGTGATCTGACCAGGGAAGGGAGTCCAATATCTGGGAATAACCCTACCATGACCCCTCAGTCTTCCCTCAGAGACTGACCCCTTCCTTAAGGTTTGGAACAGGAAAGGCTTTGACCAGTCCCTCTATTGTGTGGCCTGTCCAGGGAAAAGCACCCAGCAGTTCTGGCATCCCAACATGATGCAATGGAAAGAACATTGAATTGGGAGTCAGAGTTTTAGGTCCCCGTTTCACCATATCCACCACCTTCATCATCACTACAACCTGGCTAGGATGGGACCTGTGCACTTAGGCTCCAAGTCCCTGTATTATTGGGTTCTCTTTCTCCTTCTCTCACAGTAGCCCAGCAGAGAAGGGATATTCCATCACCTGTTTTTTAACATTCCCTACTCCATTTCTGCTACCACTGTGACCCAGCTGGGAAATGACCTCTCCTTTCATGGTTTCTGAATTCATCCTTGAGATGGATAGCATTCCTTATTCCTCTCTTACCTGTTGGGTGAGGGGATATAGGCTGAGGTTCACTAATGTTCTCAACCCACTGACTCCTTTTTCCCCCTTTTTCATCTTTTCTCCTCTGCAGTTTCTTATTCCCCAGGAGGTGAGTATCACATCCCAATTTCCCCTGAGTCAGGAGAGCACATTTGGTCCCAATCTTCAGGGAAGGGTGGAGGGTAATAAGTGCATTGGTTATAGGGAACATTTGACCTCTTTTAGAGAAATGGGAAACTCAGCCTAGGAATGGGAGCTGGGTTGAGGGGGAGATACAGGGTTTGTCACTGTTTACTCTTCTCCATCTTTATACAGCAACAAATAGCACTTCTGGGGACCCTGTGGAGAAGAAAGAAGACCCATCTTTTGGGGTGAGAACAGAGACAAGGGTTGATTAGAGTTAGGAGAAGCTGGCTAAAACACAGAGGACTGCTAGCTGCATGAGGGGGTTGGAGTCAAAGTCATTTGACTCAAAATAACAGACACATGTGCATGATGTCAATGTCCTCCAAGTCTCTGCCCTTCTCCCCTTCTACTGATAATTCCTCCTGTGTCAATAGACTGGTTTCAGAGAGACTGACTGTACTTGGGTCAGTTGTACCATTTGGGTTATTGGGAAAGAGAAGATAACATGATACCTGGGTCCCCCATGAAATAGAGAGGAGAAGAGAGGGGCTTGGGAGAATCCAGCCATTGGGTCCCATTGGGAAGGGATCTGGAGAGATTAGGGGTCCTGAGAGCAACCTTTGATCCACTTGTGTCCAACCCTATCCTCCTCTCCCAGGTCTCAGTGGCAGTGGGCCTAGCTGTTTTTGCCTGCCTCTTTCTCTTTGTCCTACTTCTTCTTCTCAACAAATGTGGCCGGAGAAGCAAATTTGGAATCAACCGTGAGCTAGAGGGTGGCCCTGGGCAGGATGATGTCTCTGTCTCCTTGTTATTCACTGTCTTTCATTGTGTCTCCATGTCTCTTTCTCTGTATGTTTTGCTACCTCTGTGTTTCTCCACAATCTCACTGAGCGTTGCTTGCCCTTCTGTATGTCCCTGTTTCTCAGCATGTCTTTGTTTACAAACCCCCTCTGGGCCATTTAGTTAATTTCACTCCTTCACTCAGCATCTTTTCATTTCTGTCCATCAAATGTTTGGAGGCACTGCCTTGGTACCCCTCTGTGCCTCAGTTTCTTGATGTGTCTGTATTTCCATCTCTCTGTTTCTCTCCCTTACAGCATTTCTTTCTTCTTTTCTGTGTTTCTGTCTCTCTTGATACCCTGATTCCGCCCTGTGTGTGTGTTCTGGGGCTGGGTTTGTGTATGTAGTGGGGGCGGGGGGGTGGAGGTTTAGTATTAACAGCAGCAATAGCCACTAATTTGTGGCTGGATCAGAATCAAACACTAAGTGATTCTGGGAGACCTGGGGTCCTGAGGGAGGGAGGGATGTCTGCAATACCCATGGGGGCCTGAGGCTAATCAGGAACTCAGCCAAGAGCAACCACCAGTGCCCCACCCTCCAGGTCTCCTTTATTCCTCTGTCTAGAGTGCCCCCAACTCTTAAGAGTCTCAGGACCAATCCTGCATACATTGAGATGCTCAGGTGTCTGTGCTGGGGGACAATGGGGTTGGATCTCTTGATTCCTCTCCTAACCTTAATATGACCATGCACTTGGGGATGTGGAGGGGAAGATAAGAGATTGGGGCATGGTAATTGTCAGTATTCTTCTGGCTTGCCTATTTCCCGTCCCTAGGTCCTGCAGTGCTGGCCCCCGAGGAAGGTCTGGCCATGTCCCTCCATTTCATGACTCTGGGAAACAGCTCCCTATCTCCTGAGGGAAAGGGATCCGGGCTACAGGGACACATCATTGAGAATCCACAATACTTCAGTGATGCCTGTAAGGGGGGATGGGGAAAGTGAGTCTTCATACTGGTGAGATGGTGGCCCTCATCACTCACTAGTGTTTAGCCTGGCAGCCATAGAACCCTCTTCAACCCAGCTCCTACTTTTCTGCCCATCCACCATGGTTAACTACAATATAAAATCATGCTAACATCATAATCATTCTAACACCACAAATTGCTAGATACGAGGTGAATATTTTATATACTTTCTGTTTTCAGTCCTGTCTGACTCTCCATGACCCCTTTTGGAGTTTTCTTGGCAAAGATATTGGAGTGGTTTGCCATTTTCTTCTCCAGCTCATTTTACAGATGAGGGAACTGAGGCAAACACGGTTAAGTGACTTGCCCAGGTTCACACAGCTAAAAAGTATCTGAGGCTGGATTTGAATTCAGATCTTGTCAACTCTAGGCCCAGTGCTCTATCCATTGTGTCACCTAGCTGCGCTGGTGTAGGCCCTCATTTCTGCCTGACTGAAATACTGTAAGAGTCACCTAACAGGTTTTTTTGTTTTTTTTTTTTACTTCTGCCATATCTTCCTTTTGTCCATCCTCTACAGGACTGCCAGAGTCATCTTTATGTTTGTCACAGCTATACTCAAAGATCTTAAATGACTCCCTATTGCCCATCAAGTAATTTAAACTCCTGATCCTACCATTCAAGGCCTTCCATAATCCAACCTGCCCTCCATTCCACATGTGTATGCTCTTGACAAAGTTCTTTGCTTTCTACATATATCCTGCTGTCTCTGACATTCGTCCTTTTGCATTCATATATTTCCTCTATATCTGGAATGTGTCCCCTCCCTTTCTGTCCCTGCATTTCTATCTTCAAAATCTGTGAAATCCACCTGAAATGCTGCCTCCTCCTGAAAGCCTCCTCTGATGCCCCAGCCAGCCACCGCCTTCTGCTCTCAGACTTCGTGCAGCATTTTTCAAGCACCTCTCAAATTCTTTTCTTTGTTACAAAACTGCCATGTCCTTGGTCATCTTGTCCCCCTAATAATATTAATGTAATAGTTAGCATTTGCATAGTGCTGGGCACCAGGCATTATGCTAAATGCTTTACAATAATTTTCTCACTGATCCTCACACCAACCCTGGGAGGTAGGTGCTATCACTATTATAATCTCCATTTTACGGATAAGGAAATGAAGCAGAGGCTAATTGCTCTGTCCACTGCACCACCTAGCTGCCAATCTCTTTCCAAAACAGAAGGAGGAACTCAGAAAACCCAGGATTCCCATGTGCTGTAGGAGACCCATCTTATCACCTTGTCAGCACTTGCTTTCCTTTTGGGAGATTGCTTAGGGGAGTGAGGGTGATGAGGACCCAGGCCAGCACTCAGTGTGATTCATCTCTTTCACGTAGAGATAGCCAGTTTGAGTCCCTAGTAAGCGAATTCCCTGGCACCAACCATCTCCATCGTGTGTGTGTGTGTGTGTATGTGTGTGAGATGACTGGGTCTTCCTCTGTTGCCAAGGCTGAAAGTGTAGGGGTTACCCAGTAGCCCCTCTGATTGGTGTGAGAACTATGACCTGCTCTGTTCACAACTTGGGTTGGCTTACCCCTTAGGCCACCTGCTCTGGAGCCTCACCCTTGCATGGATACCCAATCCACTTAGCCCATGGCAGATCAGAACTCCCAAGCTCAAGAGATCCACCACCCTTAGCCACCAGAAGCCAGGACTGAAGACCTGAATCACCAAAACTCAGCTTCCTTCCTTCTGTTCCTCTCCAGTTTAAACTCACTGAACTCACCCTCAGGCTGATAGTATACTCCTGATAGGCTTTAACCTCCAAACTCACTGAAACACCCAAGCTGAGCACCCCATCTCAAAGAGCGGTTCTTCTTCCTCTTTCTCACAGCTGGCACACCCCAGCTGGTCTCTAAGTAGCAAAAGGAGGCTACATGCTAATATTCTTCCCTAGTAGAATGATATATCCCTAGCTCCTGACACTTTTCTGTAATATGAGATAGATGTGGTGTCTATGTTGATGTCTTATCCCCCCGACTAGACTGTAAGTCCTTTAAAAGCAGAGATTTTGTCATCTCTAATTTTTGTGTCCTTTTCTTGTCTCCTCTCAACCCCTTAGCTCTGTCCTCTACACATAGTAAACACTCAATAATTGTTGTTTTGCATTGTGTCACTGTCCATGCTGCCCCCACCCCTAGGTGTCCATCACATTAAACGCAGAGACATCGTGCTCAAATGGGAGCTGGGAGAAGGTGCCTTTGGAAAGGTCTTCCTGGCTGAATGTCACAACCTGCTTCCAGAGCAGGACAAGATGCTTGTGGCTGTCAAGGTGAGCTCAGAGGGCTTCTGTGGGTGTTCCAGACAGCCTGGTTCTATGGTTCTGGTTCTATTTCCTTTCAACCAGTGGAGAATGGGGACCTAATTACATTAGGCGGCTGGTGGGGATGAGCATGAGGCTGCCACTGTGGGCAGACCCGAGACATAGGGTCTGAGGGTAGACTCATACCTGCCAGCTTGGGCCTTCACATCTACCCACCCTGTGCCACCCACACCAGGCCCTGAAGGAGGTGTCCGAGAGTGCCCGTCAGGACTTCCAGAGAGAGGCAGAGCTGCTGACTGTCCTACAGCACCAACACATTGTTCGCTTTTTCGGAGTCTGCACAGAGGGACGCCCACTGCTCATGGTCTTTGAGTACATGAAACATGGAGACCTGAACCGTTTTCTCAGGTGTGTAGCCCACTAGGGACCTGGCTGTACAGCCCCCAGCCCTTGTCTTTCCTGATCCCTCTGAAACCTTACTCCTTCCAGATCCTTCCCCATCTTCTTCTCCTCCACCTACCCTAAGGTTTGCTCATTCATTCATATAGTAAATTAGTGCTGAGTCTACTAGTGTTGAGTGCTGTGATAGATGTTGGATGGAGTGCAAAGAAATATAGGATGCAGACTTTCCTTCAGGAATATGCAGCCTAGGTGCCATGCAAAGAGGTACCTTGCATGCAGAGAAGGATGGTTATGCTGCTAAGTGGTGAGAAGAGATCTGCAGTGATGGGGAGAGAGCATTTGCAAATTCTTAGAGGAGGAGGGACAAGTCATTTTAGAAGGCAGGGAAGAGTTCAGGGAAGGATTGGCACTTTGATGGGAGCATGGGGCATGTAAAGGAGAACAGGTCAGAGATGTAGTTTGGGGTCAGAGCATAACTGACTTAGAGGACCAGGCTAACCAGTTTGGTCTCTCCCTGGCTGGCTTTTCCCAGACCATTTTTAGAGAAATGCTGATGGTCTAGTTGATATGAGTAGGGCTCCTTGAGAAAAATTTGATACTTAGGATAAATTTCCTTTAAATTATATTTACTATAAAATGATGAATATATCAAAAATACTAATAATGTACAGTAGTTTGGGGGAGGGAGGGATGAGCCTTAATTATTTTTTTTTCAACGTCACCTCTCCTATATCCTAAAGGGATTTCCATACTCACTTATGCTAACATTTCTGAGTTCCACTGATATATTTCATGCCCAAAGTATTCAAAGGCCAGATTAGTTCAACATATGTTATGGTAGATAATGGGGACTCACAAAAGGTTTCTGAGCAGAGGGGTAACCTGATCTAAAGGGTTCTTTTGAAGGATTACCCTGGAAGCTCTGTGAAGTGCTTTGAATATAGTAAGCACTGTGTAAATGTTTGTTGGATTAAAGGGATTAGAAATTGGAGGTAGGGATTCCAGGTGGGAGGCTGCTAGATAGTCTAGGATATGAGTGATGAGGTCCTAGAGTAGTGGCCATAGAAGTGGTAAAGAAGAGACTGTTGGGAGAGGCATTCTGAAAGAGGACCCCGTAGGAGTTGATGACATTCATTATGGGAAGTGAGAGATGAACCAAAGATAGCTCTAAGGTAGAGGTTCCCAAACTTGTTTGACCTACCACCCCCTTTTAAAAAATTATTTAACACCCTTCTAGAAATCTATTTTCTTCAACCCTTCAATTTTTATTTTAAATTTACATCATTTCAAAAAATATACAATTTTTTCTTTCACATGATGCATCTTAAATTTAATAATTTATTGCAAATTTGTAGGTATTTCCTGCAATGGAATTGTGATGATTGATGCAATATTGCATCATGTAACTGTATAGTACTATATTGTAAACAAGTCATTACTCCCACATATTACTGCTGATGCATGCTAGACTTCCCCACAATGACACACTTGCCTGCCAACACTTGCTTGTTAAGACCTGTTAGTAGACTTGACCCCTGATCAGTTATAACTTGTATTTTGTGTGTTTATTCAGAAAATAATGTAATCACTGCAACTTTAACTCTGTCACGCAACAGATGAAACATGTACAGATGATTTTTCAAATTTTTCTTCTCTTCTTTACTTATGCTTCTACCACCCCCTTATTTTTATTCAATGCTTCCCAATTACACCTGAGGCTATTATTGCCCCCCCCCAGATCATTCCAGCACCCCCAGGTGGTGGTATTGCCCATTTTGGGAACCTCTGCAAAGTTTTTAATCCTGGACAACAAGGAGAATTCTATTTAATTCAATTCATCAAACATTTATTAAGAATTCCCTGAGTCTAGGTGTACAGGGCACTATGCTAGATGGAGGCAAGAGAGGAAGATACAAAGTTTGAATAACTTGTGATTCTTGCCCTGGTGGAGCATATAGCTTAATAGGAGAACAGAATGATGACGATGAAAATAACTAGCATTTATATAGTGGTTTAAGGTTTGCAAAGAGCTTTACATATGTCATCTCATTTGATGCATACACAGAAAAGTATAATACAAAAGAATACCTAGGGAAAGTATAAAACAAAATTGAAGGAGGTAGAATGATTGAGTAAGAGAAGGTAGTATTTGAATTGGGTTTTAAAGGTTGGGAGAGAATTCAAGAGGATAAGAGAGAGAGGAAGGACATTTCTAGGCACAGCACAAAGCATGGGCAAAGGCACAGAGTGTTGAGGATAAAATGTGTGTTTGGGGAACAGAGAACTGTCTAATTTGGCTGAAGCACAAAGTCTGTAGAAGGGAGTAATATGAGATATGCTAGGAAGCTATGGTGGTGTCATTTTGCAGAAGGCCTTGGATGCAAAGGAATCTGCACATTCCTCAGAAGGCCATAGGGAGCCCTGGGTGACTTTTGAGCAGAGGAATGACGTGACCATATTTTGGCATAAGAAAAGTTATTTGGACAGCAGTGTAGAATATAAATGTAGTAGCAGAGAAAAAGTGGAAAGACTTCTTAAGGAGGTTTGCCCAGAAGGCTTCCAGTCCTGTAAATGGGAAGAAAACAAAAAAAGTGAAACTAAATGTTATGTAATTATAATGCTCAAGCTTGGTCATTTATAATTATAATGACTGAGAGAATAGAGAAAATATTTTTTCCATCCATTGCAGAGGTGGGGGACTATGGGCATGAAATTGTGCATATACGTTAGAGGTCAATAGTTTAATTTTTCTGAACTGTCTTCTTCCCTCTTGGTGTTTAAATCTTTGTCAGATGGGGTGGTTCCCTGAGTAGGAAAGGGAGGAGGGATTATTTGGAAATAAAGATAATGCCAAAACAAAAGGCATCAATGAAAATATTCTTTTTAAAGAGGCTATTTTTCACTAGTCATCGTGAAAGCCTAGGTTAGGACAGTGGCAATGAGGATAGACGGGATGGATGGATGTGAGATCTTTGGCAGAGTTGAGTAGACCTGGTAACCAAAAGGATTTGAGAAGTGAGAGGAGAGGAAAAGCAAGCAAAAAAAAAAATCAAAGATCATTGCAAAATCCTCAACACAGGAGACAAGGTAGATGGCACTTCCCTAGCTAGAGGGAAGAAGGAGAAGTGGGTTTATGGGGAAGGATTGTAGGCCTGATTTTGGACATGTTGAGTTTGAATAGCCAGGTGGAGAAAGATGGAAAAGTAAGGAGAAATAAGGAAGGGAGGAGGGGAGCGGAATGGAGGGTAGGGGTGAAGACTATGAATGTGGATTCTGAGATGTTGAATTTGAAGGGGACATCATCCCCCATCTCCTACATTCTCCTCTAGGCTTCTACTCTTGAAACGTTTTTTCCAGGCTGAGGAATGAACTCCATCTCTCCATTCCTCCCAATCTGTACATCCCATCCTTGGGACCAGCCACTCCATTCAGACCATTTCTGGTCTTAAATTCTGGTTCTTTCATATCCTCCCCACCTCAGAAATGTCAGTCTTTTTAGTAAGTGCAGACTCATCTCTACTCTTCTCCTCCAAGGATGGGGAACCTGCAACTCAAGGCCACACGTGGCCCCCTAGGTCCTCAAGTGTGGCTCTTTGAATCCAAATGTCACAGAACAAATCCACTTAATGAAAGGATTTGTTCTATAAAACTTGGACTCGGTCAAAAGGCCACACCCAAGGATCTAGAAGGCCACATGTGGCCTTGGAGGCCACAGGTTCCCTACCCCTGTGACTAGTCCTTCACTTCCAATAGATAATTCCCTTTCCCTCCCCTTCTCCAGGACTCTGTTTCTGTTAGTATCCCTCATCTTTCTTCTAAGAACAACCATTTTTCCTTCCACTCAGTCTTTATCTAACTCCTAAGTTCAGTTGGAGGGTGGGAGTTGGAGAAAAGCTGATTCCCCCTTAGGCCAGAACCCCCCAATCCCACAATCAGGGTGTAAGTCCCTCCCTCAGGACCTAGACCAAGATGCCTGAGGGGTTAAGCCTAAGACTCCCTGTGGCTGGGATTTCTGTTTTATCCTCTTCTGTCCCTGATCTTTTCCATTTGTTGCTCCAAAGTCTAGGCACTTGTAAATCTGTATCCCCCTTTTTCCTCCTAGATGGGAGCCTTCCCTTCCTTTCCCCTGATCAGCCCTAGGTCTCTTCTGCCAGCTCACATGTGTCTCCTCCTCTCTCCCTGAACTCACTAATCTTCCTTTCCCACCCAGGTCTCATGGGCCAGATGCCAAGATACTGGCCAATGGGGTAGGCACGACTCCTGGGCCCCTAGGCCTGGGGCAGCTACTGGCTGTGGCGGGTCAGGTGGCTGCTGGGATGGTCTACCTGGCTAGCCTTCACTTTGTGCACCGAGATCTGGCCACCAGGAACTGCCTGGTGGGCCAGGGGCTTGTGGTCAAGATTGGAGACTTTGGCATGAGTCGAGACATCTATAGCACTGACTACTACCGGGTAAGGGTCCCAAGGTCACTTCTGGAGGCCTGCTCTTTACATACCCCACCAGCTCAGCCAGGTCCTCAGACCTTCCCTTCCCGTCCAGTTTTGGTTATACTGAGTCCCCAAAGCAATGAGTTGGCCATATGACCTGGCTCAAATAATTTACCCTCCCTGGGCCCCAGTTTCCAATCTGTGAAAAAAGATTAGAGGATGTTTAAGGTCACTTTCAGCTTGGATGGGTTGGATTCCATGACCCCAGAGTCTTTCTGACAGGACATAGAGAAGGAGGGCCATACTCATTCCACACATTGTTTACATGAAATTTGTTTGTGGTCTCTTGGTGAAAACCAACTTGCCTTTGCCTCTCCCCAAAATAGCAGGGACCCAAAGGCAGGGGCTCTGAACTAGAACTCCAGGGTTTTTCAGGAGGTTAATGTGGGTTCCTGGTCAGATGAAAGACTGGGTGGGGGGGCGGGGTGGAGGGTTGAAGGAGGAAGGACAGAGAATGGTGGTGATGTGGGGGAGACAAGACTGCTCTCTCAGACCCAGTGAAGGAGCAGAGCAGCTGGGGGGGAGAGAGTGCAGGGAAGATGCTTTGGTCTCTTTTGTCTCCATCTGGAGGGAAGCTTCATCATTTTTTCCCTTTTAGCTCTGGCCTAGGGACCAGTATCTATATTTAATGATTGGGTGTGGGTGGGGGATCTTTGGGGCAGGGGAATCACTTAGTACTTGGCGTCCCCCAGACTTTCCATGCCCCTCCTCACCCACATGCTCAGACATGGAAAGACCCTCTCTGGCGCTGGGGAAGCACAGTAACTCACTTCTGGGTACTTTAAAGTTTACTAAGGCCTATCCTCACAACACTGTGAAGGAGCTAATGCCAATCTCACCCCCATTTCATAGATGACAAAACTGAATCTCAGAAAGGTAGAATAACTTGCCCAAGTCAGGAAGTGGTAAAGCTGAGATTTGAATCTTGCCTCCAAGTGATTTCCATAAATTTCTTGTATCCTTCCCGTTGTTCTAAGACTGGCCTCTCTCAGGCCCTAGGTTTCAGGAGGGGGCTTCTCCCACCTGCTTCAAAGTATTTTGGCAGGAAATGGCGCTTGCTCTCCGGCCAAGTGCTCTGGAGGGAGGAGGCCCAAGTGATTGGTGTTTTACCCAAAGGTGGGAGGCCGCACGATGCTACCAATCCGATGGATGCCTCCAGAGAGCATCCTCTATCGGAAGTTCACCACGGAAAGTGACGTCTGGAGCTTTGGTGTCCTACTCTGGGAGATCTTCACTTATGGCAAACAGCCCTGGTACCAGCTCTCCAACACTGAGGTAGCTGGAGTCCAATCTTCATTACATTTCCTGGGTCCTTAGCCTTCTCCTCCCTCCTTCACTCCTCACCCCAACTCTCTCTCTGCTTGAACCCACTCCCCCATCTTCACTCTCCTGGTCCCATCTCTTGCCAGCTGATGTTGACTTTGCCCCTACAATCACTCAGCTAACAAGTATTTATTAATTACCTGTTATGGACAGGGTATACAAGCACAAAGAAGTAAGAGATCTCTACACGCAAGAAACTTGTTTTAATGGGAGAGATGACTGTTTGATTGATAACGAGATGGACAGTGGTTAAACTACAGAAAAGACCACCTAAATTGGAATAGCAGTGTGTCCTGAGCTCTGAAGAGGAGCTTCTGGGGAAAGGAGGAGGGCATCGATGTTAATATATGTATATTATGCATGTTAATGTAGGCATATTAATATATGCAGCCTAAATAAAAAGTGAATAACTACAAAGTATCTATAAATACATATTATTAACGTAGATGTCAAATACAAAGTAGTTTGATAGAGGCAGCACTAACAATTAGGGTGAGCAGGAAACAAGAAAGCAGTCTTGTTTCAGGAATTTCAGGACTCAGGAAAAAGGGGGTGTTGGAGTTGTACAGCCCACATCAATCAAAGGCAATTCCAGGACCCCTAAGCTGACTTTCTATACCTTGGGGCATAGGAATATAGCCAGCTGCTCATTCCAGCCCCCTAAGTCCTTACTCTGGCATCAGCTCCTCCTCTTAAGTCTGGGAGCTCTTGGAGTCAGCTCAGGGCTCTCCCCTTTCCCCAGAATCTGCTCTCCGGAGCCCAGGACACTCTGCTGTACTAATTCACCCTCTTGGCTAGTCTTTTTTGTAGTTTAACCGCTGTCCTTCTTGTTATAAAGCATGCTTCATTTCCTTCCTTTCCCCAGGGAGGTGGGGAGAGGGGATGTCCTAAAGAGCCCCCTTATACCCTTGGCCTTCTCTAGTCCATTTCCCTTATCTCTCCTCTCCTTCCCATTAGTCCCTCCCCCTCTTCCCCACCTCCACTCCATTTCTTCTCTCTGTCTGAGTCTCTATGGCCCCGAAGTCCAGATCATGGACTTCTCTTAATGACTCCGAGCATTTTATAGACCTTAGCTCTCCTTCCTATTTATAAAGACAAGGGGGCAGTGGTAGGGACTGGGGTAGACCATCAGAAGGATAGTCCTGTCTTACGTCACCTTCCCATTAGTTTCTCCCCCTCTGTCCCACTCCCACCCCCTCTCTTCTCCCAGTCTGAGTTTCTATGGCCCCTAAATCCAGGTCAGGGGTGAGGAGGACACATGTGGCCTCGAGGCTACAGGTTTCCCACCCTGATCCTGGTCATAGGCTTCTCTTAACAACCTTCCAACCATTTTATAGACCCTAGATTTAGTTTTCCTTCCTGTTTATCAAGACAAGAGGAACTGAGGTTAGACCATCAGAAGGACAGTCCTGTCCAGCATCCCCTATGGCTGACCTTAGCCCACCAGCTAAGCAAAGTGATAAGGACCCAGGTATCCAGCCTGCCAGCTCAGCTTCCTGCCCTCCCCCACCCCCTGGCTCCCAGCTGTCAGTTCCCATTTCTTCTCCTAATGCAGTTGGCTCCCTGGGGGCTGAAGAGGCGGTGGGAGGGGGTTATAGATTTTAATTTTCTCAAGCACAGAGAGATGGAATGGAATTAGTCTCGGTTTCTCTGTGTCTCTTCCCCCACCCCTACCTCGTCTCCACACCCCCATTCTCTCCTGGGCTGTAACCCAAGGAGGCTCCTGCCCCCCTCCTTGATCCTGCCCCTTTCCCTCCTCCCTCATCCCCATTCCTTTCTCCCTTCTTCATATACTCTCCGGCCCTAATCTCTCCATCCTGCAGTCTTCTTACATCCTGCCTGCTGCAATTCTAACCCATTTTCTTTGCATTTTAGGGAAGACAAATTCCCCACAGAAGAGTGAGAAAGGGATATAGGGAAGGGGCACATTTCCCTGTCTCGCTGATCTCTCTCTCTCTCATTCCAATACCTCGTGCTTTCTTTCCACAGTCTAACTGCCCTCCTTTTTCCTTCTTCTAAGGGGTAGGGTGGAGATGCCATTGAAAGAATCCACCCCACTCACCCCACCAAGCTGCTAAGACTAATGAACCTTCTCCTCTCCTGCCCACTTGGAAAGTCCATCCATGAGTACCACCCCTTACTAGTCCATTGCTAACTTTCTGTAGCTTCCCCTAATCCAGCCACTAAAAATCTAACAAGTTGGTCTGCAAACCCTCCCTGCCCCTACACATGCCTCCCCTCATACCCTGGTGGTACTTCTGAGTCTAGCCTCACTCCCTCTTGCTGCAGCCTCACTCTCTCACTCTGTTTCATAGAATTTCAGACTTGGAAAGGACCTTAAAGGTCACCTAGTATAGCCCCATGGATGTGGGAAGGAGTTGAGACCCAGAGAAGACTTTACCCCAAATCATGGGAACCCAACCTGAGCCTCGTTCTTCTCTGGGTCAGGCCCCTACTCACAACATCTTACTTCTTTCTCCAGGCAATCGAGTGCATCACTCAGGGCAGGGAACTGGAGAGGCCCCGAGCCTGTCCTCCCGAGGTGTATGCCATCATGCGGGGCTGCTGGCAGAGAGAACCCCAGCAACGCCACAGCATCAAGGACATTCATGCCCGGCTCCAGGCCCTTATCAAGGCACCTCCTGTCTACCTGGACATCCTGGGCTAGCCCTGAAGATCAGGCCTCAAAAGGGGCAACCAACCTTGCTCATTCTCACTACTACCGCCACCCTTATTATTACCACCCATGGGTGATCTCAAAGCATCTTTAACTCATCTTTAGCCCAGGAGCCCATGAGGAGTCAGGGAGGGGGGTTGGGACAAGGGTAGGGGGGAAGTATTTGTATGCTACTCAAATGGCACAGTCACTCAATATATTTATTGTCCCTTCCACTGTCTCTTTCTATCTTGCCTTGAGGGCAGGGAGGGCAGAGGAAGGGATGGAATGGGGATGCTTGTGGTGCTGGCATAGGACCTTCCTTCCAGTGAGGGAGAAGAGCCTTCCTTGGCTCCCAATGTCAACTCATCCTCTTTCTCCTTGTCTGTTCCCACCCTAATCAAATCCCATGTCTCCCCTCCTGCTTTTGAAGAAGCCACATAAAAGTTTGGGCAGGGGTTGCATCTCTGATATCTAGGGTTCCTCCCTTCTCTAATCATCCAAGCTTAAATGGAAAAGAGGAGACTGAGTGGGGCTTAGATCTCTACTGGAGAGGAGCACAGGGCTGAAGTTTCCCTGAGACTCTAATTTCCTAAAGGTTTGCCTTTAGCTTCAAGAAGAGCTGGCCCTGGGTAGAGGATGGAATGGGATAGAAGAGACACTGAGGAATGAGAGTTAGGTGTACCCAAGATCGTAAGTGGGAAAGTTCCTGGAGATTGGGAATTCATCTAGTGAGAGAAAGACTCAGCCATAATGGGATGAGGGGCACAGAACACTTAAGTCTTGGTAAATTAGGTACTCTGAAATCAGGACCTGGAGACAGTGGACTGGACAAGCTGAGTGTTCCATAAGGACTCAAGTTCCTTTCCCTGCCTTTGGCCTGAGGGAGAGATAGACTTTCTGCCAAATGCTTTGAGATCTCTTTGGGGAAGCAAATAGCAGGGGAAAAGAATTGGAAGCAGAGGCAAGATCTCTTGTCTGGAAGCCCCATTTCTCCTAATGGCCAACCTTCATCCTGCCAGAACCCACAGTCCCTTATCCCTCCAGGGCTTATCAGGAGGAAATGTCAGACTGTCCCTGGAAGGCCACTCCCCCCAGTCTTTATTAGATCTGCTGCCTTATCAGCCCCCCAGGCCTGGCCAGAATGGTGGCATCTGCCTCTTGTCCAGTCTAGTTAGAGCTAATGGAGGCCTGACCCACAGCCTGAGGCTGATTGATATGAAAGGTGAAGGAGAGGAGGGGACTCTCCTGAGTTTGTCCCCTGAGACCCCCAAGTTTAGATGCATGTGAAGGAGTTTCCTGTTAGGTGTGGCCTGCCCCATTGAGGCTTCATCTCTCAGGATCTCAAAGCACCTAAAGGACTAGGGAGGGAAGAGAAGAAAATATGGTGGAAGAGAACAGAGAAGCTGAATTTCGAACTGTGGGTAGAGTGAGGGAGACGGACAACCCAAAATGACAGATGCGAAAAGAGACAAACTGAGACAGAGAAGGAGATCTTGCTGTACAGACAGACAGATTTAGAGGTCTAGAAAGTGATATATGGAGAGCTGGAGAGAACAACAGAGAGAAGAGCAGAAAGGTGGAGACAAAGTGATATGGACAGAGAGAGACGCTCAAATGGGGGGAAAAACACAGGGACAGACAGAGAGCTGGAAAACAGGTGGAGACAGAAAGAGAAAGTGCAGACACAGGTCCTGCAGACCCTGAGAGATGATTCGGTGCTTCCTCCTCCCACCCCTATCCCGAGTCCCACCCTGCTTCCTCCCCAGCGGTCCTCTCCCTTGGTGAGTGGGCATAGCTGAAGAGGCTGGGCTTAGGGAAGGAGTGAAGAGGAGCCCTGGTCTCTGAGGCTTGGATGGGAGTTGGGGGTGGGGTGGGGGAGAGTTGTCTTGGGCGTAAACTCCCAGAAGGGAAAAGAAAGTGATCAGGTCCCATACTGCAGCCAAGGATGGTGTCTAGACGGAGGGAGGAGCTTCTCTGTGAAACTGGAAGATCGTGGCGCAAGAGAACGCTGAGAAGGGGCAGGCTCTTCTTTCCTACACCCTGAAGAAAAGGATAGCTGTCTTGGAGGAATGAGGGGAGGATAAGAACAATATCCATCACTTTATCCACCCTCCTTTGACAGAGATTGGGGCTTGGAGTCATTTATAGAATGTCGGGAGGTTGGGGAGGAAGCCTAGGTTCTGCCGGGATTGGGGGTAGGGTAGGGCTTAATGTTCCCTGAATAAGATTGGGATATTGAAGGGGACAATTCCCAGATCAGTGGGAAAATAGACTGGATAGAGGCCATTGATATAAAACAACGCAATGATCTGACTCAGCCAAATACCCCCAACTCCTCCTTCAGCCTGGAATTAGTGGCCCCAGATTTTTTTTGGAAGGAAAGGGGTATCATGCGTGCATCATCTAGGTTACAGTCACCGGCTGAAACTAAGACACTGATACAACTCATTAGCACATGCACAAACAGCAATACACATGGGCATATGTAGAAATTGATATACGCAAGGGGCGCTGACACAGTTGCCCATTGACACCCTCTGCTGTAGCCCATTGACCCAAGTGCTGACAGACATCAATGCACACTTGTTGACACACTGACACGACAAATTGACACGTTGATACACACTGACACTGATATACCCACTAATCTCCCCACTTTCTCATATTTCCCGATTCCCCTGGACTCCCTAGTCATTAACCTCCCAGAGCACCACGCGGCCTCTGCCCCATCCCAGTTAATTACCTCCTCTCCCTCCTCCCTGTGCCAAGTCCATTAGCCCCTAACCAGAACACCAGATAAAACAGAGAAAGTGCCCAGGGGGGATCGATAGGGATGAGGCCTTAGGGACCCCATCAGGAGGGGTTGCAGGTGGAGGATGCAGCCTTAGTGACAACAATTTGAAAGTTTCAGGGCCCCTACATGCCAGAGTCTGGCGGACCTGGCCCATGAAAACCTTTTCTCTCAGAATATCAGAGGGAAACAGAGGGGCTGACGCTAAAGGAAGGGGAGACCTAGTCTTCCTACTTTCCCAGCTAAGCCTCTATCTTTCTATGCTCTGATCGTCCCCATTCTGATAGTGGGGGGTTAGGAGGAGTAAGAAATTGGAGACCCAGGGAAGGTGGTGAGTTTTTTTCAGGGGTGACCATTGAGAACTGAACCTAGACATCCTCACCAGGTCCTGTCACCATCTGCTAAAAATCTTCCCTCCTCCCATCAAGAGATTTTTTGTGAAAGCAAGGGGAATAAGGACAATTGAGCACAAAGAGGGTGGTGAGAGTCTCTAGAGTATCCAGTTCTGGAACAGATTCTACAAAGGACCCAAGTGTCCTAGGTCTTTCCCCTCAGCTTGTCTATACAGCCAAAGTCTCCTGCCTACATATCTCACCCCCGCCCCTTTCCCTGGGGGCTTGGATTCCCGACAGGAGATCAGAGAAGCCGCCTGCGTTAGGGCTTCCAGGAACGGGCAGGCTGAAGAAATGCTGCCTGGAGAATATCCCCCAGTCTGGATTCTATTTCCCCCAGCCTTCCCTCTTCTTCCTCCCCCTTCACCCCAATGTCTGGGAGCCAGAACAGGGAGTTCTATCTTGGAATTTAGAAGTCCCGACTTAAATGAGAACCATAGATCTGCAAGCACCTGCTGTATCTTTCTTTGGAATACCTTTGGAATACACAGGGACAGACTGGCTAGGAATTTAGAAGAGGAATGCGGACCCAGGGATTCTGGCCCCCAGAGTCAGGATCACAAACTTGGTGGGGGCATAGACACACAAGTCATTTCTGGGTGAACACCATATGGTAATTCTTCCCCAGCTGTGGCTCAGACCCATCGCCTCCTTCCTGGTCCTGCCCCCCTTTTCTCCCCTCCTCCACTTGGGCTCTAAGATGGAAAGTTTGAGCTGTTTTCGGGAACTGAGGAGGGCAGAAAAGGAGGAGGGAAGCCTACCAGGTCTGGTGCCAAGGTTGGGCATGGAGAAGAGACACAAATCAAGACTGGCATTGCAGAGCCATGGAGACAGAGAGATATAAGAAAGATGGAAATTGAAGGAGAAACAGGGACATACCCAGAGATAGAGAGATGTGCAGGGATACATCCTGAAATAGAGAGATATAGAAATAAATAGGTAGAGAAACACAAAGAGAGATAATCATCTAAACACAGAAATATACAGGGACACAGGAGTTGGACCTGGAGGGGCTCTTTGAGAGCCTCTCATTTTACAGATGAGAAAACTGAGGCTCATCTAAGTGAAGTAACTTTCTCAAGGTCATACAATCAGTAAATAGGGAAGGGAACCAGCATATACTAAGCACCTACTATATGCTAGTCACTACGTTGAGCACTTACAAATATTATCACATTTGATCCTTATGACCCTGGGAAGTATTATTACTATCATCCCTATTTTACAGTTGAGGAAACTAAAGCAGGTAAATCAGTAGCAGGAAAATCAGAATTATAATCCAAGTTCTCGTCTTCCCAAATTTAGGGGCAGCTAGGTGGATAATAACAAGCCTGAAGTTAGAATCATCTTCCAGAATTCAAATCTGGCCTCAAGATATTTACTAGCTGTGTGACCCTGAGCAAGTCTCTTAACCCTGTGTGCCTCAGTTTCCTCATCTGTAAAAATGAGCTCGAGAAGGAAATGGCAAATGACACTAGTATCTCTGGCAAGAAAACTCCAAATGGGGTCATGAAAAGCCAGACAAGACCAGAACGACAACATATATAACCCCTATGTAGAGATAGAGAAATACAGAAACAACAGCAAAGATACAATGTAACAGAGATACAAAGAGAGTACAGAGACAGAGGCACAGACCTTCCCAAAAGGCCTTGCCCCTGGGTGGGGTCCCTTGAAGCAAGGATATTTCTCTTCCCACTTGCATGTGGGTCCCCTTTTCTGTTCTACCACCCCCTCCCTTCATTCCTTTCCCATATCCCTTTCTGCTTCCCTTCAGCCCCTGAGGTTCCAGGCAGGGAAAAGACAGGTACTGTGATGGATAGGGGGACAGGTAGGTAGAGGCGTATGTGAAAAACACCATTTCATCCCATTTCCTTCCCCTCTTCTTTCTGTCCTCTTACCTTCCCCAAGCAGCTGCTGTTTGGGGGAAGGAGGAGTATATGAGAGATTCGTTTTTAAGCTTTTGAAGCCCCTTTGATCTGAATCTCTGGAACAGTGGTGGGGTGAGCTCAAACACCTTAGTTGAAGAAGACCATAGAGGACTCTGAAGCTGAGGAAACCCAGGCATAGTAGGTTCCCATCTCAACTCCTTTCTTGCTGGTTTTGGATGGGGAGGGGGGAAGATATTGGGAGATCAGGAAGGGAAGGAGAGAAAAAAAGGGAATAATATGGTATAGTGGACAAAACACTGGCTTTATTGTCAGAGCTAGTTTACTTCCTACTTGCGTGGCCTTGGATAAGTCACTTTATGACTTTATGCCTAATTTCTTCATCTGTAAAATGAATGGGACAGACTGGTCCCTCTCAGTTCTAAATTTATGGACTATGCTCTAAATAGAGTCCCTGAGGTCTAAGTACTATTCCTTTCTCTGCAACTGTGCATCTCAGTCCTCCTGATGGAAGGCAGCACCCTAGGATGAGAGGTTGTGGGGAAAGAACCCTAGATTTTTGAGACAGTAAGCCAGGTTTACTGAGTAAAGTCACCTTTTGTTTTCACTTCATTTCAGTTTCTTCATCTACAAAATGGGTATAAATTAAACACATTATCTAACAAGGTTGCTGTACTTTTTTAACCTTAAAGCAATATGGACATGTGAACTACTATTATTACCTTATCAAAGACCAAAGGATAAACCAACCCCCATCACACCAGCTGGACCTGTCAGTCTTGGACGATGGGAAGAGCACATGAGGTGGGGTGTATAATGAAAGAGGCTAAGGTTGGGGTCTTTCAACATGAGTCGGGGGAGAAGAGGACATGACTTTCCAAGACTTCTTTAGCCTATCATCCCTTGATGTCTTCCCCCATCCCTTTTCTTTCTGGGCCTCACATCTGGAAATGTTGGGTAGTCCTTCCTACAGTCTAATCTTCACCCTTCCCTCAACTGGGCCCGAAGGGGTTACCTCCCATCTTTGCCTAGAGATCAACTCAAATCCCTCCCACTGCAGGTCCCAGCTGCCTGGGGCCTGTGGTTGGAGCTAATGTAAGTGAGAGGCGGAGGACAAGAGGGGATAAAGTTATTAGCGTCTTCATCTTTGAGGGATATCGATTGTCGTGTCTCCAGACTCACTTGGCGTTATAAACGAACTGAGGAGGAGGGTGGCTCAGTACCAGCTCAATAGGCTCATCCCTCCCCCATTCCTACATGGAACAGGATGCCTGGGTCCCCATCTAAGAAAGGGGATTAGAGATCATGTTTGAGAAACAGAAGGGTGTTTGTGGGAAAAGAGAAAAGGAGAGGCCTCTTCAAAAGCAAAACCGCAGAGGTGTCTGGAATGCTCTCAGTCTGCAAGACTCTGAGATGAGTGGAGGGGTCCCCATTCTGCGATGGGCACAGATTTGAAGGCAGATGGGGATCTCTACTTCTATTTCTGGATGAGGAGCTGGAGGTGTGTTGGGTTAAGGCAGGCAGTTTCTTCCTCTTCCCTCCTAGAAAAGAGATATGTATGAGTATATTAGGTGTCCATGTATCAGGCTTATTTCTAAGGGACAAAGATCACTAGCCTCCTTTGCTCCTAATTCCCCAGATGACCCAAGGAAAGATGCCAGCAACTGAAGAGACCTGAAACTTATATGCATACATTAATCCCTGTCACCAAGGCAAAGCCTTTACTCAATTTAATTCAATTCAACATTTATTAAGCATCAATTACGTGCAAAGCACCGTTCAATTCTGTCCAATTCAGTTATAGTCTCTGTGACCATAAGGACTGTGCTCACATTAGGGACTACTCTCAATTATATCTTTACTTTGTACTTCCACCCACTTTACCCTGGGAATATGTGAATTTGACTCCTGTCTAGAAAAGTTTTCTGTTCCCAAGCAAGCATTCAGGCTAACAAAACATCAAATATAGGACACGTTTTATTTAGCAGGAAACCAAAAGGACAAATATCTGAGCCAAAAATCAGCTGGGACAATTTTCCTTCTCTTAGTGGGTTTATCCCCTCTATCGGGGTTTGTATAGACCTTTAGTCTGTTAGGACTATCCTCAGTGGACCTCCCCCTCTACCCGAAGAAGAAGATAACTCAGGATTGCTAGAGAATCAAGCCACCTCTCCTCTGGTGAGTTTCTGCTTTCCCCAGGGACTTTGTCTAGTTCTCCAGACTTAAAACACTGCCTCGGGTAAGCTCCTTCCCAGGGAAAGAACTTTGGGTTGCTAGAGCATCAAACAACCCCAATCTCTGACAGGTTCTACTTTTCCTTGGATCTATAGAGTCTACATGATTCACAATATCAGTGAATGGTTAAGTCCAACAGTCCTCCATGTTTCACAGTACAGTGACAGCCCGCTCTGTTTTTGTTCTTTCTCTCAGAAGAATTTCTGGAAAGCTTTTCTCTCTTAGAAGAGCCTCTTCTTCTCTGTCTCTACCTGGAGCTGTTTTGTTTTTGTTTCTCTTCTTTGTTGTTGCTGTGGATATGGAAGTGATTCCCTGAAGGGCTCAAAGAGATGGGCAGAACTCTTTCCGGAAATGTGCAGTCCTTGTCAACTCCCCTCACTCTTCCTCTCGTTCTCTTTCAATGACCAAGAGAGACTAGGGTCAAGACCAAGAGCAAAGCTCAGAGCTACCAAGGATCAACTTGGTGATTTTCATTAACATTACAGTTCCTTAGTTATGAACTTCATCATCCTAGCGTTAGGATAAAGGACCACAAGGGCCAATCAAGACCCAAAGGCAAGGCCAGTTCTAACCTTGTCAGAGTTAATCTTTCTAGGAAATTGTATACCTTGTTCAGTAGAGATTAGAGAGTGATGAGGCAACTACTGAGCAGCAAACCTGAGTGTACCTGGTATACAACAGACACCTATTGATCCCTTACTGTATACACATAATAATATTAAGAGTTAGACATAGGGAAGAGATACATGAGTACTAACTCATGCCCAGAGATTTCCTTCCAAACATGTATCTGTCTAGTAGCAGGTCACTCAGTCTGGGAGCCCCTTCCACACTGACCTGGATGTTCATTGTAGGGGCAACGTTAAAATCCATATCTAAGTATCATATACCCCATGCCCTGCATCCCAACTCAGGATGACCCTAAGATCACCTTGACACATTTGGTGAGTATATGTCAACGTGGTCTACCTGGGTTTCTATGTGTTTAAAAGAATGTATTTGAACGTGTTCATGGCTAGGTGGGTATCTGTATCTGAGTATAGGTGTGGGCATGTTTATCCATTGGAACTAAAATCTGTTTAGTTTGACGCATGTATAAATAAGGTTCTGGAGAAGGTGGCAGCAGGAGGGATAGTAGTTGGAGCCCAAGAAAGACTTCTCCAAGGCAATGAGAGACTCTGGAAGAGAAGGCAAGAAGATGGGAGGGAAGGGCACAGAGCCTGGGATTGACAGTATGAGGGGATTAATGACCTCTAAAAGAGAGAGTGGCAAAAGAAAAAAAAAATTTCCTTTCCTTTCCTTTCCTTTCCTTTCCTTGCCTTGCCTTGCCTTGCCTTTCCTTGCCTTGCCTTGCCTTGCCTTGCCTTTCCTTCCCTTTCCTTCCCTTCCTTTCCCTTCCCTTCCTTTCCTTTCTTTTTTCCTTCCTTCTTCCTGCTCCATTTTCCTTCCGAAGTAGGAGGAGGAGGCTGGGGGCAAAGGGGAAAGGGGAAAGTCCCCTATTGCTTTCCTTCCCTTAGGGGCAGGGAGAGGAGGTAATTAATGACCAAGAGGCCAGTAGGGGAGAGTGTTCATATCTAATGCTGGTATTAATCAGAAGTCAGTCCCCAGCGAGAAATAGAATTCATCCTGTACTCTGAGGGGGAGGGGACCTTGCTGAGAGATGGGAATACTGATCTTCTTATCTCTCCAATCTCATAGTCTACCCCCATCAATGCCCATCCCCTGATCCAACTCCTCTTCCCCAAGTGTCTCTCCCTCCTCTGTCTCTACCTTTTTCCCTTAAACGCCTTCACCCCTGTGTTCCAGTGTTTCTACTAGCCCCTATTCCTCTCCCTCATTTGTTAGGAAATTCTCCCTACTATCTATCCTCCATCTCTCCTGCTGCCCCAGAATCCGAGAGTGAGATAGGACCTTGTAGCTGGGATCCTTCCTAAAGCCGGGTCCTGGCAGGGCTGGGGGGAGCAGCCTCCCACTACCACCAAACCAAGACACTTAGCTATTCATAGAGAGTGCATTAGATAACTCCCATTGATGTCAAGACTGTTAATTGCCTCTCATTCTTCCTTTCATCACCAGTCTGCCCCCCACTAGCTCCATTAGCCCCCCCTCTCTCCCCTGGTAGCCCCTAAATCAACCCCAATTACAGTGAGGAAGGGGAGGGATCGGGCACTGGGACGGTGATTACAGCTGGAGAGGAGATGAGCAGGGGGGGAAGGTAGCAGGGGAGAGCTAGAATGTCTAGCTGCCTGTCCCATGGAGAGGGGGCACTAGGAGGCAGGATGCCTAGGTCCACAGAAGGAAGGAAACAGGGATCTCAAGGGAGTACTGGGGGTTTATGAAACTGGGGCTCCTGGGGGGTCATCTGGGGTAGCTCCATGGAAACTGGGTATGGTTTAGCTGGGAAGCTTGACACAGGGCTCCTGGGTTGTACTCCAGGCTGGTCAGAAAAAAAATAATGGAGTTTGAGAAAGGCATTAAGAGTTAGAGGCTTGGAGAAGTAGGGGTGTGAGTGTGATCATGAATCTGTGGACATCCTCATCCCACAGCATTTAGTGAAGGCCTAATTGGGTAGGGAGGCATGCTGGGTGTGTGTGCATGTATATGCGTATATGTGTGTGTGTGGGGATATCAGTATGAGTGTGTGTGTGTGTGTGTGCGCGCGCGTATGTGTGCCTTAATCCTCCCTGTGCCACGGTGAATATATATGGAACCCTTTCTTGCAGGAGGGGATGTAAGTGCCGCAAGGCCTGTGATTATGACATATGGTGCATCTCTCCCTGGGACTCTTTGCCATATTTTGTGGGTTGTAAGTGTTAAGCCCAACACTGTACATAGTAGCATGCCATATTGTGTGTTGTGATATGTGATTATATGCAGTATGATCTGTGAGGTGTGTGTACAGGCGCACTATTGTATGTGGTTAACTAAAAACAAAGGGATGGGAACAAACAATTATAAGGCGCCTACTATGTGGCAGGCTCGGTGCTAAGCACTTTGCCCATACTATCTCATTTGAGACTCACAACAACACTGATAGCTGGTGCTATTATTTTCCATTTTACAAATGAGGAAACTGAGGCCAACAGAAGTGAAGTGACTTGCCCAGGATCACATAGCTAGTGCCTGAGGTCATATCTGAACTCAGGTCTTTCTAACTCCAAGCCCAGTGTGCTACACATTGTATAACCTGACTGCCTCTGTTAAATCAATTAATAGTACAATGCCTGGCACATAGTAGGTGTTTAATAAATGATTGCTCACGCAGAATGAAGCTAGCAGAACCAAGAGAACGTTGCATACAAGAGCAGCAGTACTGTTCGAAGAGTATCTCTGAATGACTAAGCTATTCTGAGTAATATGAACATTCAAATCAATTACAAAGGACTCATGAAGAAAAATGGTATCCATCTCCAGAGAAAGAACTGCTAGGCGGAAATGTGTACCATATGGTTCCACAGGTGTATATATAGTTGTATGCATACATATAAATACACTTATATGCATATATGTGTGCATATATACACACACATGTACACACACACGTATATATATCTATATCTATATATATATATGCATATTGACCTTCTCTAATGCAAGGTTGTGACAGTGGCAACTTGGAACTCGAAATGTAACAAAAAATAAACAAGATAAATAAAAACAAAAAGCTTGACTTACGGCTGCGTACGACTGCATAGTATTATTTGGAACTCTGTATAGTACCGTGTAAACGCGTACAGTATTGAATGTGATTAGGTATGCGACGGGCAATCTGTGGTCATGGATGCTATATGCAGTGTTCATGTATATGTTATCTGCCCCCTCTCTAGGATATTTTAGAAAGTCTTTCGTATTACTGGGCTCCAGTATTCTCACCCTATCAGTGAAACTGACCTAAGGTTTGAAGGCTCCAAGTCTGTATCTGGCTCTTTCCTCCTCAGGAACAATCAGTCTTCCTATATCTTTGGTAGAAAAGTCCAAAGCAGTAAGAGAGGAAACTCCTTGCTTCACCCTCCCCCAGTCACAAGTTCTCCCCTTCTAAAAAATGGAAAACGGATGGAAGAAAGACGCAATGCTACCTTTCCCTAATCCCCCTCAGCAACCCTGAGATAGGGATGAGACAATGAATTGGGCTGAGTGGGACAGGACATGAGAAGGTGGGAGTCTCACTGAGGGTCTTTCTTTTGGTCCCTTTCAAGATTGTCTGGGAGAACATGTGGGTTCTTCTCCCACCCACTATGCCTTATCTTTCTGTAAAGTTGGGACTCAGGCATTCTGGTTCCTTTCTCTCCTCAAGATAAGGGGCTTAGAGAGAGCTCCCAGTTTAGAGCAGGTTTTTAGGTCTCTGCTGCCCTCCGGAGTGGGGTTATGTCATTGCAGAGAAAAGTGGAAGCAAAACAAGTCTTTCCCTGTAGGTCCTACTCAGCCCAATACTCCCCAGCCTCAGGCCTGAACAATCTATCTCCTGGCCTCAGGACCCCTCAGGTTTATTGGCGGGGGGGGGGGGGGGGGGGGGGGTGTAGTTATGGGATCTCTCCTGCTCTTAAAAGTCCTTCATCAAGAACTATCTCTCTAATGGAACCTTTTCCGTCTGGAGTCAGCACTGAGCAACTTTTACGATGACAGATGGGCTTCTCCTTGCACCCCCCTCCAAACTCAGAGACCCAGGAGACCCGCCCTCCAGCTGCACCCTTGTACGTTTGGGCCCATCCTTGTATTTAAGGGGGAAGATGCCTCATGAGCCACCAGATGGAGCTCCTCTCCTGAATTCCCCTGTAGCTAAGCCTTCTGGCAGATGTGGACAGATGCTTTTAGATTCCTAGTCACCACTGGGCCCCTCAGAGACAGTTGTACTCTTTAGGACTCTAGGAAAACCACAGGACAGCCTGGAGACACCCCCTTTCTGTCATGAGCAGCTTGACATCTGTGATCTTTAAAAACACCTAGAACTCTAAATTTTATGATGCCACGATCCTTCTGCCCCTTGGGGAGGCAAGCCCTTCCCTTCATTCTCTAAGAAGAGGCAGCTGGTGACCCAGTGGTAGATTGGAGTCAGAAAAACCTGAGTTCAAATGTGGCCTCAGATACTTATTAACTGGGCAAGTCCCTTAAACAAAACAACAATCCTTTCCACCTCCAATCTCCCCAAAAACCAAAATAAAACCCTTAGTTTCTTCACCTATAAAATAGGAATAAGGTTTATAACCATAGCACTCAGCTCTCAGAGTTGTATGTGAACAGCAAATGATATAACACTTGTAAAATGTGCTTAGCACACACAGTGCTGGGCACATAGTGAAGTTTAATAAACGCTTGTTCCTTCCCTTCCCCACCATAGGTAGGGATCTAAAATGAAAGGTGACCTGACATCCCTTGCTTCTCCCTCCCAGTCAATGGCGTAATAAAAGCAGGTCAAGGAGGGAGATCCAGGAGCTTTATCCCTCATCCTCTTTCCTAAGTCTTTCTGGGGTGGGAGGGGAGGGGTGGAGAGGAGAGATGCGGACTGTGTCTGTATTAAATCTTTGGGCCTCTAGCTCATCTCTAAATCAATTTCTCTTCAGGTGTTTGTTTAATCTATGCCCTTGTCTGTCTGTCTGTCTCTGTCTTCCATCTTTGATCTTTGTCTTGGAGTCTCTCCTCTCACCTGGGGCTCTGACTCTCTCCTTGGCGCAGCCAGTCTCCCAGGTCTTAGAATTTCTGTTTACTTGTATATCTCTGTCTCTCTCAATGCCTTTGCATTGGTCTCTCTTCTGTCTCTATCTCTCTTTTCCCTCCCATTCCCTCATCCCCCTCCCCTCCATACTGCTCGCAGTTTCCTTGTCAAAACTTCCTGCCTGAGTCGAGGGCCAGAGTTCCCACCCCCTTCCTGCCCCCCTCCCCATACCGCGCCCTGCTCTCCTCCCGCCTCCCCCTGGCTGCTCCCACAGTCGGGCTCAGGCTCAGCCAGGACACCCTTGGTCCCCTTTGCCCCAGTTCTTGGACCCTGTTTCCCCAACTTCCCCAAAGCCCTAACCCTAGTCAGACGAGATCCAAAGCCTGAAGCAGGTGAGTGACCCTTTTGGTGCTGGGGCTAAAGAGGAGGTTGGGATGGGGGTACTCTGGATCAGAGGAATGGGAGACAGCCAGGGGCTGGTTGGTCACAAGAGGGATAGGTTTTGGTGACTCTGCCCAGAGGAAAGATCCAGGGGTGCAACAGATGTGTTTTCCTGAGCAGGACACCCTCATCCTCCAACTCTGAGTTCCCTAGGAATTCGAGTCAGAAAGGGAAGGAAGAATGAACAGAGACTGACGTACCGAGGGATAAGGGAAAGTGACTGAGAGCCCGGGCAGGGGCTGTGCAAGACTGTGGGAAGAGAGGGGCGAGGGTTGGGAGCTTTTTGTACTTGCAGTCATTAATGGCTCTGCATGTAAATGATATGCAAATAAGTATCTTTTGAAGTTCACAGTTGGGGGCTTTTGTAGCTGAATCCCAGAGATTCGTGATTCCCCTCCCTCCTTGTCTTCACTCTTCATAAAGCAAAGAAGGGGTCCTCCTCATGCCCCCATCTAAAACTACTCTAATCCAACCCCACCTCAGTTCTCGATGATCTCCCCTCTTTCAGGCCCTTGTGTCTCTGTTTCCTAATACCTGGAAGAAAGTTTGTTCCGAGATCCTGGGGGCAATGAAAGGGTGGAGGGTGAAGGAGGAGAAACTGAGGCACTGAGGAGAGAAGGAACTTAGACACCCTGGCCCTTCCTTCTCACACTATCCTTAGGTATGGAGTCCGAGGCAAAAAGAGAGGAAGGGAAGGAATTCAGACATATTAAGTCCCATAATGCACTTCTGGGAGTAAATTGAGGTACAAGCAGGAGAGGGCTCCCCAGTCATGGAGCATAAATGTGGCTGAGGAGCAGGTGGGGTGAAGAGGAGGAAGGCCAAAGAGAGATATCTCCTTTATTAGATTGGGCCCTGCTGGTGGAAAGGGACTGGAGGAGGGGGTATCGTTAGCACTTAGCTCAGTGCCTGGCACATAGTGGCCCCTTAAAATGTTTCTTGAGTTAAATTGTGTTCAGACTTGTGACTCAAAGCCTGCTGACCATTTCCCAGCTCCTCCTTCCCCAACCCATTCCCTGGTTCAACTTCCCAGTGCTCTGAGCTAACCGTTTAAGGACAGCTTCTCTCAGGCTGGGCTGGGTTCTGACCCCTGGTCCCTGAGGACTGGGAACAGCCTGTGCTGGATGAAAGTTCCCAGGCTCTGGGGGAAGGGGAGTACCAGGCATGCAGCTCCAATTCTAGGATTTGGCACGGGGTCCCCAGATTTCATCTCACCCTGGCTATTTTCAGTAGTAGAGAAGTGGGTGATAGGAGGCTGGAAAGGTCATCTCATCCATTCCCCTACCTCTGGCCAAAACAATCCTAGGCCCATGATTGGTCTGTGTGCACATGCATGCATGTGTGTGTGTGTATGTGTGTGTGTGTGTATGTTTGTGTGTAAGTAGGAGAGTGAGGGCTTCCTCTCCTCCAAACAAACTCCATTTATTTCTACATCTCCCATCCCTGGCTACTGGGAAGTTCTTCCCATAATCTAACTTCCCATCCTATCTATTGTAATTGAATTGTTTGTTTAGTGTTGAGAAATTAGGATGTTGGGGCTTGTCCCTCCCTTGATCTTTTCCTGGGAGATGAGGAATGGGGCAGAGAAGAGGCCGTGTGGGGGGGATGTTGGTATTTGATTCCCCTCCTCTCCTATCAGACTCTCCCAGAAAAGGAAACTTTCTCCATCCTGGACAGCTCTGTCCACCAATCAGAAACCTGGAGTCGGCTAAAGCTTTCTGATCTTGTTTTCTCCATACCCTCCCGGAGAGTAGAGACTGTGGCCTGAAGTGCGGTGGGATGGGGGAGGGAGGATGACAGGACCAGGAAAGCTGGATGTAGGGTAGGCAGCGCCTTCAACTGAAGCAGCTGGCGTACACAGTTTGAGTGCTAGCAAGGTCCCACTTCCTAATTTCTCCTCCACTCACCTGTCATAGAAATTGAAATTCTGCCATTAACCAAATGTCACTTACCTCAGGGGTTAAGATCACAAGACTTTAAGTGACATGAGTATAGCTTATGTTGGAGAGACTTATCCTGGCAACCATTAGCCCCTTGGTTCTCATTAGGGAGTCAGGTCAGCTTCTAGCCCCTGGCTCAAAATAAAGAATTAAGAGAATAAAAAGGGAAAGAGATAGAGCTTGGAGCTCTGTTGGGAGGGCAGTAAAATAAGAGATACGGCCAGAAAGAAGGAAGAGGGAAAAGACTTAAAAAATGCAGAGAAATAGAGAGACAGAGAGACAGTGTGTGCAAAGAGAGAGACAGCAAGAAGAAGAGACTGAAGGAGACTGCAGAGAGGCAGAGAGATAAATAGATGGGAACTGGAGAGGAGACAGACAGAGAGAGACAGAAAGACAGAGACATATTGAAGAAGAGACAGAGACTGATAAAGAGACAAAAGGACACAGGGAGATACTGAAGAGGAAAGAGGGACAGAGACAGAGAAAGACAGAAAGACACAGAGATACTAAAGGGGAAAGAGAGAGAGAGAAAGAGAGAGACCGAGAAAGATCACAGAGACAGAGAAGGCAGAGAGAGAGCCCAGAGAGGAAACAGAATGAGAGAGACAGCAGAGAGGAGGCAAAACAAAGAGAGAGACACACAGAGACAAAAGAAGGTAAGAAAGACAGAAGATAGAGAGACCAGAGGAAAAAATATAAAAAGAGCACTTAGAGAAACAAACAGAAAGAATGCAAAAAGAGGAAAGACAAACTAGGGGGAGGGAAGAGGGAAACAAAGAAAGAGAACAGAGTAAGAAGACTGAGATGAGAGAGGTAAAGAAGAGAAAGAAGAGAAATAGGATGACCAAGAAAGTCCAAAAAGACCTCAAAGGGAAGTGAAGATAAAAGACTCAGGATGCAGAAAGAGCTCAGAAAGAAAAATGAAGGATAAAAATAAGAAAGAGAAACAGATGGGGGTTAAGGGTGGAGCATAAAGAGCTGTAGAGAGTGACGCACAATGAGACATCAGTGAGGGACAAAGAGACAAAAGGTTAAGACAAATAAAGGGGAGGGGGTTGAGGGTATCTTGGGACCTCCTGGGTCCTTCCTCTTCCCTCTCCCTATGTGTCGGTCTTCACTTTTCCTACCCCTAGGCCAGATCTCACATGCTATAGCCAAGAGTGCCATTCCTGGTCCTGGAAGTTTATGGGGAAGGCATTGGAGACTGGACAATAAGGATCTAGGAGCTAGTAGGATGGAGAGGTGGGAGAGGGTGGTGACAGAAGTGCCCCCCAGGTGACTCAGTTACAGATGACTCAACACCCTCCCTTCCCCACCTCACTACTGACCAGTCACAACAAAGGAATTTGAAGTTCAGATATCTGACATTCCTCTGACAAGGCTGGGCAGCTGGGGTTCCCAGGGTCAGGGCAACGGGGACGTTAGTCCTTTACAATAGTTGGAAGTACTAACTTCAGCCTGACCTCTTGCAATCCCAACAAAGAAGATTGAATAGCAGCCTTGGAGTTGAGAGAACTTGGAGTTGAACTCCGCCCCCCCCCCCCCCCCCCCCCCCCCCGCTTCTATTACCTAGTCTAGTGATGTGGGGAGTGAGTAGGGAAGCCGCTAAATTCCTCACCTTCTCCTTTTCCCTTGTAATAAAAGTTGGGATTTATTGGGGTTGGAGGGAGTGACCATCTGGGCCTGAGTAGGGTCAGTACAAAGTTGGGGACCAGGGTAGAACTTAGATAGAAAATGAGGTGAGGATTTGGCTCCCTGAGATATTTAAGTATAGTTGAGGCTGGAGTTGGAACTGAAAATGTAGTAGGACCCTCCCAAAGTCATTGCATTCATCCCCCTGTCTCCAGTCCAGGAGACTTGCTAGTCTCACCTCTTCCTCTAGTGCCCTGTTTCTAATTCCTTACGTGAAAATCATCATCATCAAATATAATTAGGCATCTCTTACATCTCAGAACTGTGCTGGGTGTTGAGCAGATAGAAAGATGAATGAAACATAGCTGAGAGAGATGTTGTTCAGTTATGAATGACTCTTCGTGACCCCATTGGGGTTTTCTTGGCAAAGATACTGGAGTGTTTTGTCATTTCCTTCTCCAGCTCATTTTACAGATGAAGAAATTGAGGCAAGCAGGATTAAATGACTTGCCCAGGATCACACTGCTGGTAAGTATCAGAAGCTGGATTTGAACTCATGAAGATGAATCTTGATGATTTCAAGCCCAGTGCCCTATCCACTGTCCCACCTAGCTACCCCTCAAAGGGATGAGGACTCCTTAAAGAGTCGCAGGCCAGGGCTTTGGACTCTAATCTCAGCAAGACCCTCCTGAGTTCATCCCCCTGGGCTCTCTGGGTCCAGTGGTTTTCCCATTAAAGAGAATGTTCCTTACAAAGAATGAGGCTGAATGTGACTTCTGAGTTTCCTGTAATCTCTAGCTTAGATGCCTGCCCCTATATAAGGTTTCTCCTGAATTTCCCAAGTGTGAAAGCTCTCTCCTGACTCAAATGAGCATCAAGCATACAGGTCTGTACTCTTGTAGAATGCCCAATCCTTGAGGGCCCCAAGGGGAGCGCCCTTGGGAGACTACACAGTAGGCTTGCACACGGTAGGCTCTTAAAAATTTTTTGGAAATTGAAATGAGTCATGTAGATATTAAGGGCTTTTGGGAGTTCAGAGGGAGTAGTCATTTCCAACTGGGGTAATCAGCAAAGGGCTTTATGGACCAAGTAATATTTGAGCTGAATTCCGAAGGGTAGGTAAGACTTCAGAATATAGACTGTCTAAAAGAATATTTGAGGGAACTGTATGAGCAAAGGTAAGAATGAAAAAGGCACATACAGGACACTGAACTGAGCTGGCTGAAGTAGAGAGTTGCTACAAGAGTTTAGTGGGAAATAAAGTTTAGGACATCGGGGTGGCACAGTGGCTAGAATGCAGGCCCAGAGTCAGGAAGACATCTTCTTGAATTTAAATTCGATCTCAGACACTTACTGGTTGCGTGACCCCATCAAGTCACTTAACCCTGTTTGCCTCAGTTTCCTCATCTGCAAAGTGAGCCAGAGAAGGAAATGTATCTTTGCCATGAAAACCCCATATGGGGTCATGAAGAGTCAGATACAAGTGAACAACAACAGAGTTTGGACCTGGATTTTGAAAGGTTTTGAATGCTGGGAGGTATGTGTGTGTGTGTGTGTGTGTGTGTGTGTGTGTGTGTGTGTGTGTGTGTGTGTAATAAGATAGTTTAACTTCCAAGAAGAACTGGAAATGAACAGATCCGTACAGTGACGGGTTCACTTGCTCACTAGTCCCAGTGGCAATAAGTGTGGTGGGGCCTTTCTCTTTATTTCCTTGGCTCCCTCTGCCCACCCAAGGCCCAGCTCACACATTTCCTGATGAGTAAACACTCTGGGCCAGGGACCCTCAAGCTCTTGTTTCCTGAGCTGCCCAGCAAGCTGAGGCCCACCCCCCCTTGGTCACCACCCAATGCTTCCTGACCATCAAGCAGCTCACACTTCCTATCCTGGTACTTGTAGGCCAGCGTCCGCTTTGTTCCTGGTTGGTCTCATGCTTATGATCTGGAGCAGGGAGTGGTTTGTGGGAGGAGAGAGTGTGAATTATAATAATTACTTAGATTCGTAAATAAATAACCATAATATGTCACTTACTATGTGCCCGACACTGCTAAGTGCTTTACAAATATTATCTCTTGATCCTTACAATATCCCTGGGAGGGAGGTGCTATTTTTATTCTCATTTTACAGTTAAGGAAACTGAGGCAAATATAGCTTAAGTGACTTGCCAAGGGTCACACAACTAGTAAGTTATGAGGTCAAATTTGAACTCAGGTCTTCCTAATTCCAGTTCTAGCACTCTATTCACTAAGTCACCTAGTTGCCTTTATATACACTTTGATATGATGCTTTAAGGTTTATAATTCCCTTGACATTTTATCTCATTTGGGCCCTACAACAACTTTGTGAGATAGGTGCTAGAAGTATTCCCATTCCAAGGGTGAGGAAATCAAGGCTCAGATATATTAAGTGACCTTTTTCCATAGTCACAACTAGCAAATGCCACAGATGGAATTTGCATTCAGGTTTTTTGGTCTTCAAATCTAGTACTCTACTACACCATCCAGTTGAGCAGGTTAGGTTAGCTAAAAGCATCATGAGAATTAAAAAATGTGTGTGTGTGTGTGTGTGTGTGTGTGTGTGTGAGAGAGAGAGAGAGAGAGAGAGAGAGAGAGAGAGAGAGAGAGAGAGACAGAGAGAGAGAAAGAGAAAGAGAGAGAGAGAGAGAGAGAGACAGAGAGAGAGAGACAGAGACAGAGAGACAGAGACAGAGAGACGGAGACAGAGAGAGTTCACCTGAGTGGAAGGCAGAATGGGAGGGGCAAAGGTAGGTTTATAAATCAAGCTTACAAGCGTCGTGTGAGGAGAGGACCCCTGGAGCTTTAGTTTTTGTGTGTGTGGGAGTAGAGAGGGAGAGGAGGGAACACAGAGAGAGAAATACAGAAAGTCTGGGGAAGAGACAGGGAGAAAGAAACAAAGATGGGATGGAAAAGATGAAGAAGGAAAGAAATAAAGAGAGAGGAGAGAAGAGAGGGGAGAGAGAGGGAGAGAAGAGAGAGAGGTTGGAAGAGAGTGAGGTTGGAAGAGAGAGAGACAGGGACAAAAGGGAGACAGAGATATGGGAGAGGTACAGACAAAAATACGAAAACAGAAGTAGGGAGAAAGATGAAAAATGTAGACTGAAGGGGACAGAGACAGAGGCAAGGGGAGGGGGGGGGTATTGAAGCCCAGAGATAGTAGGGCCATTACTCAGAGGCCTCAGAAATTCTGTGGGTGGGGGTTGTAGGGAGCAGGTGGGATCGAGCCAGACCTGGGCCCCTCCCTTGGCCTGGTGACTCTCCTGGAGGGTGGCCCAATGCTTGGGGGGGATCAGGTTCCCTAGGGGAGCCTGGCTCCCTACCCCCACCATTTCCTTTCCCTCTGTCAGCATCTGAGGCCCCAGCTCTGTTCCCGGATCAACTTGGGGGTTGGGGTATCTTAAGGATAATGAGAAACAGCTTTTCCTGGGATTAGGACTGGTGGGGCATGAAGGCATGAAGGGAGATGGGGACCAGAGGAGTAGGATTGGGGTTCTAAACAGGGTAATGAAACCAGAAAGTTCTTCTTCTAACTATCTAACTGCTTTAAGCCAGGCTTCAACCCCATCGCTGCTCAGCTGAAACAGAGGCTTGCTCTAGCCTTTACCCCTAGGCCTGGGAGGGACTCTGAAGAACAGTGAAGGTAAAGGAGGGATCTAAAGGAGGTGTGGTTCAGAAAGGCCAAGGGCAGGAGTGAATTAGGGAAGGCTACTGGGCAGTAGGCAATGTCGATGGGACAGTCTGGGGTGGGTGCTTGGTGATGGAATCTCGGGACTAGCCAGGTTCCAACTGTGGGGGGGGGGGGGTTCTTGGACACTGGCAGGGATCCCAGATATTTCCAGATCTCTTGTTAGAGGTGGGAAAGAGAGAAATGTCAGTTGTCTGACTGTAAATATTCTCTTTCCCACGATGATCACATTCTTTTTCCCCTCACTGTTCCCCCTCTGTTTCTTTTTATCGTTTTACCCCCTCCCTATTCCCATTCTCCCCAACCCTCTCTTTTCTTCCCTCCCATTCTTCTCTTCCCTTCTTCCTATCCTTCTGTCTCCTTTCCCCCCAATTTTTCTTTTCCTCTCATTTCTCCCCCTCTCCTCCTTCTCCTCTTCCCCTCTTTCTCCCTATTCTTCTCTCCCTCTCCTCTTTCCTCGTTTTCTGTTCTCCCTTTTCTTTCTATTTCTCTCTCCCTCTCTTTTCCTCCCTCCCCATTTTCTCCCACATTCCCCTCTTCCCCTCTCTTCTCTCCCTAATCTCTCCCCTTCTGTTTTTCACTGCTCATCTCTCCTTTTTCTCTCTCCATCTTCCCTCCCTCCCTCCCTTCTTTCTGGGCTTCATTTTTGGCATCCAAGAAAGATTAGAGGGAACTTAACTGATTGCTGGGAAGGAAGGGTTACTGACTGGAGCAGGGGGCTCCTCACACTATTGGATCTGAAATTCAGGTCATGCAAATCAATATGCAAATGACCCAACTCCTAATCTCAGCACTTGGGGAATGGCAGGACCCCAAAACCTGAGTAGCATTCCTTACAAGGAACATGGAGAGTAAGATGGAGAAACACAGGAGCCAAAGGGGGTATAGCCAGGGAGTGGATGGCTTCTGTTTTCCTTGGCCTTGAGCCTACTCTGAAAAGGGGCCCCAGTGCCAGAGTCCTGGACACTTGGACTTCTGAGTTCCATTTCTGAGTGCTTACAAGGGAGAAGGGCTGGAGGAAGGAGGGGGAGAGGTGCAGGATTTCCCAGTTTCTTGGGACCAGACCCCTAACAAGAAGATCAAAAGAGCCTGTAAGTTCAGAAAACTGAAGTGTGGAATATTGTGCCTTTTGACTGGGTGGATGTGTATTAGTTGGCTTTGCAGAACTGCTTTTTTTTTTTTTCTTTTAAATTTTTGTTGCAAGAAATGACTCCCTGGGTAGGGGAAGAGGGAGAGATATATTTGCAAAGGAAAGAGGCTGGGTAAGTTCAGAAATGAAAAGAATGTAAAATAAAAGATATCAATAAAATTGAGATTCGAAAGGTTTTTTTTTTTCACGAAGCGAGTTTACATATCGTTCAGCTTAACCTTTTCTTTACTGATTGATACTGAGGCGCAAAGGGGTTAAGTGACTTGCCTAAGGAGATAAACACAGCTAGAAGAAGCCTTGAGATGAGAACCCGAATGTTTCAGCCGAAGAGGAGGGAAACTTCAGGGGAGTAACTCACAAAATTGGTTTAAGGCCAGGGAACCCAGAAGCCAACCTATCCCCCTTACCACTTCTCTGCTGTTCTCCCCCATTCCGAACATTCAGGTGATCGAGTGAGACGTTCGGAAGAGAGAGATGCCTGGGTACCCTCCTACTTAAGGGGAGGAACACCCAGCTAAGGAGACAAAGGTGCAGATTATAACGGGGGGTAGGAGTGGTGCCTGAATCCCTTTCCCCATTCTCTACGTAGTGGGGAGAGCACCGGGAGATGAGGCTGACCCCCGGGGGCTGAGCTCTTGGCCGGGCCACACCTTTCCTCAGCCCATCCTTCCCTTGTCTTTGGACCACACACTGATTTCCCTTATCTCCTCCCCCTCGCCCCTTCCCTCCCACGTAGCCCATCCTTGGTAGCCTGGGAAGCGGATCAGCTCAGCGAGCCCCACCCCACTGTGTCCTAGACAAGCAACATTACCATATCACACGGACAAGCTGCCCACTAGGCTTAAGGAGCAGGAATCTTGGGGGCGCCGTTTATACTCAGTTTCATTGTTTCCAAAGTTGGAGTTTATGTCTTCCGAATCCGGTCGTGCTCATGGTGCTCTTAGATCAGGGTTGTTCTTGTACATGATCTCTAGGGGGGAAATGTACACACGGCACACTTTTACATTTTATCTGCTTTATTACCATTCTTAAGTCTGGAAAATCAACAAAGCAATAAACTTGCCAGACTTGCAGCATTTACTGGTTTCCAAAGCACAAATGCTCGAACTGAAAATTGAACAATCTCTCACTTCTGCCTTGGACTGTTGGGGTCATAGACCTAAGTCACTCATGCGCCCATGGCCCTGGGGAGTGCCATTAATATACCTCCTGTTTTTCCCCTCTCTTATTTAGATAGGCGAGAACACGCGATTTTGAGTTGTAAAGAAGTTTAGAGGCCATCAAAAATAAGCTTATTTTAGAGATGATAAAACTGAGGCTCAGAGGAGAAGAGACTTTCCCACACAGGGAGTAACTCTTGTTCATGCTGTGGTTTAGTCCTGTCAGACTCTACATGACCCTATGAACTTTGTCCATGGGGTTTTCTTGGCAAAGATACTGAAGTGGTATGGGGATTAAAATGGTCCAACCTACAATAAAAGAGACTGAGGCAGAGCTCTGAACCAATAGGACTTTAGTAAAGGGTCTATGGTCCCCTCCAATAAACTGAACCTCAGATCTTCTCATGATCTGAGATGCCCCTTCTTTCAGCACTTTGTTTTTGATACCCAAACATGCAAAAGTGTCATGGCAAAATAGAGAGAATCTCATTGGTTGATAGACTTTGCTCTTGAGGACCAAAAATGACATATTAACAAGGGGGTCACAGGTTGGGTGAAGCATGGGGCATCTCCACTAAGTGGTCATAAAATAGTCACCTATTCATGTTGAACAGGAGATAATGGTCCAGATGTACAAAAATAAATTAGGGGACTTTCCAAAGCATCAAGGCATCTTATCCATGCTAAGTTTGGACATGGAGTTTGAGTAAAACAGGATGGAGATATCTTTGTCAGCATTCTCATGGTTGTGCAAGTGAGCCTCATAACTTGGTAAACAGGTAGTGAACAGTACATTGAAGTTTGAGGCCCACTGTAAGAACCTATCCCTACATGATTTATGAAAAATATTTAATTGATTAATACTGATTGAAATTGAGTAGGGGTCCAAATGAATTATTTCTAACAATGGTTTGCCTTTTCCATCTCCAGTGTGTCCCCATTTTACAGATGAGGAACTGAGGCAAATAGGGATCAAGTGACTTGCCCAGGGTCACACAGCTAGTAAGTGTTCAAGTCCACATCTAAACTCAGCTCTTCCTGACTCCAGGTCCTGATTGCACCACCTAGTAAGTATTAAAAGTCAAATTTGGAACCCAAGTCTTCCAACTCTCTCATTCCAGAATCATTACTTTTGACCACAATGTCTCATTTCTGATTTAAGTTTGTAGGTGCCTGGAAGTACATAGGTCACACCTCAGAGACTGGGTTAGACACATTTGACCAAGAAAGTAAGAGAGCTTGTGTCTCCTTTGCTTTTCACTGTTTCTTTCTTCAGTGTCCCACTAAAGTGATCTTCTTTAACTCCAGAAGGTATCCATTATTCTAAGAGAAGGATTTCCTTTCCTCATCTAGGCCAGGAGAGTCAGAGTTTGGCCAAATCCTTTAGTGTTTAAATTGAGGTTAAGAGGGGATATCTAGGTCAGAGGCTCCTACCTTGGGAGATCTGGCACAGTGAGGAGGACAAGTAGGCAGAGATGTATGCAGGTAGGGAGAAGGAAATGGCAAACCACCCCAGTATCTCTGCCAAGAAAATCCCAAATGGGGTCACAAAGAGTCAGACACTATTGAAATGACCGAACAACAATAAACATTTTGGAAAGCAGCCTGGTGGTTAGAGCAATGGTTCTAGAACTGGAAGACTGGAGGGCGGCAGAGAGGGGAAAAGGGGGAGAAGAGTTTGGAGAGAGTTCAAATCCTGACTGTCACCCTTATTAGCTTCGTAACCCAATAGAAATCACTCCTCACTTGAAGAATGAGAATGAGAGTATGTGCACATTTATTAAGCACCTACTATGTTCCAGGCACCCTGCTAAGTGTTGGAGATGGAGCTCAAAGCAAAACAATCCTTGCCCTGAAAGAGCTTAGATTCTCATGAGACTCAGTCTTTCACAAATATTGTGAAGTGAGGACTTTGTAAACCTCTATAAGTTGTAAACCATTTTTCATATTAGGAGATAAAGGCGGTTTTACAGAGGGCAGTTTGGAGTGGAGCTATAGGTGCTCACAATCCCTCTTTTCTCTTCAGATGTTTCTTGACACAAAGACATTGACTGAGACTGAGAATAGAACAGATGAATCACCTGGCTCCAACTCCAGACATTCTAAAACTAGAAAAATGTTAGAACTGGGAGGGAACTTGTTAGAACATGGAACACAACTTGTTGGTACTGGATGGGGCTTTAGATTTGTGCAAATGGTTTTCCTAAGTCCATGTTGTAGCTAGTAAAAGTCTCGCTCCCTAGTTAGTGGAGCACCTAGTATTTCTGCCTGTGGTTCTGCTCTGATCAGGATTTTGATCAATGATTAGATGAAGGCAAAGATAATACACTTATCCATCTCTGATAGGAATAGCTATTGTGTGGGTGATAGAAAAATGCGTTAGGCTGGAACAAGCAGGCTGAAGTTACAATTTGGATTCCAATAAGGATAAATGTAAAGTCCTATACTTAGGTTCAAAAAATCAATTTCTTAAATATAGGATGAAGATGCTATAGATGCGGGTAGAAAGTCAATAGATGTGAACAAGATCTGTAAAGGTTTTACTGGTCTGAAAATTCAATATGAATTAACAATGTGATATGGAAACCAAAAGAACTAGCACAATATTAAGCTGTATTAACAGGAGAATTATATAAACCGATGCAAAGTAGAATAAAGAGAACCAGGAAAACAATATATTCAATAACTACAATGTAAATGGAAAGAAAAGGATTAAATTGAGTGTTGTACAATTATAATGACTGTCCACAAAGAAGAAAAAAAGATAGTGCTGACTGTCAGAACGAGAGCATTTATTTATTTTTAGCTACAGCACCTCATGAAAAGGGAAAGAGAATAAGCATTTAGTAAGCATCTTCTGTGTGACACAGGGCTATGCATATTTACACATATTGCCTCCTGTGATCTCACAACAACCCTGAGGGGTAGGTACTGTTATGATTCTCATTTTATAGCTGAGGAAACTGAGGCAGATATCAATTAAGGAACTTGCCCAGGATCATACACCTAGGAAGTATCTGAAGTTGTATTTGAATTCAGGTCCACCTTCTATCACTTGGGCCACCTTTTTTTCTATATGAAGGCATTCAAGGATTGGAATTAGCTTCTTCAGAGACAGACCCCACAGAAATGAACTCATAGCTTTTTAAAATCTTGAGATAAGTCACATGGAAGAAGAATTAGGTTTGCTCTACTTGAACCCAGAGGATCGAAATAGGACTAATAGGTGGAAATTATAGGGAAGAAGATTTTTGATCCACAGAAAGGAAAATGCCCTAATGATCCCAGCTGCCAACAGATGCACCAATGAAATGAGCTCCTTTCTGGCTCTAAACCTATGACTCAGAGGAAAGAGGTTGGATGGTGTGGAAAGGCAGCTTTCGAGTCAGGAAGACCTGGTGGGTTCAAGCTCTGCCTCTGTCAAACTAGCTGTGGGACAACGGACAAGTCCCTTAATCTATTGTAACCCTAGGCACTGGCTCAGATATAAGTGAATTGCAAATCTGCTCAGGGAAAGGAGTTTCCATACCAGGAGCTTCTTTCATGGCTGAAGTCACAGATCTAGACCAAATAAAACCAGGTAAAACAAATGTGGAACATTCTACCTAGAGAAATTGACCATTTCTGGTTTGCCATTTGTCAAGGACATTCTAGGCAGAATTTATATTTAGGCAAGTGTTAGACTCAATGATCCCTGAGATGCCTTCCAGCTATAAAAGTGGCTAAGCCAGTACTCTAATTGATGACCAAGCCCAGCGTAATTTCCACCAAATCGGGGAGATGGAGTGCTGAGATGTGAGTCCATCGGTTCAAGATTGTCCCAGAGGGGAGAAGAGTGGAGCAGATCTCTAATAGGATCAGAGACTTTGAATCAGAAGGGAACCCAGAGGTCAGCAAATCCAACCTCTGTCATAGCATAGGTCTTTGATGGCCTCTTTCAGCTGAGTACATGATCTCTCCAAACTCCTCACTTTACAGATTAGGAAATTGAGGCAGAGCTTAAGTGACCACCCTAAGGTCATAGAACTAGCAATTGTGTTAAATAGGATCTAAACCTTCATCTATCTGATTCTAAGGTCAGTGATCTAAATCATATTTCCTCTTAAATGGAGGACAGTGGGGACAGTGTCTTAACCCTGGGGATAACCTATGTGAAGGGTCCTTTGGCAGGCTCACATTTTTTTGAGTGAATAACTAGTGGATAAAGGAATGCATAAATAATTGAAAGAGTTAAAAGACTGGGCAAGTTTGAATGAATGAAAAAAAGAACAATGTGTTTCCTCATAATTTCAGGGCTTAAACAAGTTGGGGATGAAGAGGATACTGATAAGGAGACAAGATTTCCAGTTGCCTTCTGGATAGCTCTCTCCCTCAACATCCTGCCAATCTAATCCAACAGTATTTATTATGTACCTATTATGTATAAGTTACATAGCAGGGAGTCACATGCCTACTGAACACTCAGTTGGAGATGTCCCGCAGGGAGATGGTGACATAGGACTGGCGCTTGAAACCTGGGTTGTCAGTACCTAATATACAACTGATTTGGTTTGGGGAGAAGATATAATGGAGGGACTGAGGCTATGTGAGATAATTTTTATTTGGGGGTCAGGATCAGGGAAGGGGGTACATGTTAGTATATGAGAAGCACATGAGAGAGATATCATCTTGCCATCAATAAATAGAGTTTTAGACTTGGAGTCAGAAAGACTTGGACTCAAGGGCCTTCTTTGAGTCATGCTAGATTCATAACTTTGGGAAAAGTTGTCTTCTTTGAAAAAGGAAAGTATTTTGTAAACTTTAAAATGTTGTAGACACTTCAGAGATTATTACAGAGATATAGATGAGGTGATATATGGTAAAAATATAAGGCATATGTACATACATACATTATATATATATATATATATATATATATATATATATAGAGAGAGAGAGAGAGAGAGAGAGAGAGAGAGAGAGAGAGAGAGAGAGATAGCTAGAGAATGTGGTGGATGGAGTGCTGGACCTAGAATCAGGGAGGCCTGGGTTCAAATTCTGTCTTGGATATGGTGTCAGTGACCCTGGCAAATCATTTGACCCTCTAAGACTCATTTTCCTCATTTATAAAATGGAGATAAAAGCAGTTCCCTACCTCACAGGGTTGTTGTGCAGATCAAATGAGATAATATCTTTAGAGCACATCAGAAACTTCTGCTATATAAATGCTACTCATGATGATGATGATGATGATGATGATAATGATGATGGTGCTGGTGCTGGTGATGGTGGTGGTGGTGGTGGCAGTGATGGTGATGGTGATGGTGGTGGTGGTGGTGGCAGCTAGGTGGTATAGTAGGTAGAGTGCCTCACTTAAAATCAAAAAAAGTCATCTTCCTGAGTTCAAATCTAGCTTCAGACACTTACCAGCTGTGTGACTCTTAATCAAGTCACTTAATCCTATTTGCCTCAGTTTCCTTATCTCTAAAATGAACTGGAGAAGGAAATGGCAAACTACTCCAGTATCTTTGCCAAGTAAACCTCAAAAGGGGTCAGAAAGAGTCAGACACGACTGAAAAATGACTGAACATCACCTTGGGCAAGTCATCTAATCTTTGTCTGCTACAGTTTCCTCAACTGTAAAATGGGGATGATCATAGCTATGATTATAGCACCTACTTCCCAGGGTTGCTGTAAGGATCAAATGTGATAATTAAAAGCACTAAGCACCCCTTGGGGCACACCGTAGGTGTTTAATAAATGTTTGTCCCTTTCCCCCTTCTGAAAGTATAACTACTCTAGTTCCTTCAGTCAAGTCTCATGTGACATGACCTTAAAGCTTCCATCATCCTATTTCTGTACATTATCTAGCTTATCAATGTTCTTTCTGAAATGTGGTGCCCAGAACTAAAAATAATACTCAGGATGTGCACTTAGTAGGGCAGAAAGTGCTATGAGATTTTCATCTCTCTAGTCCTAGACACTATGCTTTTCTTAATGAAGGTCAAGATCAAATCAAGTTTTCCAGATGCTACATCACACCAGTGACACTTATTAAGTTGGCTGCCCACTGAAACTGGAGATTTTTTCAGATGGATCAGTGTTTAGCTAAGTCCCCACCATCTTGTATTTGAATCCAAGTATACAACATTACATTTATTCCTATGCAGTATAATGCTATGAGTTTTGGTCAGATGTTGCAGCCTCTAAAAATATATTTGGATCATACTGTTAGCTACCTACCTTTCCTAGTTTTGTGTCTTCCGAACATCTGATAAGGTTGCTGTCTATTCCTTTATTCAAATAATTGAGAAGTACTTTAAATAGCATTGGGCATTCTACTAGGGACCTCCTTGCAAACCAACAAGTCATTAATAACTCTTTGTCCCTGACATTCAAAGGACTCCAAATTCCCAGAGCCCTTTCCAGCTCTACAGACCATGATCCTATGAATTAAATATGGCAGGAATGCATGAGGATATTCCCAAAGTTCTATCTTGGGCCCTTTTCTCTTTCTACACTTTCTCCCTTGATGATCTCACCCACTTCTTAACTTTAAATATCACTTCTGTGTAGATCAATCTCTATTCTATAGCACCAACCTTAACTTCTTCCCAGAATTCCAGTCCAGGATTTCCAGTTGCCTTTTGCGTGGCTCTCTCCCTCGACATCCTACCAATCTAAGCCAACAGTATTTATTATGTACCCACTAGGTATAAGTCACATAGTAGGAACTCACATGCCTATTGAACACTCAGTTGGAGATATACCCCAGGGAGACAGTGACACAGGACTGGGGCTTGAACCTTGGGCTGTCAATACCTAATCTTCTACATGGTCTAAAATTGAATTTAATCTTTCCCCCTAAACTTACCCTTCTCTCTAATTTCTCAATTTCTATGAATGGCATCACCATCTTCCCAGTGTAGCAGGTCCAAAACCTCATAGTCACCCTTTGCTTTGATCTCTGTCTGTCCCCCATAGCCAATACTACCAAATTCCATCATTGCTACCTCTAAAATATCTCTGACCATTTAATAGTTGGGGGAAGGGAAGGGAATAACCATGTATTAAGCATCTATTATGTGCCAGGTACTAAACACCTCATTTGATCTCTACAGCAATCCTAGGAGGGAGGTGCTCTTCTGATCCCCTTTTACAGATGAGGAAAATGAGACAGGAGAAGTTAAGTGATTCACCCAATGTCACAGCTAGTATCTGAGGCTAGATTGGAGTCTTCCTGACTCCAGAACTAGCACTTTATCCAGTGGGCTACCAACTGACTCCAGATGAGGAAATGGAGGTTCTGAGAGTTTAAGTGACTTATCCATAGTCGAACATCATGTTCTACAGTCCTCTCCTCAGCACCATCATACCACTGCAGATCTCAGGTCAGTCCTCTTTTCCAGTATTTCACATTTCTTTAAGGCCTTGAAATTAACCCATCTCTACCTCCTGGCCTTCTGGCCTGAGTCATTCATTCATTCATTTATTAAATCCTTCATTCAAAAAATGTTGTCTGGACAGAGAACTGATTTCCCAAACTCCCACTAGGGCCCAACCTAACCCAGCTGCCCCACCTACTCACTGACCTCTCTCTTCACCCAAGGCTTAGATCTAAAGATACCTGTGGGACTTGGAGGTGACTGGGTAGGAGGTGGCTACCCAGGGTCAGGGCTGTAACTGCTCTAGAATATTAGGGAGCATAGTTCCATTTGGGAGATACCCAGGCCCCCTGTTTCCATTGTAGAACATTTTTATTTATCCCATAACTCTTTCTAGGGCCCCATTAGCAAAAAATTTCCTTCCTATGGTCCTGGTCCTGGCCCAGCACTAGCCTGACCCGAAGGCCCCAGGGACCTAGGAAAGAAGTGGATAGAAGCCCAGCCAGTTTCCGGTCCTGGGAATTTTCAAAACAAACTCAGCAGCTGCTCTGGGATGGGGGCCATGGGGGAGGAGGAGAATTGGAGAAAGAAAGTATTAGAGAAAGAAAAAGGCAGGGAGTGATACTGAAGAACTAACCAGAGAGACTAAGCAGAAAGAAAGAGGCAGGAAGGCAGGCAGTTAACTAGAGGCAGGGACTCCAAAGATTTTCTCAGACCTGGCTTGGCAAAAGGGCTCTGACTAAATCCCTTCTCCCCTTTCTCCTTCTGCCTCTACCTCTTTCTTTGCTCCCTGACTCCCTCTGCCCCCCGACTCAGCATATTCCAGGATTTTTGTTAGGGGAAGGGGCACAGACTTGCCGTGCCCAGAATCCAGTCCTGACCCTCACCCTAGTAGGGAGTAAGGTATCCTCCCCTGTATTAGAAGGTCAGTTCCTGGAGACCAAGCCAAAGAGAAATGTTTTTCTTATTCTAGACACATGCACTATAGATAGTTATTATTAATAAACACTATTTTAAATGATTAATAAGTCCTAATAATAGCTCAAGAGGTATAATGGATAGAGAACAGATTCCAGAACCAGGAAGAGTGGGTTCAAGTCCCATCTCTAACACACACTGGCTGTGTGATCCTGGCCAAGTCACTTAATCTCTAATGCTGCCCAGTAACTCTTTAGGGCTATGAATTACAACGGAAGTATTTCCTAGCATTGGGAGAGGGAGTTTTTTTCACCAGGTAGCTGCCTACACCAGTAAAATCCTGAGTTTAACCTCTATCCCTGTTGATGGCTTATGTAGATAGCATTTTCCTCATAACAGTCTGTGAGGTAGAGGGAACAGGTCTGTTTATCTTCATCTTAAAGATGAGTCTCCTATCCTTGAATGGCTTGCTCAAGCTCACACAGCTGGTAGATGGCGGCATCTGAACTTGAACCCAGCTCCCTGGACTCTGAAAATTCCACATTCTTATCACTGGATTCTATTGTTTGCTTCTCTCAAATCCTGGGTCCTTGAACTCTCTCCCCAGAGCTCCTTATCTTATCACCTAGCTACATAGGAGGCTCTAACCAGAGCCCAGCAGGAGGGTTCCAAGGGTTCAGCACCCCACAGCAGAACTTGTTCTGTCCCTGCTGCTGCTGCTGTCTTCCCCTGACACACATCCTCTCTAGTCTGTTTCCTGTTTTCAGGTTCTGTATCCTGTGTTGTTCTTCCAGGCATCATTACGCCCTCCCCCCTAACCCCCATCAGCTTTTATGTTCTCTACTGGTCCCAGGCCATAGGAATTATGGTCAGCCTTCCCACCTCAGACTTCTACGCACTAGCCCCAGACAAGGTTGGCTCTTCCCAAGTCAGGACTGGTCTCCCATCCCACTCAGATTAATATTACAGGGGGCTAGTGAGTGACTTATGAATGGGGAGAGGGAGAAGGTGACAGAGAGACAGAGACACAAAGACAGAGATCAAGAGAGAGAGAGAAACTGGAACCAAGAGGGGAGCAGGGTTAGCTAGACATGCACAAGAGACAAAGCTTATAGGGCATGGTGATTCATAGGTTATTAGAACTGAAAGGGACCTTAGATTTCATCCAGTCAGTCAACTTCTTCACTTTAAATATCAGCAGTCTAAGACCCAAAGAGAGGACGTATATAATGGGCAGATCCGGGATTTGAACCCAGGTCTCTCGATGACTGGTCTAATGCTTTTTCCATTACAGCACTCTGGGGCTCTGGTGAGAGTAATGTCTGGGGAGACTCAGGCACTGGTACTGAAGCTAAAAGGTTGATGTTAGACTGTAAGGATGTCTGGGGTATCACCCACTGGAACAAAGGATTGAGGGAAAAATAAGAGGAGCGAGCTTTCATCCCCACCAACCTGAAAGAAGTAGACTTCCCAAGGAGGGTAGAAGACACTTAAATGAGTCAGCCTTAGGGAGAAGCTGTCTTCTCTTCTCTGGAGACCTACAGGAACAGTAACAGTAATAATGGCGAGTATTTACATAGTACTTTAAGGTCTGGAAAGGGCTTTACAAATACTGCATTCTCACAACAACCCTGGGAGGGAAGACAGAAGTTAAACACTTGCCCAAGGTCATGCAACTGGTAAGTGTCTGAGGCTAGACAGCAGCAGCAGCAGCACCACCATCAGTAGTTTATCCTAGCACTTACTATGTGCTGGGCGCTGAGCTACACATTTTAGAATCATTATCTCATGTGAGCCTTACAACAACCTTTGGAGGTAGTTACTATTGTTATCCTCATTTGACGGATGAGGAAAGTGAGGCAGACAGAGGCTAAGTGACTTGCTCAGGGTCACGCAGCCACTAAATAGGAGGTTAGACTTGAAATTAGGTCTTCCTAACTCCAGGTCTAGTGTTCTATCTCCCATACCACCCCGCTGTCCAAAGAAGGAAAAGGAGAGGGTGACCCATCTTAGAGATGGGAAGGAAGCCCTGATGATCTTTGGGTAGTATGTGGGGGGTGGAGACTGAGGGGTTTTGAGATTCAGGCATCCAGCATTCCAGGGATGCTCTTTGGGGATAAGCTGCCTGAAAGTGGGACCTCACTTTCTTTCCAGAAAAAAAATTACAAGCAGATGTGGTTGCCTTGGGGGGCATGGGGAGAGGAGTTATATCAACACTGAACAGAATCTGAAACCCAGGCCGGGGGTGGAGGGCTACGGGTCAAGGAGCAACTCATTAAATTGATCCCCTTCTTAGCTGGGAGCTGTTCTCCTGAGACAACGACCCGATCTTCGGGTCCTGATTCTCTTCCCACGCCGGTGTGAGGCTGTGTGTGTGTGTGTGTGTGTGTGTGTGTGTGATGTGGCTCTGGGGGTTTGGGAGGTGGACAAACAGAAGAGTCTAGAACTGTATGATCCTTAAGCACTTAAGTCTTTTAGGTTTAAGGCCTTGAGAAGAGAGGTTCCCCTGAGTTCAAATCTCAGCTTTGCCATTTATTCTATTTCTGACTGCTCAGTGAGAAAGGAGAGATGGACAGAGACTTAGGAAAGCTAACTCTCAGGGACCAAGTCCCAAGATGAAGCTATATATAGGGTCAGATGCCTGAGCTCCTTTTGAGCATCAGGAGATGGAGGGATCATAGGACCGAGAGCTGGCAGACTGTAAATCCACATGTAATCCATCTCCCTCATCATACAGATGAGGAAACTGAGGTCCCCAAGGGAGAAGTTACTTTCTTAAGATCACAAAGCAAATAATTTTCAAAGCTGGAACATGAACCCTGGGGGAACTTTTTCTCTCCAAATAGCTTAAGTAGTCAAAGATCACTGATTCCTAGAATCTTAGAGGAGGTAGGGAGCTTTAGAATCCCCCAAACCTAATTCCCTGCCCAACACACTCCTTCTTGCTACAATGGATCCAACAAGTGATAAACCAGTTACTATTTAAATATCACCAGGAATGGGGAGATTACCATAGTACATTAAGCCTAAAACACCTTTTCTTCACCTTCCCTTTGTTGCACCTAGCTCTGTATTCTGGGGCCAAAACAATCTTTGAAATAATTGAAGTCAGGGATCCTCCTCCCTCTTCCCCCAACACCAAAAGCATTCTCTTTTCTAAGTTAAGTATCCCCAGTTCTTAGCCTTTTTTTCATGTAATGATAATGATAAAAACTAACACATATAAGACTTTACTGTTAATAAGTCCTCTGAGTGTATTATTATTCCTGTTTTTCAGATGAGGAAACTGAAATCTACCAATTTTAGGTGACTTATCCAAGGTCATACAGTAAAGTTTCCAGACCCCCAGGTGGCCCCATGCTGTCCAGGATACTGCCACCACTGACTGTTCTCCTCTTCCTCCTTCTGGGACAGGGTAGCACTCTCAACCCTAATGATCCCAATGTCTGTAGCTACTGGGAAAGGTGAGAGATGAAGACCCCTGACTGATCCTGGGCCATTGTCAATACCAAAGACTCCTCCACTTCCTGGTTTTATTACCCCCTTGCCTTCACAGACCCTTCCACAACTACCTTTTCTCTACTCCTCATTTCTACTGTTCCTATCTTGGATCCTATCTCTCCCTATTAGTTTCTCTGTCTCTTTTCTCTTCTTTCAAGCTTTATCTCTATCTATCTATCTATCTATCTATCTATCTATCTATCTATCTATCTATCTATCTAAAGATCTGTCTCTGACCTAATCTCCATTCCAATCTTTATCCTCATTTCTGTCTGTCTCAACCTATTTCTCAGTCTCTATACCTAATCTTCTCCTAAATCTCTCTTTTTCCAGTATGTAATCATTATAGATCACATCTTTCTTTTTTATTCCGTCTCTCTGTTTCTATCTCTCATTTTGTCTCTCTCAGCACCATCTGTGTCTCTGTTCCATCTCCATAAGGATCCCTGTCTCTTTCACTACCCTTGTCTCTGTCTCTTTCTGTCACTGGGGAAGGCACTGGGGAATTTTTTTAAGATTTACCATAACCCAGTTGGGGTCACAGAAGGAAAGGAGGCAAATGATAGAAGGGATGAAGGGAAGAGAAATAAAAAAGAGGAAAGAGAAAGAAAGATCAGAGAGCAGAGTTTGGCTCCAAATGCCCAAGTATGAGATGGGACTAGAAGTTTGACCTGGGCCTGGCTTATGAATTCCAGATGTGTTGGGAGGGTAGGACAAGGGAGGGAGAGGGTGGAGTCCAGATATCAAAAGAATGGTTCCATATGAGTATTTTGAGGGGAAACTATCTAAAGTATTCCAGATGTTGGCAGAGATGTCTAAGACATGAGATTTCTGCCCCCCTAAAACGTCTCATCAAACTATGACATTCTTTGAATCTGTAATTCTGAGATTGAGGAATGGGGAATGAAGTTCCCTAAGTTTTCAAATAGATGGATAGAGAGAGGATTCCTTTATCCTTGTTATCTCTTAGATTAGGTAACTATTTCTGATGATTATGATGGAGCTAATTCAAATACTGGGGAATTAGTTCAGATGTTAGGGTAACTTTAAACATTTTTAAGCTTGGAAAAATTCCCCAAATGTAACCTAAAAGACATATTGACTCACAGTTCAATCTATACCTTGAATCCAACTCTATGAGTTCTACTTAGGGAGTCCAATAATCCTATTTAAAGATAAAGTAACTGAAGCCCAGATTGGGGAGCAGGGGAAAGTGATTTACCAGGGTCATACAGCAGAGTTATTGACCGAGCCAAGACTTGTAGCAATGTCTTCTGATGCCTTTGGTTAGGGGTGCTATGACATGTTGACTGTGTTCTTCCACCCTAGTTACACCACCACAATGAAGGAATCCTACTCTCATCCGTACACTCAACTCCCCACTGAGCCATGCAACCAGCCTTGGGGTCATGATCATTCCTGTCCTCAGCCAAAGTAAGTACTTCTTCCAATCCATCAGCCTTCAAGGAGAAAGTCTCTGGAGGTTCAGGATGCGCTGGACTTCAAGGTATCAGCCCAGCTCCTGTCTTCTTCACTTGATCAGCAGTCACTTTGTTGTCTTTTTTTTTCAGTTGTGTCTGATTCTTGGTGACCCCATTTAGATTTTCTTGGCTAAGATACTGGAGTGGTTTGCCATTTCCTTTTCCAGTTCATCTTACAGATGAGGAATCTAAGGCAAATAGGGTTAAGTAATTTGTCCAGGATCATACAGCTAGTAAGTATCTGAGACCAGATTTGAACTCAGGGAGATGTCTTACTGACTTCAGGCCCAGTGCTCTGTGCACTATGGCGCCACCTAGCTGCCCCAGCAATCACTTACTAAGTGATTATGATGTGCCAGGCATGGTGCCAGATACAGACAAAAGTGTTAACAATCCCTGTCCTTGAGGAGCAATTCTACCTAACAGAATAACATGCCCCTGCTCTGATAACCATATGTGTCAGACCCTGTGCTTTACAATTATTATGTCACTTGATCCTTGCAGCAAACCTTGGAGATATGTGCTATTATTCCCCTCATTTTGCAGATAAGGAAATGGAGGTAAACAGAGGTTAAGGGACTTGCCCAAAGACAAAAAGCTATAAAGTATCTGAGGCAGGATGTGAACTCAGGTCTTCTATACTCCAGGTCCAGCATTCTATCCAGTCAACCACTCTGATGCACCAGCCCTCCTTCTGAGCAAAGGTTTTGCACAGAAGGTGTTTTGACATCCTCTATAAGAAGGTTTCTTAACTTGGGGTCTTTGGACCCATTTCAGAGGAGTCTATGAACTTGGAAAGGAAAAAGTTAATTGCATCTTTATTTTCATTACTAACTGAAATCGAGTATTTGTTTCAATTCTTTGAAACTGTGATTCTGAGAGGAGATTCATGGGCTTCACCAGCCTGCTGAAGAGGTCCATGATAGAAAAAAGGATTGAGAAACCCCTGATGTAGTCCAATGCACACCTAAGCTGAAATTCTTTGTACTATGGCCCCACCCAATGGCCATCTACTGCTTGAAAGCCTTCCAGGAGTCCGGTAACTTAGTACCAGCCTGTTTTGGGATAACTCTAACTGGTGGAAAGTTTTTTCTTCGCATTGAACCAAAATCTGCCTTCAAATAATCAGTTCCAAGTATTGCTTCTGCTCCTCATTTCTATGGTCAATTGAATTCGATAAGCATTTAAGTACCTGTTAATGTACCAGACTAATGGAAACTTAGCACAATGGACAGAGGGCTGGCTTCATCAGAGGAAATCCTAGCTTTAAATTCCTGCCTCTGACACATATCAGTTGTGTGACCAGGCAAGTCACATAATTGTTAAGTGCCCCAATGTTTTAAGATTCTAAGTTGCAGAGCTGGGTCGATCTGCCTTGACACAGGGAATTTTCTCTAGGGATTTCCCTTCTATCAGTGAAGTCCCAGTGCCCAGCCCTAATCCTCTTAAGACGGTATTGGTCCTAATGGGGATACAGGGACAAAAACCCCCAACAAAACAGTCCCATTCTCAATAAATTTGCTTTCTATTAGAAGATATAACTCATAAAACAAAATAATTTGAGGAGGCAGAGAGTACCAAGAATGATGTGGTACCTAAGGTGAGCCTTGAGGGAAGCTTACAATTCTAAGATGTAGAGGTACAAGACTTTCCAGGTTTTTCTGAAATCTGCCTGCTGTGAGGAGTTTTAAATAGCAGTCTGAGAAGTTTACATTTTGTTGCATAGGTAATAAGTAGTCACTGAAGACTTTTGAGATTGAAGGGAATGGTCATAATTATGATTTAGGAGAGTTATTTTGGCAGTTGTGTGGAGGTTGAGTTGGAGAGGTGGGGAGACTGGGGGCTATCTTAATAGTTCAGACACTGGGAGCCTGAACCAGAGTGGTGGTTATATGAAAAAATGGGGCTGGATGAGAGAGATGCCAGGGAGATAGACTGAACAAGCCTTGGCAACTAATTAAATGTGTTTGATGGGGAACAGAGAAGGCCAAGATTGGTGACTTTGGGATCCTGGGTGATCAGAAAGTTGATATTACCTTGACTGCAATAGGGAAGTTTGCAAGAAAGAGCAGGGTGAAGGGAAAGGTGATGAGTTCTTTAACTTGCCAAGTTTGAGATTCATCTAGGAGAGAAGTCTGGCAGATGGTTGGTGAGTTGAGGAAAGAGACTGGGCACCACAAAGAGATCTGCTATAAATGTTTTTGTACATGTGGAACCCTTTCCCATTTCAAAGATATCTTGGGGATACAGTCTTAGAAGCGGTATTACTGGGTCAAAGAATATGCACATTTTTGTAGCCCTTTGGGCATAGTTCCAAATTGCTCTCCAGAATGGTTGAATCAGCTCACAGCTCCACCAACAATGAATTAGTGTTCCAGTTCTCCCACATCTTTTCCAACATTTATCATCTTTCTGTTTTGTCATGTTAGCTAGTCTGATAGGTGTGATGTGGTACCTCAGAGTTGTGTGATTTGTATCTCCCTAATCAATAGTGATTTAGAGCATTTTTTCATATGACTATAGATAGCTTTAATTTCTTCCTCTGAAAACTGCATGTTCATATCCTTTGACCATTTATCAGTTGGGGAATGGCCAAACAAATTGTGGTATACGAATGTAATGGAAGACTATTGTACTATAAGAAATGATGAACAGGAAGACTTCAGAGAGGCCTGGAAAAACTTATATGAACTGATGCTGAGCGAAACTAACAGAACCAGGGGTACTTTGTACACAGCAACAACCACAGTGTGTGAGGAATTTTTCTGGTAGATTTAGTACTTCATTGCAATGCAGGGACTTAAAAAATTCCCATTGGACTCTTGAGGCAAAACACCTTCCATATCCAGAGAAAGAACTATGGAATTGGGTCACAGAATAAAGCAGACCATTTTCTTTTGTATTGTGTTTTGTTTTGTTTTTTGATTTCTCCCATTCATTTTAATTCTTCTATGCAACATGACTAAGGTAAAAATGTATTTAATTGGAATGTATGTGTAGAACCTATATAAGATTGTACGCCATCTCAGGGAGGGAGTGGGGAGGGAAGGGAGAAGAAGGGGGAGGGAGGGAAAAAATCTAAGATATATGGAAGTGATTATAGAAAACTGAAAACCAATAAAATAATTTAGTAAAAAAAAGAGATTGGTGCTGGATACATAGATCTAAGAGTCATAAGACCATAGCTTCAGGATTGGAAGAGACTTTTTTACCTAGCCTAGAGACTGGCATATAATAGGCACTTAAGAAGCACTTGTTGATTCATCCATTGATCTAGTTTCATTCCCCCATTTGAGGGGAGGATGAGGAAACTGAGGCCCACAGAGATGACTTGCCCAAGGTCTCACAAGTAGTTAAGTGGCAGAGACAGAATTCAAACCTGGGTCCTCTGGTTCTAAATCCATACAACCTTTCAATATGTTGACATAAAGAACTTGCAGACATGAAAACGGTCAGATCTTTATCACATGAACTATGAGTTAGCCACCTTCCTCTCCATCCTGTCCTTGTAATGCTGATTTTTTTTTTTTAACTCAGGTGTAATACTTTCACCTCAGTAGTTATATCATCTAGCCATCTGCCTTTGGAAAAGAACATTCCCAGTCTGTCTTATGACAGACAGATTCTGGGAGAGGAAAGATATATGTATGAGTGTATGGTTCACCTGTGACATGTTTGTGGTTCTGATGTTAGGAGATGGGGAATACAGTTCTCCTAGTTTCCAAATAGCCCCCCCAAAGAGAGGGGGGCTTCATTTACCCTCTTGTTATCTCTTGAATCAGACAGATGGGAAGTTCTCCTTCAAATCAAACCCCAATTGCTCTTACTGTAGTCTGAATGGATTTCCTCCTCCTCTGTGGATGCATGGAAGCCTTCTCCCCTTCTCCTCACTCTCTTCCTTCTGATCCAATCCTAGGATTGTGTACCGCACAGCTTATCGCCAGGCAGTGAAGGTAGATCACCGGAGGCGCCTGCGGTGTTGCCAAGGCTACTATGAGAGCAGTGGAGCCTGTGTCCGTGAGTACAGTCAGACCCCACCCCCTCCTACGCATCCCTGAATCTTGGCCTTGCCTACCACATCTGGCCCCCAACCATCCCCACATGTGCTGAGTTAGCAGCAAATGGTCCAGGGAGGTGGGAGGTTCAAGGCAATAGGGAAATGTTGACTTATGGAATGTGAGCAAAATTTAGCCCCAGCCCTTCAAGGGGGTCTAACTTGTTGACCCTAAGCCCCACCGCCTTTTCCAGAAGTGCCTCTGTCTCTCTTTCCATCCTTTCTGGATTGCTTTTCTTTCTTTCCCTAGCCTCCCTCCCTCTCTCCCTTTTTTCCTCCCTTCCTCTGTTCCTTCTTTCCTTCCTTGCTTCCTTCCTCTCTCCCTCTTTCTTCCTTCCCTCATTCCTTCCTTTTTTCTTTCCTTCCCTCATTTCTCTCCTTTCTCCCTTCTTTCCTTCCTTTCTTCCTTCCTTTCTCTCACCCCTCTCTCTGTCTCCCTATCCTCTCTCTCCCCCTCCCTCCTTCCATTTTTCTCTGTGTCTTCCTTCCTTCCTCTTCCTTCTTTCCTCTCTGCCTGACTCTATCTCTCTCTCCCCTCTTAATCTCTCTCTCTGTCTCTGTCTCTCTGTCTCTGTCTCTGTTTCTCTCTCTCTCTCTCTCTCTCTCTCTCTCTCTCTCTCTCTCTCTCTCCCCCGCTTTGAAGACCTAGGGCCAAATCTTGGCTCTGCCACATATGACATTGAGGCTCAGGCTCAATGAGACTATTTTCCCATGCACAAATGAGAATATTACTTGTACTATCCACCTCCCTAGGTTGTTGGGAGGAAAGCGCTGTACACAGCTTCCAATTATGGGCTGTTATTATTGTCTTTCTATCTTGGTTCTGTCTCTCTGTCTGTGGATCTCTTTCACATCCTGTCTGCTTTTATCCATGGGTGCCTCTCTCTGTATGTTCCCATTTTTGTTTCCCTTTCTCTGTCTTTCTTCTCATTTTTTGTGCTACCTCTCCCTTAGTTCCCTCACTCCCTGTTCCTCAGCCTCCCCAAGGATCCCTGCTCTGCTTTATCTTTTCTAGTTTCACCCTTCTATTTCCAGAGCCTCTCCATTTTCTCCCCAATCCCAGCTTGAACAATGTCAGCCTCTAAGCTCCATGCTGGATGAGTTTTTGGAAATGAGAGGCAGTAATGGAAATGACCCAGGTCCCAGAGTCAGGAGGCCTCCTTTCTCCTGGCTGTGATACATACTGATTGTGAAAGACTGGTGCTTATTTCTTTCACTTGTTAAATGGGGATAAAGATGCCTGCCCAATATTGTTACAACATCATTGTGAGGAAAGTGGAGTAGGAATGGGGTATTCTGATCTTCTGAAGTAGCTAGAGATGGGGCTGGGCTTTGGTACCTTTGGGGAAAAAGGGGCAAGTCTGTTCCCTTCACCACTCTCCCCCCACCCCCACCCCCAGCTCTGTGTTCTCAGGAGTGTGTCCATGGCCGATGCATTGCTCCAGATCGATGCCAGTGCGAGAATGGTTGGAGGGGGGATGACTGTTCTTCCTGTAAGTATCCCCAGTTGGGCCCTCTCTTGTCTATACCCTCCTGGAACCCCTCTCTATCATGGAAGAACCCCAGGGAGGTTCAGGAGGTAGAGGAGGGGATGATGGATGGGGATTGTGAGGAAAATCTAGGAGCTGGGATTGGGACCCAAAGCAGGCTTGAGCAACTCTAAGGATTAGAAAGAGGGAGACGCAAAGCAGCAGAAATAAAGAAGATATACACACAGAGAGACAGGGAGAGAAAAGAAGAAGAGAGAGAAAGAGGAGGAAGAAAGGAAGGAGGGAGAGAGAGAGAGCCCCAAAGAGGTAGAGACAAAGGAAGAGACAGAGAGACTGAGAAACAGAAAGAGGAAAAGATAAAGAAACAGAGAGATTACAGAAGAAAGTAGAAGGTCAAGCAGGGACAAAGATTGGAGAGTAACCGGGAGCCCCAGGTCAGGTAAGTAAGGGTATGATCTCCCAATGACTGACTATGCCTATGATTCCACCCCCATCCCTTAGCTTGCCCCTTGCAGTTGTGGGGCAAAAACTGTGAACATTTCTGTGAATGTGGCAACAACAGCACTTGTGACCCCAAGACTGGAGCTTGTGTCTGCCCTCCTGGCTTCCAGCCTCCCCGCTGCTTCCAGCCCTGCCCACCTGGTTTCTATGGCCCTGCTTGCCTGGCCCAATGCCATTGCCATGGAGCCTCCTGTGACTTCCAGACAGGGGCCTGTCACTGTCCTGCCAACCGCACCGGGCCCAGGTAAGCAACTTGGGAGCTGACACACACATTGGCATAAACCTAGAGAAACATACTTACTCACATGGACATTTACACAAAGGCAATGCACAAATATAGTCATAAAGACGTATGAATACACACATATAGAATGATAGTAGTGGATCTTATGAAGGGGTTTATCCAGTTTGTTGGGGGGAGGAGAGACAACCCCAGTCACTGACACTTGATCAGAAGTTGTCCTTAATCTTTTCAACAAGAAGTCCATTTCCCTGTGGAGGTTATAAACAAGCCCAAAGCCCAGCCTTGTGTTCCCGGGGGTAGGTCCATAGCCGATGCATGGACAAGCCCATAGGCCCCATAGGGAGATGCTCCCAAATGTTCTCAAACAAAGGCTTATCTTCCTTCTAGCTCCATAAGAGGCTTTATTGGTCTGTGGAGGGAGCATTGAGTGTAGCATTTGAATCTCATTTTTGTCACTTTACTGCCTTTCTAACCTTGGGTAATTCACTTAATTTCTGAACCTGTTTCCCCATCTATAAAATGATGGGAGTGGACTTAATGACTTCTCAAGTTCCTTTTGGCTCTAAAGTTTGAGCCTATGATCCCATAAACTGATCAGGGAACTCACTTAACCAACTCCTTGCACCATCCACTCTCACTCAATGCAGGAACTCTCAACAGAACGTTCCTGCCTGAACACTTCCTGTAACTGGGAGCTCACTGACTCATGAAGCAACCCATTCCATTCTAGGCAGTTCTTATTATTTGGAGCCAAAATATGTCTCTCTGGAAACTCTACCCAGTATTTTTGGCTTTGCATTTTAATCATTCAAATGGCAGGCCTTTACATTCTTGAAGGCAGCAAATGTTCCCTAAGTTTTCTCCAAGCTAAGTGTTGGCACTTTCTTCAGTTGATCATCCTGACATGGTTTCCCAATCCCCACCCCCATTCTGGCCATGGTTATGTTTCAGTTGTTAAACTCCCTCCTAAAATATGGTGACTAGAGTAGAATGCAATGTGAATCTAGGTGTGGTCTAACCTGGACAGTTTAGCATAGTTTCTACCTCCTTTCTGGACATCGTCACACCACATTGCTGGCTCAAGTTGTTTGCCAAAAGCCCCTTGAACTGTTCATAATCATATTTTTCTTATCTTGTAGACATACAGTTGAGTTTTTAGATTGTGTGTGTGACTTGCCATGTATTATCTAATTAATTTGGAGTTTTCTGATTAGAAATTCAGTATACCCTCTCCTAAGTTCCTATTCCCTCACTCCCTCTCGGTAAATGTTTGCTGAATGTAATTGAATCCCTACCGTCAACTAATGGTCTTACCCGTAGGAGTATAAAACAGCAACATTTCTACTTATGCTGTTTTATCCATAGGTATTTTAAAAAGCCTATTCCATACTAGACCATCTAGCGCAGGTTGAATGGAGTGAAGACTTCTCCCCTCCCTCCTCCCTGATCCAGGCCTTATCTTACTCCACAGCTGTGAGATACCCTGTCATCTGGCCACCATTGGCTTCTCCTGCCCCAGAAGCCATCCCTGCCAAAATGGGGGTATCTACAACCCTGACCAGAACTGCACTTGCCCCCCAGGCTGGATGGTAGGAAGGATGGGGGTAGTTGGTGGGAGAGCACTGGGAGTCCCTGGGGAAGGACTGTCAGAAGCTGGAAGGGGCTTCTGGAGACTGGAAGTGGGGCGGATTCACAGTGGAGGACAGGGAGGTTGCTGGGGTCGAGGTTATTGCCAGGGAGAGGATTCTGTGGAGGTGTGCTGGGAGGGTGTGGGGTGTGAGTGGCAGAAGTAGTACAGTTCCTAGGAAATAACAGTGGAGACAGTGAGGGCCCTAGTACTCCCTGGTGACAAGCGGCATTTAATGAATGTTTGTTGGTTTCCCAAATAAATATATGGATTCCATATGGCTTCTCTTAGCACTTGGGACTCTGAGAATTCCGGGGGACTTTTATGACACCCTCTACTCTGTTCTTCTCAGGGAGCCATTTGTTCCCTGCCATGCCCAGAGGGCCGCTATGGAAGGGGTTGCACCCAGGAGTGTCGCTGCCATAACGGTGGCCAATGCGACCCCATCCTAGGGCAGTGTCACTGTGCTCCAGGATACATCGGAGACAGGTGAATGGGAGGTGCAGGGGCGGAATTTGAAAAGGGTGGGGTCTAGGGTGCCTAGCGGGCGGGAGCGTGGGCAGAGTCTTGGCCAAGCCGTGGGTGGGGGCGGAGCGTGGAAGGGCTATCCTCACCAAGCTAGGTGCCCAGGTGCCGGGAGGAGTGCCCAGTGAATCGTTTCGGCCAAGATTGTGCAGAGACATGCGACTGCGCCCCCGGGGCCCGTTGCTACTCAGCCGACGGGGCGTGTCTATGCGAGCACGGTTTCTCTGGGGATCGCTGCACCGAGCGCCTCTGCCCTGAGGGTAGCTACGGTCTCGCCTGCGAGGCGTCCTGCACCTGTCATCCAGAGCATAGCCTCAGGTGAGGAGTCTCTGGATGGGCATGGGAGGGTCCCAGAGGGAGGGTCTCAGTAAGGGGAAGCAGTAGAGGAAAGAAAAGGAAGAAAGGAAGGATGCCACACGGGCCTCCCTGCAGCCCCTGTCCTCGCCCCAGGGGTCTCCCTGGCTCTCCGACCTTGGGCTGGCCCCCTTTCTCCACAAGAAGAGGCTAGGACCGGCCTCCCTAGGCCGATGGGAACAGGGTTAGAGAATCCAGAGGATCCCAGTTTCGTGGACTGGATCTCCTGGAGGACTCTTGGTCCCTCTTGCTCTGTTCACAGCTGCCATCCCATGAGCGGTGAGTGCTCCTGCAGGCCGGGATGGGCTGGCCTGCACTGCAACGAGAGCTGTCCCCCGGGCACCCATGGGCCTGGCTGTCGGGAACCTTGCCTCTGCCTGCATGGAGGCACCTGCCAGGCTGAAAGTGGCCACTGCCTTTGTCCCCCCGGCTACACTGTGAGTGAGCCAACAGGGTCTGCCCAATCCACTGCCTCACTGGTACTGGAAAGCCTCACATGCATAGAAGACAGGGACCCTAGAGACCTCATCTCCACCCCCATCTCCCAACTACCTTGTTCCAGGAGACACAAGGACCCTGAGCCCCATCTTCTAGAGCTTGTCTTCCCTTCCAAAAGATGCAAGGAACCCAGAGTTCCCTTCACTCCCTGCTGTCCCCACTTCCAGCAGCTTTACCCCTAGGATATCCAGGGAGTTCTACCTTACCATTTCTAGGGAGAAAGAGAGGAAGAGGAATTCCATTTCCATATCCTAGAAGACTCAATCTACCTTTTTGGTCAGGCCTGACTCTTTGCATCCCTTGGCAACCCCTGCTTCTCCTCCTGGAGGCTGATCTCCTTTCTGACTTGGCAGGAAAGGAACAGTGTATCCCCCTTTGACTGACCCCTCGCCCAGACTGAGGGACTAAGGGGGAAGGGGTGCTGTGTGGACAAGGTGCTCCATTCCTCTCTCATTGGTCTTTGGGCTGGGCTCTTTCAGGGCCCCCATTGTTCCAGCCTCTGCCCTCTGGACACATTTGGGATCAACTGCTCCCAGAGCTGTTCCTGTGTGCACGCTCTCACCTGCTCCCCAATAGATGGCACATGCAACTGCAAGGAAGGTCTGTAAAGACCTTTGTGAGGGTCAGGGCCTAAGGATGAGGGAGGGCTTAGCTAGCAAGTCAAAGGTAGAGCCATGGGAGGGGACACTGTGGGATTGAGAACCGAAGTCAGAACTGGAACAGGGTTTGAGATTTGGGATAGGGTTAGGTTCTGGGGGGTTGGAGTCCAGGTTTGGAAGAATTCCAAGAAGGGGAAGCCCTGGAAGGAAGAAGGGAGAGAGGCAAAAGTCATAGGGTGAGGCTCAGGATTAGATGGTATAACTGAGTCGAGGAAGGGGGAGCGCTAGGAAACTCTCTTGGCTTGAGAGTTCTGATGGGACTCAGTCCATACTTGGAGTCCTTGAAAAGAAAAGAATGAGAAGAGGAAAGGTCATTAGTCCTCAGGAACACTCTCTCCTTCAGGATGGCAGAAAGGCAACTGCTCTGTGCCTTGCCCTGATGGCACCTGGGGATTTGGCTGCAATGCCAGCTGCCAGTGTGCCCATGGGGCTGCCTGTAGTCCCCAGACAGGAGCCTGCTCCTGCACCCCTGGCTGGCGAGGTGATAAATGCCAGCTTCCCTGCCTGGTGAGTGCCAGTGGTAAGGAAAGGATCTTGGAGGGTGATACTGTTAAGCCCATTCCTTACTAACTGAGCCCTCCCCTGCTGACTCAATTTTCCCTTCTTTTTCCCTAAGAAGGGGCAGTTTGGACTAGGCTGTGCCAGTCACTGTGATTGCAAACACGCAGATGGCTGTGACCCTATTCATGGGCATTGCCAATGCCGACCTGGATGGACAGGTGAGCAAATCAAATATCTAGGTCATCCAGCTGGGGATCTTGGGGAAGGTCCTTGGAAAGCAATGTCTTGGTCCCCCTTCCCACTGAGCCCTCTCCCACCTCCATGTCCCATACCAAAGCCGATGGGAATTGATCCCCTCTAGGTAGCAGGATCCCTTTAAACCTGTACACCCTCTGCTGTGTCCACAGGACTCCACTGTGACCTTCCATGCCCTGATGGTTTCTGGGGACCCCACTGCAGTAACTCCTGTACCTGCAAGAATGGGGGGACCTGCATACCTGAGAATGGGAGCTGCATCTGTGTGCCTGGCTACCGGGGTCCTTCTTGCCAGAGAAGTGAGTTACTCTCCTTATTTCCCTATCCTCTTCCCTTTCTCTCATCTAGATATTCAGTTGTCAGTCAACAAACGTTTATGAAGTGCTGACTATGTTCTAGATGTAATGTTAAGTATTCAGGATACAAAGAATGCAAAAAACTGTCCCTGCCCTCATGGAATTCACATTTTAGTGTGGGTGACTAAATACATGTAATCTATATACAGAGAAGGTAATCTCAGAGGAAAGGCACTAGGGAAGAATGTGGAATTTGTTATAAATCTGAAAGAAATCACGGAACTAAGAGGTAGATGTAAGGAGGGAGAATATATTCTTCCTTCATCCCTTGGAGACTTTACTTCTAGCTCTGTAGACTCCTAAAATCTTAGTTGGAAAATGCCTTCTAAGGCATAATCTCTAGATCTGGTTGGTGTCCAACTGCCTACTTGTACATGAGGTGTCAAACATGTGACACAACTCTCTTGAATGAGATTAAAATGTAATTGGAAAATATTTAACAAAATAAAAATACCATAAAATATGAAGATACAATAAAACATTAAATAAAGATACAATGAAACACAATAAAAATATTTAACTTTGCATTTTAAAACTAAGTCAATCTATGGCCCACAGAGATCTTTACTTGGGGTGGATCAGTGGCCCTATTTCTGTTGGAACAATAGAATGCTTGACTTGGAGTCAGAAAGACCACAGCTCAAATTCTGCCTCTGACATGCTGTGTAATCAAAGGCAAATTGCAACCTCTCTGAGCCTCAGTTTTCTCATCTGTAAAATTGGAGTGATAATATTTGTAGTACATGCTTCTGACGGCTTTTGTGAGGATCCAGTGAGATGATGTATTTAAAGGAATTTGTAAGCCTCAGCATGCTATAGAATGCCAGGTGTTATGAATAAAGAAATTAAGTCTGAGGGGAAGTCACTCACTCTCATTCACACAGAGGTAGGGTTCAAACTCACGTTTTCTCACTCTAAATCAGAAAAGAAGGAATAAATAAAAGAAAAATTGATTTAACAAACCAGCACAAGTGAGTGGGACCAGCTCATTGATACAGTGGAAAGAATGTCTGCTTTGGATTGAAAAGATCTGGATTTGAATCTCCTATGTTTCACTGAAAATACCTGTGAGACTTTGGAAAAATCACTTACTGTTTCTCAGTCTGATTTTGCTCATCTCTGTGGAGGATGGATGAGATAACCTGATTCATCTTGATCTGTAAGCACTGTAGAAGTTCAGAAGAGGGAGACATCTTTGTGGGTCTCTGGTTTAGACTGGTGAAAGATTGAAGAAGAATGGGTTGAGTGGGGAGCTAGTAAGAGAAGGAAGCATGGGGCAGCTACATGGCACAATGGGTAGAACAGTATCCCTGGAGGCAGGAGGACCTGAGTTCAAATCTGGTCTCAGACACTCACTACCTGTGTGACCCTGGGCAAACCACTTATCCCTGATTGCCAGAGAGAGGGAGAAGGAGAGAGGGAGAGAGAGAGCAAAGGAACTAGCATGTGAGCTATTTCTGAACAAATCAGTGGACTCTTGAAGGGTAGCAGGAGTCCGGTTCCCCACCACCATCCTTATCAAAATGTTGACTGATGTAGCAGCAGAGAGGGAGAGAGGAGGAAGGGAGACATAAAATACTGAAGGCACTAGGAGGGAGGATATATTTCTCTCTCCAACTGCAAGTGCTGTCTTTCCATTGTTTCCCTCTAGCCTGCCAGCCTGGTCGATATGGCAAACGTTGTGCTCCCTGCAAATGTGCCAACCATTCCTCCTGCAACCCCATTGATGGAAGCTGTCACTGTCATGCTGGGTGGACTGGCCCTGATTGTTCCCAGCGTGAGTGAGAATCAAGGGTGGGGGAAGAACAGAGGGAAGAACCCTCTTCAGGGCCTTAGTCAAAGGCCATGCAGAAACAGTGAACCTGGGGGGATTCAGAAGGTTCCAAATTCAATGGAGGGGACCCAATGGAAGGAGTGGTGTGACTCAGGTTCTTGAGTCTGGCCTTCTGGCCTTCACTGACCTGGTTCTTGTTTTTCCCTTCTAGCATGCCCTTTGGGGTACTGGGGCAACAACTGTGCCCTTCCCTGCCAATGCCATAATGGTGGGCACTGCCAACCCCAGGAGGGAAGCTGCATCTGCCCACCAGGCTGGACTGGACGCCTCTGCTCTGAAGGTACCAATAGGATAAATCCAATGTGGTAATATGTGTAAAGCATTTTGTAAACTTTTAAGTACCATGCAAATGCCAGCTATGGTGATGATGACCACTGTAACAGTGATAATGATGATGACAATGATGATGGAAAGGTTGGGAGGTAATTTTGGAGAGATCATCTCATCTATGTCTCAACTTCAAAGCTAACTCCTAATCCAGTCCAGGGGAGATCCTGAAAGCAACCAAAAGAGGAAATTGATGATATGACAATGCAAAGAGGATGCATGTAGATTACAATCAAAAGCAAGGATTATTAGGATGTGGAATCTAATGGATAATGGATCAAATGACCAAAAGAGTGAGGAAGGGAGACAGCAGTAAACTGAGAGTCAGGAGGCCTGCCTTTGCCACAAGTTTGTTGTGTGACCTCCTGCAAGTCACTTATCCTTTCTAGGTCTCATTTTCCTAACCCATAAAATGAGGAGTTTGGGTCACATGATCTTCATGTCCAATCTGAAGGACCCTATGTCTACCCTGTTTGCCTCTCAGGGCATTTGTCATGGTCAAATAATCATGGATCACTTTTTTCCATCTTTTGAAAAAATAATTTTTATTGATATCTTTTTTCTTTTTAAAAATATTTTTTAACATTCTTTTTTTAGATTTAGGTTTATAAATTTTCTACTTCTTCCCTGTTACCCATTGAAAAGGTGAGCAATGTGCTGATTTTTTTTTAAACATCTCTCAAATAACCCCCAGTACTTTCCCCCTTTCTCTCCCAAAGAACCATCCCATATTACAAATACTTTTATAAAGAAAAAGAAAAATCCTAGCAAAACTGACAAATACATTGAAAAATGTGTGTAATGTACCACTCAAGGAACTCCTGCATTTGCAGAGTGGAGTGGGATGTCTTCTCATATCTGTTCTTTGAAATCATGCCTTTTTTTTTTTTTTTGGTAATTTTGCAACATTTCCTTTTGATTGTTTTGTGGTTCAGTATACCATTTTTTTCACCCCATAATCATTGCACCCTATTTTTTTCAGTTCAAAAATTGGCTTATACCCTTTCATCATGTAATGGTCATATGGTATAATTCTGTTCCTCATGCTGTTTAAAAGGTAAACAGAGCAGCAATGTATTCACCAGTGGCTTGTGGATACGCATTTATCTCTCTGGCACTGCGAGCTTTGAGCTTAGAATTCTTGGCGCATGTGCATTGTCAGTATATTTCACTTGTGAAGTTTGTATAGAGCATTGCAATATTAAGTAAGTTGCAGTATGGAGGATGGATGAGATAATCTTAAAGATTCATCTTGATCTGTAAGCACTGTAGGAATTCAGAAGAGGGAAACATCTCTGTGTTGGACTGGTGAAAAATTAAAGAAGGATGGGATGATGGGGGGAGCTAGTAAGAGAGGGAAGCATGGGGCAGCTACATGGCACAATGGGTAGAACAGTACCCCTAGAGGCAGGAGAACCTGAGTTCAAATGTGGTCTCAGACACTCACTAGCTGTGTGACCCTGGGCAAACCACTAAACCCTGATTGCCAGAGAGAGGAAGAAGGAGAGAGGGAGAGAGAGAGCAAAGGAATGAGGATATGAACTATTTCTAAACCAATCTTGAAGGGTAGCAGGAGTCTGGTTCCCCACCACTTGTCACTCAACCCAATGAAGAGCCATAGATGGGCACAAGAGGAGCCAGTGGGCAGGTAAAGCTGCCTTAAGTAAGTCACGGGATGTCTACCATCGATACACTAACGTGCCAGGCTGATCATTGGTAAATATAAAAACTGTTCTGCGGACTTCAGGCTAAAAGTGATTGTGTTTGCTAAACAGCATGGGAAACAGAGTTGCAGAAAGACAGTTTTCAGTGAGTGAAAAGTTGGTGCGAGACTGGCAGAAACTAAAAGACAAGTAATATTGGCACAATTTTTTTTAAAGCTTCACATAGTGAAGCACCCCACTTTATTGCAAAAAATTTGGTATAAAATCTGCAAGGATTATGCAGTGAAATATGGTATATTGTTGTAATCATTGTGCACACTGTTGGGTTTTTTTGGTCTCTGCTTTACTCTGAATAAGTTCATGTATATTTTTCCATACTTCTCTGTATTGATAATATTCATCATCTCTTACGGTACAGTAATATTCCATTATCATATTTTCATATATCACAATTTGCTTAGTCATTCCCCAATTGATGGGCATGTATTTTGTTTCCAGTTCTTTGCTATCACAAAAAGTGGGGGCAGCTAGGTGGTGCAGTACATAGAGCACCAGTGCAGGAGTCAGGAGGACCCGAGTTCAAATCTCACCTCAGACCTTTGACACTCACTAGTTGTGTGACCTTGGGCAAGTCACTTAACCCCAACTGCCTCATCCTGGGTCATCTCCAGTCATCCTGAGGAATATCTGGTCACTGGATTCAGATGGCTCTGGAGGAGAAGTGAGGCTGGTGACCTTGCACAGTCCTCCCTCACTCAAAACAAAGTCAAGTGCAAGTCATGTCATTATTTCTCTGCTGGCATGGTCTTCTTTGGCAACGAAGGATGAACACACACAATCACAAAAAGTGCTGCTACAAGTATTTTGGGGTATATGGAGACTTTTTTTTGGGGTATCTCTGGGTCAAAGGTTATGGACATTTTAGTCCCTTTATTAGCACAATTCCAAGATGCTTTCATGGTCCATGTTTATATAGCCCATTACAGCTTCCAAAGTACTTTCTTCACAACACTTTAACACAAAGAGGGAAAGCATTATCATTCCCAACCTACTGGGGAGGAAGCTGAACCTTAAAGCTGGATTACTTAAAATCAGAAAATTAAAAAATGTCAAAACAGGTTTGACACTAGATCTTCCCATTCTAAGAGCAGTTCCTTTTGCGACAAACTGTTTCATCAGATAAGAAAGTGTGAACGTGCTTTGGAAGTGACCATATGATCTTGCTACTATGTACCCAGTCCATGTTAATCCAGAAAGAGATTGAGGAACTCAAGGAACTGCTCCCAGAAATGAAAGAAATAGTCTTTCTTCTTGGAGAAGTACTTATGTTCCTGGTCCCCGTTTCTTGGCATCCCTCTGACTCCTCCCTTTGCTTATCCCTCCAGGTTGCCCTCCAGGTATGTTTGGTGCCAACTGCTCCCAGCAGTGCCAGTGTGGACCTGAGGGACAGTGCCAGGCTGAAACAGGGGCTTGTATATGTCCACCGGGACACAGTGGTGCCCCCTGCAAAATTGGTGAGTCACTCAGGGCAATCTTCCATTTCTTGTCCAGTGCAAAGTTGGGGATGGGTGGTGGTCTCTCCAATTCAATTCAATTGTTTGCCTAATTGTTTGCCAGGCATTATTAGGTACTGAAAAGTTGACAAGTCCCTGTTCTCAAGAAAAGTTTATTCTTCTGTTCCCTCTCTTAGCAGTACACAGAGTGCCTCCTCTTATTGCTTCCTCTCTCCTTTCCTGCCTAGGGAACCATGATCAACCCTTCACGATGGTGCCCACCCTGCCAGTGACCTATGACTCACTGGGGGCAGTAATTGGCATTGCAGTGCTAGGCGCCCTGGTCGTGGCGCTGATAGCACTGTTCATTGGCTACCGATACTGGCAAAAAGGCAAAGCGCACCAGCACCTTGCTGTAGCGTACAGCAGTGGGCGTCTGGATGGCTCTGAATATGTCATCCCAGGTGAGGGTTAGGAATGGGTGCGGGGTAAGGGGGGCGCTGCACACAAGGATGTGGGAAGTCCTGAGTGTGGAGGAAGTCTGAGAAGAGGGCATAAAGGCCAGCCTCTGGGCTTAGGAGACCTGGGTTCAAGTCCTGTCTTGGGTGACTTTGTATGGAATACTTTTATTCTCTGAGTCTGTTTCCTCGTGTGCCAAATGGGGGATGGAGTTTAGACCAAAGATCTTAAAGATCCCTTCCAACTCTCACATTTTCTGATTCTCATGCCCCTCTCTGAATTGAGTTGTTCTTTACATATGAGATGCAAAGGCAGAGTGAGCAGGATGTGTGAGAATTTGGACAATGGGATCTTGGAATTTGTCCCATCTGGCTGCTTGTCTTCTATCCTGACAGTCATGGATCTCACTTTTCCCTCTTCCCCATCCCCGTGGACTAGGCTCCCTCTCCACCCTAGAGGCTATCTCATTCCCCTACCTGGGTTCTGATCCTTTCCCTACCCTGGGTCTTCTCTCTTGTCCAGATGTCCCACCAAGCTACAGTCACTATTACTCCAACCCCAGCTACCACACACTGTCCCAGTGCTCTCCCACTCCCCCGCCCCCCAACAAGGTCAGTATTTGGGGAAAGGGAGTTGGGAGTGGGAGGAAGGCATCATTAAGTTTGGGATTTGGGGAAGGCTGGAGAAGAGGAGCAGGTTTAGAGGAGGGAGACTAGGCTGGTGGGAGGATTGGATCAGTTGAAAGAACTAGGGGTGGTCAGCCTGGAAAAGACTCAAAGGGAAGATGATTACAGTTTTCAGATTTACAGATTACAGATTTCAGTTTCTGAAGATCTGCCATGTGGAGGAGGGATATGCTCTGCTTGGCCCAACAGTAGAACTAGGAGCAATGGACAGAAATTATTTGGAGTTTTAATTGCCCAATGCGTTTCCTTACCTGGAGCCCCAAAAAGGAATCATGGGTATCTTTGAGTAGAGACTGAATGATCACTTGTGCAGGATGTTATGTTAACTCTGTTAATGTATAGGATGGACAAGGTGACCTTTGAGGCCTCTTCCTAACTCTGCTCTCTGGTTATTTTGTTGTTTTCATTATGCTGAATTCACCACCTTTCCAGGTGCCAGGCACTCAGCTCTTTGCAAGTCTCCAGGCCCCAGAACGCCCTGGTGCTTATGGGCAAGACAGTCATGCCACACTACCCGCTGACTGGAAGCATCACCAGGAGCTCCCCACTGGGCATCGGGAAAGGGGTATAGGATTTTGTATATCTGGACATTGAGGAGGGGAGAAGGAAGGATGGATGTGGGAAAAGCATCCTGTTCTGAGACCATGGGATTTTGTGTCCATATGACTAAGGGGTAAGGATATCCATATGTCTGTGACCCTGTGAAGGAGAAGAGTGAAGGTGTCCTTCCCCATGGTGGTGGGATGGGTGGAGGGGAAGACCTGAGTCAGGTTGAAGATCCCAGGCTTTATTCCATACTAGGAAAAAGTAACTTCCTTTGAGTCTCAGTTTCCTCATCTCTAAAAGGAAGAGCTAGATAACAATGAACTCTAAGGTCTTTTCCAATTCTCAAGTCTATGATACTCCCATTCTAAGCAGTAGGTCCTGTCCCTTTTCCCAGGGAGAGGCCTATTGGATCGTTACAGCTACAGTTCTGGCAATGGGCTAGGACACCTCTATGCTAAAGGTAGGTACATGCAGTGGGAACGTGGGAGGTAATGGGTAGTAGGAATCACTTGGCAGACCAACAAAAGGACTCGGGCTGATCTGAAAACTGAAAAGGTTTAGGGGAGGGCGCAGGATGACTGAGAGTGTGGGAGGGTACCTCCACTGAGCGCTTAACTTACTCCTCCTCCCCAGGGCCCATCCCAGAAGAGGGATTAAGGGCCAGTGTAAGTTCCCTGTGCAGCGAGAACCCCTATGCCACCATCCGGGACTTGCCCAGCCTGTTGGGCCCTGCCAGCGAGGGCAGCTACATGGAAATGAAAGGTCCCTCGTGTGCTGCAGCTGTGGCCCTAGGAGAGCCCAGCCCACCCCGCAGGCATGTGCCCCAACCCCGGAAGAGTCAAAGACTTCGTAGCCCTGACAGCCAGAGGGACAGCGGCACCTACGAACAGCCGAACCCGCCAGCCCCAGGTGATCACAGTCCCGAGCCAGGCAGACTCTACCCTAAGATCAAGGCAGGGGGTGGGGAGAAACTGTAAAGGAAAGACGGTGAGATTTTTATGGTTGCACCAAAAGTAATTACTGGGTGGGGACAGGGGTTGGGGGTGGAAATAATGTGTGTCCCTTGTGTCGGTATTAGCCATCCAGACCACCTAGACAGGAAACAGGAGGGACAGAAGGGAGAGACTAGAAGGGAATAAAAGGAAGGGGGAAGAGTGAAAGGATGAAGAAAATCGATTAGGAAGAAGACCCAGAGTTGGGGGGAGTGGGGACTGGGCTTCAGGACTCTCATACACAATCCTTGCTTCTCCTTTCGCCAGACTTCGTCGCTGGGGGCACGCTGCCCCCCATCCCACCAGGTCTTCCCCCAGGCCATTATGACTCCCCTAAAAACAGCCATATTCCAGGACACTATGACTTGCCCCCGGTCCGACATCCCCCCTCACCCCCGAGGTTGCGACAGGATCGTTGAAAGGATGGAGGGGGCATTCGGAGATAGCTCCCTCCCCACCCATGGCCAGGCCCAGAAACTGAGGAAGGATCTAACACGAAGCACCCACGTTTCCCTCCGCACCTCATGGGTTATCAGGGGTAAACCCTTCCTGGAGGAAAAGAGACCCGGAGATGCCCGGGTTCTGAGATCCCTCCCCATCCCCCATCTTGGAGGCAGCCCTCGGATGGCTGAAGAGAAAGGAGCTGGGAGTCAGGATTCCTGGACTCCAGGAGAGGAAGGTCAACCACCATCGACCTTGGGGGACTGGAAGGCAGGACTCCAGGCATACTATCCTGCTCTGCTACTGCTCCCCAAGCCCTGGGATTCCCCGATGGGGAACCCCAGCCTGTGTCTGTAAATAAAGTTGTTGGATTTCTCGTGGTCCTGAGCATCTTTGATTCGGAGGAGATGGTCCTGGGCTCTGGGGGAGGGAGGCCTCTGTAGAGGTGGGGGGCAAGGGGGCAAGGGGGGCTTGAAGCCCAAGTGCAGAGCCCCCTGGGCCTGGGACCTCATTAACTCAATAACTGTTTAATTAACTGAGTCTCCAAGCCCCTTCATGGATCAATCGATCTGAGATCAGTCGATACTCAGAGCGGCACCACGAGCCAGACCCTTCAGGCTGCCAAGGTCTCTGTCACTCAGCAGCGTCGCTGCCTCGGGGACCCAGGAGAATCCCGTGCCCAGCTCCGCCCCTGTCCCGAAGCCTAGACAGGCACGCATGCGCCTTGAGACAGCAGCTCGACAGGCGCTCCCGGCACCGCAGCGCCCTCTGCAGACCGCGCGAGCGACTCGCAGTTGTCTCCTGGCCCGCCCACCCGACACAGCCAGCCCTCCTTGGCCCAGGTCCCCGTAGTCCTGGAGAAAAAGGGACGCACAGGAGCCGGGGGTGCAGGTCGGGAGTCGCGGAGTGGACCTCCTCCAAATCTCAGTTCCCAGGAACTCCTGCGTCCCACTTACCCCAGTCCCTCTGATTCTACCCTGGGGTCTGAGGTCTCTCGGACCCGCCACCTCCACTGCCCCAGCCCCCAGCCTCCATCCCTCCAACTTCATTCGACTTCTCCTCTCCCCCACCCTCCCCCTACCAGGTCCGCTCCAGTCTCACCCAGCCGAAGCCTCCAGTTTCCCCTCCAGTCTCTCCCGGACCCTTCCCCTTAAGTTTCCTTTTCCAGGCTCCCCACTTCGCCTACCTTCCTCATTCTGTTCCTCTCCACTCTAGACCCTCCCCTCTCCTTTCCTTCCAATCTCGCTTTGCTGCAGCCATTTCAGGTGCCTCGACTGAGCTCTCCAGCTCAGACGGGGATGTCGTTCCTTTCTCTTAGCCCCCCAAAACACAGAGTCTGAGAGAGGGACTGAGAAATAACAGTATTTGGAGCAAACGAGGGTTGGGAAGGAGAGAACCCTCAAGTCTCTAGCAAAGTGGAATTCGACTCCTAGGAGGGATCAAGAGAGATGGGTTCAACCAGGTTTCCCCTCTCCTACATTTCCCCAGTGCCCAAAACCCCCGATGTCTCGAGCAAGATGGTCAAAAAAGGAGAGAGGATGTCAAAGGAGAAGCCGCCACCTGTCCTACCACCTGTGGGTGACGAGGAGCCAAAAAATCCAGGTAAGACTTAAAGGGGAGAGAAGGAAAATAAAGTAAAGGGGGAAACAATGTATCAAAACACAGAGCTTCCTGACCAGAAGTAGGGGCAGAGCATGGATTTGGAGAGGACCTGAGTTCAAATTCTAAATCTTACGCTAAATAGCTAGTGTGTAGACTCAGATAACTCACTTTACTTCTCTAGGTCTTCGTTGACTCTTTTGTAAAAGAAAGGATTTGAACTGGGTGAGTTCTAATTCCACGCTCAGCTCTAGAGCCTAAAAGCTTACTTGTAGCACCTCTCATTTGTTTAAAGTTTTTAACTTTTCAAGACATTCACGTTCATCATCTGTCATCTATTAACTGGCTCAATTTCTTGTGGAGGAAACTAAGGCCAGGGAGGTTAAATGACTTCCGCATCTCCCATTACTGCCTTGTATGAATCCTCTCTTTCAGCCAAACTGGTTCCTTCACTGCCTCCCCAATTCTGGTATGTACCTGCTCACACCTGCACTGTCTTTTACCCTCACCCACCCAGTACTGATCCAAATCTCACCCATCTTTCAAGGTCCAACTGAAATGCCATTTTCTCAGGAAATCTTTCTTGATTAGCCCCAATCCAAGACTGGCTGATTCTTGGAATGTCTATATGGAATTGATAGAGCTGGAAAAGGCTTTCCTTACAGGCTATCTGGTCCAAGTCTTTGATTTTACAGGCAAAGTTGTTTATTTGCTTAAAATCATACAGGTAGTAAGGGAAGAAGCCTGGGTTGTTGGACCGAATTATAAACTCCATAAGAACAGGGATCACATTGTTTCTAAATTTTTTATATCCCCTAACACCTAGCACTGTGCTCTGTGTACATACAATACAGCAGGGCCCAAGGGTAAATGTTGGTAGTCCTAGGGCATCTCACATCCTACTTTGTACTGTCTTTTTATTTGAATATTTATTGATTTTTGTCTTCTTAGACTAGACTGTAAGCTTCTGAACTGACTGAGGTCTTGGTTAACCTTTGCATTTCATTCTCTACCCACTATGGTGCCAGGTGCATAGCATACCCACAGTAAATGCCTGATGAAATAACTTTTCCACAGAAAGTTACTGGCAGAACCAAGACCAGAACCAGATCATTTGACTCCTATTCCAGGGCTCTTTGTTCTTCAGCTCATTGTTCCTGCCCAGAGCAGGGCTCTGAAGCTGCAGAGGGCTCAGGATGGCACAGCTCTTTGTCCTTTGGGGAAATGAGGTAGTAGAGAGAGATATTTGGGGAGAGAGACAGGGTATGAGGAAACAGGGTTAGAAGGGTGTGAGGGGGAGGGGTTGAGGAAACAGGGGAGAAGGGCAAGGGGTGACAAGACAGAATAGATGGGCAAGGGGTGAGGAAGCTCCACAGGACAGGATAGGGCAGAAAGAATGAAAAAACAATGGGATGGGGAAAATGGTAAGACAAATCCGTGTTCCACAGTTCACTGGATTCCAGGTCTTTGCTTCCTCCTGGTGGACAAGATGTGCCATCGCAGAAGGTCCAGGTTAATCCCTCTCCCTCCTCTCCCTTTCTTCCTTAGAGGAGTATCAGTGCGTGGGGATCTTGGAACAGGACTTTGCTGAACTCTGTACTCGTTCAGGATATACAGATTTCCCCAAAGTTGTTGTCCGCAATCATGGTCGCTCTATCTCCACCTCTGAAAAGCCGGTAGGTGAGTGAACACACTCAGGTCCTATATTCTCACAAGCCCCAACAGTCTCTCCTGTCTGGTTCCATCTCAGGCAGGCCTGGGTCATTTTGACTGCCCCACTGTCCTCCCTATCAGATTGATCCTGGGGCCCATGGTTGTGCACGGGAGGGAGTCCCCAAAGGGAAATGCATGGGGTCCAGAGACCATATAAATGATAGTGGGGATGACTGAGGCAAGTGTTCTTTCTCTGCTATTTCTCCATCTCTTGCTCACTCAGCCCCATGCAGGGTGGAAGATAGGTATACCTAGGCTCCCTTTCCTAACTCTTCTAAGTTTTTCTCTACATCTTCAAATGTTCTGCATCCTGGGATTCAGAACCCTAAGGAATAAAGTGCTTGGAGAGTGGGGGCTTGCTACTTTTATGAACCTTGCATAGACAGGCAGATCACCTGACCTTTTTTGTTCATCTCTTCTAGATGTAGAGATGAGGTTTTCCTCCTCTGTAATGGATTGGACTCAGTTGTCTCTAAGGTTCATCTTAGCCCTCAATCTAGGATCCTTTGATAGAGTCATCTCCTTTGGGCATTCCTGAAAAGGCTAGAGTGAGATAGGGATGGAGGAAAAGAATGGGGTGAGGGGATGATTAAGATCCCCTACCCACGTGTCCACAGTGGAAGAACAGCGGGTCTCTGCCTCCTGTAGCCAAAACAGCCTCCTCCAGATTGAGACCAAGTATGCCTTCTTCCGGCCCACCATCCAGGTGGAGCTGGAGCAAGAGGACCCCAAGACAGTTCGGGAAATTTTCATCCGAGGTGAGGCTCCCTCCTCTCTTTCCTGCCCCAGGATTTAACCCTTCCTACTCAGACTTCAGTCTCCTCTCTTCCCTCCAGGTTGGAAACTGGCAGATCCAATTCTGGGCATTTTCAGCAAGTGCCTGCCCTCTCTCACCCAGCTGCAGGCCATCAAGTGAGGGAGTGCCCCCTCAGGGAGAGGGGGGAGGAATTCCTAAGAAAGGGCTAAAGGGAAAAGGGTTGGAGAATAAGCAGAGAGTGGATCCCAGAAGTAAAACAGTGCCAGCCTCTAGGGGAGATGGTGTCAGGAAGACCCAAGTTCTAATCTTAGCCATATTACCTTGAACAAATTGTTTAATGTTTGCCTCAGTTTCCTTAACTGTAAAATGGGGATCATAATAGCACCTACCTCCCAGGGTTGTTGATAGGAAAGGGAGATTCTCAGGGGACAAGGAGGGAGACTCAGGTGGGGGAGGTGGGGGTGTAGGACTGGAGTACTTTCTGGGAATGTGGGATCCTCAAGGAGATACTAGAGGAATGGGAAACTGTTGAGGATGGGGCTAAGCAAGGACAAGCCTGACTGGGGTACAGGGGAGTTTGGAAGGCTGCTCTGTGCCTGTGGGGGATGGGGGCGGGGGAACCACCATACTTGGGTCTTAGGTTGCTGGATGTCTGTACTGGTAAGTCTTCCTATGGCTTCCTCTTGTACCTCAGCATGTGGAAAGTGGGGCTGACGGATGAGACCTTGACCGCCTTCATTGCCCTCATTCCTACTTGTGCCCCCACTCTTAAGTAAGTAGAAAAGGGCAGGGAAAAGTCCTGTCCTCCAAGGCCCACCAAAGTGGACAGGCGGGAGGCTGGTAGCCCTTCTCCTTCTGGGTTCAAATACTAAGCTTGTTTCCTCATGTGCACAACATCATTGGATCCAATCATTTATGATGCTCTGCTCTGTTAGCTCTGAAAGGAACAAGCTTCTTCCTTGATCCCTCCTTCCTTTTACCCCAACACACACCCCCTGGACAGGAAATTCCTTGCCTTCACACTGACAATCGTGAAACCTCAAGTCCAATCTCCAACTTCATAGAGAAGGAAAATGAGGCCTTGGAGAGGTTAGATGTTCCAAGTTTTTTGTTTTGTTTTGAAGAAGTTTTACTAAAAAGACGAGATGAAACAGAAAATACCAACTGTGGTAAAAGGAAGATTTTATAGAAGACAGTCATACAAGTTCCTCTTAGATCCCAGCCTCCTTCATCCACCCCCAAGGTCCCTTTTCTTGGTTTTCCTATCCCATGTAGAGATGTGGGACTCTGGGTTTTCTCCCTTTGGCTCCAGGCCCAATTATCCTGCCCTCAGCTTGAGAATTTTCCAGATTGGGATCTTGGAGTCTTGTCTTTCCCTGCTACCAATCAGTTTCCCTTTCCCTTTTCTACGTGGTCTGTCTGAAACTCCAAGGTTGGCTCTTTTCAGAGAACGGCAACTCATAATGAAAAGCAGGCTGGATCTCCCTGTGTCGGTTTCCTCATTTGTAAAATGAAGGATTCAGATTAGATGGCTTGAGGTCCTTTCCTGTCCTAAATCTATGATCTTAAAAATTCATAGGAGATGATGAAATCTATAAAAGTCTAGAGCAGAGGTCTTAACCTTCTTTTTTTTAATATCGTGAGCCACTTTGGCAGACTGTTGAAGCCTTTGGACCCATTCTTAGAATGTTTTGGTTTTTTTAAAAATTATAATGGAAGGAAATTTTTTTTTTTTTACCATTCAAGTTCACAGAGCCCTTGAAATCTACCCAGGATTTGGTCACTTGAGTGTTCATGGACTCCAAGTTAAGAACCAGAAATCTAAGAGAGAAAAGAGAGTCTACAACACTGTTACTGTGGAGGCAGGAGATTGGTTCTAATCTCAGTTTGGGCATAAACTAGCTGTGTGACCCCTCTTTGGGCATTCGTTTTCTCATCTGTAACATGGGAATAACACACTGTGTCATCAAGTATGATGAGAGGATGAATGTGAGGACAGATAGTAAAACATCAAAATTTGTTTTTAATAATTTTCCTTTTTAAGAAAGTAAAAATAAAAAAATGAGGGAGAGATTATTTTATTACTGTGGCAACCCTATTACCCTAATTTGCTGTTAATTCAACTTTATTTGCCTATGAGAAATTGGATAAGTCATGAACTGATAAATGATCACCACTGATAGTGATCTGTGGTATAGATGGCTAGCTACCTGTGATAGGACCTTTCCCCTAAATCACTTAGACAAAGACAAGTCTCCTGATTTGAAAGCTGTACCTGAGACCAAGCACCACAAAACAGTCATGATAGTCAACATGAAAGGCCCCTCAGCTGGGGAAGGGGGCTGCACAGAAGCCTATGGAGGGGAAAATGGAGACAGCCCAAGGCTGCTAAAAGGTCTGCCCATCCCTGGAAAGCTCAGAAGAAGTAGGTAATTAGGTAGCCTCTTATTTAAATGAATTAACTTTTTTCTTGAGGCAACTGGGGGTTAAATGACTTGCCTAGGTTCACACAATTAGGAAGTGTCTGAGGTCAAATTTGAACTCGGGTCTTCTTGACTCCAGGCCCACACTCTATCCACTGTGCCATGCAGCTGCCCCTATTCTTGATAACCAGATGCTAAGGTCAATTGTTTCTTCAAATCTGGCATCCAAGAAATTGAATGACTATGCGGAGTCATAAAATTGACATCAAAGAGATAGATGGAACTGAAAGAGTCCTTGAAGCCAATCATCCCCATCCCTCAAATTTATCATGTTAGATCTTTCAGGGGAACCTTAGAGATCACTGAATCCAGAGGAGAAAAGTGGGGGCACAGAAAGGGGAAGAGATCTGCCTAGTCACCAAGGGAAGTTCACCTGAATCTGAGATTGAGGCTGTCCTGAGATGATGTCAGATGGAACCCCCATCTTCTAGATGTGGAAGCTGTGAGAGTTGGATGAGGCAGTGGAGATTGCATCATCCAGCACCCTTCTTTTAGAACAGAGGAAACAGCTGGTGTGAAAGCAGGAAGCAGAACCTATTTTTGCTGATTCCCAGTCCAACCCTCTTTCACCTCAGTTGCTGACAACTGGCCTCCTTAGACCTCAGTTAATTCATCGGTAAAACAAGAGGCTTGGATTAGAAGGCTTTCTGAGGTCCCGTTTGGATCCAGATCTGTGGCCATAATTATGAAGTACAACCAGACTGTCAACAGTTGAGTTTCTCATATTTGGCTAAGGCAATTCTCAGCCCTGGTCAGGCCTTGCCTCTTACACTTAGCTTAACACTACTGAAGCGCCTACAGAGTCAGCGTAATGCTGGACTCCTGCTCTCCACCATCAGGATGTCCCATGAACACCCTTCTGGGTTGTTTGCAAGGATCACAGCCCACAGTCACCCTGCTTAGGAGTCCATTTGCCCTATTCCCTTCCCCTCCTCCCGTTTTGAGTGCTAGACTTTGTCTCTCTCACTGGGCTCCTGTCTTCTGCTGATCTCCTCAATCTGTTATCAGGAAGGTATCTCTGGAAGGAAACCCAATAGTGGAACAGTCTTACCACAGGCTCATGGTCCCTGAAAGCACGTGAGCTTTTCCCCGTTCCTTCCATTCCTTAAATGCTGCCCCATCCTGGGTTTTCTAATGGAGAGGGGACAATCCCTTTCTCTATGTTCTCCATGACCTCAGATGGCCCCAGCCTGATTCACTTATTTCCATCCCACCCTTCCAAGCCCCAGTGAAATGCCCTAGTCCCCTCCCTTAGGGACCTCTCTCCCTGTTGCCCAATGTCCCTCCACTATGATCCTTTGAACTTCCCTAAGGTTCTCTCACAAATCCCTTGATCTCTGAGGCCTTCCTACTTCCAACCCCATTTGCCCATTCCTCTGTGGTTTTTCTGTCCCTGATCCTGGTGGCCGGGGCTCCCGTACTCTCCTATGTTCCTCTTCTACCAGCATCACCCACTTGTCCCTGAGAAACAACAACATCGATGATCAGGGTGCACAACTCCTGGGCCAGGCCCTGTCCACGCTGCGTACCAGCAACCAAACTCTGGTCTCTCTCAACCTGGGCTACAATCATATTGGAGATGAGGGCGCTGGCTACATAGCAGATGTGAGAGACGGGGTCACCGTTAGCTGCAAGGAATGGAGACAGTAGGAGGGAACGCAGAGACACAGTAGGAGGGAACCCAGAGACTGGAGAGAAGAGCAATGGGGAAGGGAGAAAAGGGTCTTGTGTTGTAGGTATAGCTAGAGGCCTAGGGGTCAAGGGAGGAGGAGTGATCATAAGGAGCTGGGGTCAAGGGTGCCATGGAGCTGGGGAGGGCCGGAGGGGGCAAGGCTGAAGGCATCAACCACAGGAACAAGAAGGGAAGGAATTCACAGTGTGGGAAACAGACTAGAATACTGAGAGAGACTGGGAAAGGGTTTGGTGAAGGAGAACAGGCTTATGTAGAGTCATGAACTCTATGTAACTCTAGGGACTGGGTGGGGGTGCGGAGCGGGAAGAGCTACAAGGTCCTAGAGACCAGAGGGAAGGAAGAAGGGACAATGGGGTAGCAGAGTCACATTCTTGGAGACTGGAGGAAGGAGGGCCAGGGGATGGTGGGAAACAAGACAGGAGGTGGGAGAGGGAGGTTGTTGGGGTCTGGAAAGTAGAGATGAAGCCCCTGGCTGGGGAAGGGGACTGTCTCAATGCCCTTTCAGCAACTTTCTCCCTACCTCAGGGCCTGCGGCTAAACCGCTCCCTGCTCTGGCTGTCTCTGGCCCACAATCGCATCCAGGACCGGGGTGCACTCAAGATAGCTGAGGTGGGTAGAAGTGGGGGTCCCATTGTGGGAGGAGTGTTGGGTGCCAGAGCAGCCCTGACCTTCCTACCACCTGTCTCTTGCCTCAGGTGCTGCAGCCTTTTGAACTAACACACACAGAGGTGGTGGAGCGCCGGCGACTTATGCTAGAAAAGGGAACTCAGGATCGATCAAGAATAATGAGGGGATCGGTGAGAGATTCAGATCCATTCTGGGCCTCCATAACCTCTGGGCAGAGTGGCCTCAAACTGAAGGCTGCCTTCTCCCTCACACTCTAATGTGATTCTTCCTTTTCTTAAAAGTTTTCTATGCCCTTAAATCTTTATTCACCCCCTTCTATGACATCTCCCTGGCATCGCTCTTCAGTATTTGGGAGCCCCTAACTGAACCCCATTAAATTGCCCTGATTCCTGTCTCATCTAACCCTGAAGAACTTTGATTTTACCTACTAACCTGCTAGTTTCCCTCCATTCCCCGTATCCCCAAACCCCAGGTCTTAATTTTGTCATCGTACAGTAAAGATCTAGCTGATCTCCGAAGATTTCTTCCTTTTCTAGCAATCTAGAAATCTTAGCTGTACCCCTGCCCCTGCTCCCTTCTTTAGCCAAAAGATCTCAAAGCATTTTGTAGCTCTAAGAGTTGGAGAGCCTGGCTGGTCTGTTGCTAGCTATGTCTCTACCCAGGAAGGAGACTACCTCTTCCCTGAGTAGATTAAGGGGTACCAACAGGCTTTCTGCCCTTTTCCACAGCCCACCTCCTCCCGCCACGGAGAACGAGAGCGGCCTCTGTTGGGGGCTGGTAGTATTGTGGCCATTGACAAACTTCAGGGACCCAAGATTACCAAAGGCGCATCGGGCAAGAAGAAGGAGAAGGTTTCTCATAATGGGTGGAACTAGGGAGGACAGAAAGGGCCTTTCCTAATTGTGCCTGTCTGTATGTCTGTCCATCCCATGGGAGATTATTTGAAAAGGTAGCAGTTTGGCCTAGCACCCTACCCTGCCTCTGGCAAAACCCCAGAACTTCAAGAGAACTTCAGGGACATCAGCACAATTGGGGAGGTCCCAGACTTTGAGGGACTAAAGAGCCTCCCAGGATCAGGGTTTTGGTTAATGGTTTTCAAGCCAGGTCACTCTTACCCCTACCCAGGAGGGGTGCAAAGCTTGTCAATAGTCAAAAGGACTATTTTCTAATTAATTATTTTCCTAAGAAAAGTGATCTATTTTGGTTTTTATGTGCATGAGCATTCTAAGTCCTAGAATCTATTTCCTTTCATACTAAATAGGAAGTTTCAGAATGTTTACTAAAAGCTGAGTAAAGGGCCTAAAAAAGGTTGGAAACCCCTGATGTAGCTAGAAAGACTGTTGAAGTAGAGTCAATATAGACCTGGGTTGAAAGATGTAATCCTGACCAAGGTTTCTCACTTCTGACCCAGTTTCCTCATTTCTAAAAATGGGGTTGATAGCTCTTACACTACATCCCTCCCAGATCTGTCCTGAGTAAAGTACTTCTTAAGTCTGAAAATGCTATGTAAATGTGAACTTTTATTATTATCTTTCTCCCCAACTCCAGCAGGAAGTAGCCAAGAAAGAGGAGAAGTCTGGGTCTGGGATATCCCCCACACAGAATGCCCCAAAGAAAGAAGATTCTTCCAAGGGTTCTAAAGGGAGTGAGTATCCTGTTCATTCTCCTTGGGATACAGGATGCTTTGGATCTCGTGCCATCACTAGGACCGCACCTCCTGAAGGAAGGATAGGGTGCTCTCCTCCTGTGTGGTCAGGGCTCAATTAGCTCCACATACCAGATGTGGAAAAAACCTTAGAATATCTGATATCATTCACTACAAACAGGGAAACTGACATGTTATGAAGTCATATGATTTAGCATCTCTGCCAGGCCTAGACTTCACTGCTTTCTCAACTATATCTACCTCAGTCTCCACTAGACCTAGTGTGACACTTCTAAGTCCCCTTGTCTTCCCAAAGGGGCAGAAGTAGCTTTCAAGGATCTAGAACTTTACCTCTGACCCCTTCTCCCCACCCATCAGAGGTAACCATCCCAGAACAGAAACCTGGTCGAGGAAAAGGGACCAAGATGGGGCCCAAGGAGAAGCGAAGCACACTTGCGGAATCTGAAGTGGTTCTGAAAAAGGTTGGAAACTGCTTACTATTATTGAGGAGAGGGAGGAATGTATCATCCTTTGGCACCTTATGTAGGTCAGTCAGAACTCCTCTCCCTTCATACCCTCAGCACCTATCAGTGTCTCCCCGCCCCCCACCCTCTCCACTGTCTGTCCCTTATCTGTAGAGACACAAACTAGCCACCAGTCACTTTCCCACTTTCTCCTTCACCACCCCTCTCCCCCCAGCCCATTTCCAGTCTCCCTACCCTTTCACCAGTATTCTTCAGTATCACCTATGTTTCTTTGGCTATGCTCTGTGGATAAAGATGATACACAGTGATCTCCATCACCCCACTAATTCTATTTCAAGACCAGAATTCAATCCCTTCCCCTACCTCTACTAACACAATCTAAATTCTGCCCCTGGTTTTAAGGAGAGGGCACACCATTGTTTGTCTCTGGCTATCCACAGGAGTGTGGAAGGCCATGGAAAGAGCCCTAGCTATCTGCTGGCTCCCTTCTAAATGCCTCACTTTTTTTCTATCCTCTTTCCTAATTCTCTTCCTTGTCACCTCTTCCAATTTCAAGACATTTTTCTGGACTGATTTCCTTTACTGGTTCTGACTCCCCACTGGTCTTCCCATTCCTGATATGCAAAGCTGTTTTGAAAGGCTTGGTAACCTTAACCTCCTTCTGGATTCTCTTGCAGTACAATCTGAACTTCCCAAGGGCAGGGTCCTATAACATTTCCCTTCCTCTAGTTCTCTCCAGCAGTACCAAGGATGAAACTGTGCCCAGACAGGGCAGCTGGAATGGGTGAAAGGACTGTCTGAGCATCCCATCTTTTGCCTCCTGTTTGAACAGATAACTCCTGAGCCCACCGAGATCCTCAATCCTCTTCTAGAGCAGACAGAGCATAAAAATGGGAAGGTTTTCTTGCCAGGAAACAAAGTCCTTATGCACCTCAATCTTATTCGTAAGTATATCTAGCTCTCCTGACTTTCAAAGTAAGAGGTTCAACATCTTTCTCTGGCACCTCAAAGCCCTTTCATCACCAACAAGGACAAAAAATCCTTTCTTCCCCACTCTCTGCCACTCCTGATTCTGGAGTCAACCACCATGAATAACCAGGGTAGTGTGCCATGAGTATAGTGTATGTTTGGATGGAAGAGGATGGATGTGCAGGGAAATAAGGAGAGGGGCCTAGGAATGAATGGGGTAGGTGGACAGTCAGCAGCATAAATTCTTTGGGATTAAGGATGACCCAGGAGCATGAATGAGACCTATGGGAGGAAGTAAGGGCCTAAATTGGGAGTGGCTATCGAGTGAGGCAGCATTGAGACGTTACATTCTCTCTTTGTTTATGCCCTTAGGGAACCGAATCACAGAAATGGGTCTGAGAGGCTTCCTAAGTGCTGTCCGATACCAAGTGAAGCACACCAAACCCAAAACCCCAACAAAGGGCCCATCAGGACTGTTAAAACTGATGCTGGGGGTGAGCATGAATCACTTCCCCTGTGCTGGAACCCTACCCTTGGTGTTAGTCTACTGGGGACCATCTCTCTTCTTTTTCCCAACCCCCCAAGGAAGGACATGCTACTCATGATTCAAGGTCTCCCAATTCATGTCAAGAAGTCCTTCCTGTGACCTAGCTTTCATCATGGATTAGCCCATTTCTACTCACTTTTAAAAATGAAATGGTATCTTCCATAAACAAGTCCCACAAATCCCCTATTGCAGGGCTTCATTCCCGGGAAATATATTGAACTGAGGTTTAACCAGTATTTTTTCTCCTCCCCTTTCTGTATCAGAAAAATTCCTTTCCCCCACAATGTGAGACCTACACCATGATCCAGGATTTGATGCTTCCACGAGAACTCAAGACTAAAAGAGATGAAGAAGGCCCATCTCTCTCTGTTCCCTGAGCCCCTGAGGGGTAAAGGATTAATATCCCAAATCACCTCTGTGTTAATAATAAAATCCTCTTGTATCTTTGTTTTTGAGGCTCTCCAAGCACTTCATTATGGACTTACTTACTCCTCTGGGCCCACTAGGACTTGGGGTAGGACCTACATATGTTATGGAGCTCAGTTTACCTGTAAATTATGGGAGCAGATGCAAACTATGCCATATGAGGACTAGTGGAAGGCTCTGGGGTAGTTTGGAAGAGAAAATGTAAGGAGGATATGATAGCTGTCTTTAAGGACTTGAAGGGGTGTCACATGGGAGAGGAATCAGATATATATTCTGCTTGGCCCCAAAACAGAAAGAAAAACTTCTCAACAATTAGAAATGTCCAAACAACGAAAGCCATCCAAAGTGGAATGGGCTACCTCATAAAGCAGTGAGGATCTTCGAGCATAGGCTGGTGGTGATGCTGCAGGGATTCCTGTTCAGGTCTAGGCTGAAACAGACCATCCAGATTCTAGAGACAGATGATCCCTATGGACTCTCTCAGTCCAATTCGGAACACAGCCCATATTGTCTGCTCCTATCCTACCCCTGATCATGGAAATGTTTACTTCTGCTCACAGGAGAAGCCTCCATTCCATAAGCCATGATGGCAAGATTGCTGGCCCCTGGTTTAGAGGGCCAGAAGCTCTGGCATCTTTATTTATGGAGGCTTTGCTGACAGTGCTCACAGAAAAGGAGTCTAGGAGTTTGAATACCCTACTTAGGAGTGAATTCTCAGAAGAAAAGTGATTCAGAAGCAGGAAAGGCTCCATCTCAAAGCCACCTTCTGCAATTCAATAAGTACTTACCACCAAGTACCTACTATGTGTCAGGCATTGTCCCAGGGATAGGAAAACAAAGCTGACCCTGCCCTTGGGGAGGGCATTCTCCCAGAGCAAAAAAAGAGGTGCACAGGTAAGAATGTATAAAAACTACACAGGTACTTTTTTTTTGAGGGGGGAGGGTGAGTATCGGGTAATATCCAGACATTGTTGGGTCTCAGTATTATCTGTAAAATGATCATGCTACATGAGGATTAGTTGAAGACTGGAGATGTGTAGCTTGCAAGAGAAAATTTAAGAGGGAGATGATAAAACACATGAAGATATGATGGTCTTTAAGAATTTGAAGGATTGTCACATGGAAGAGGAATTAGATATATTCTAGAGGTGAAGGTCACCAACAAATGGGGAGATCAAGAAAGGCATCTGCTAGAAGGTGGCACCCAAAATGTGGAATCAAGAAAGGAGTCTTAAAGGAAGCACCTGAATTGTGCTTTGAAGGAAGCCAATGATCCAACAAAGTAGGGGTGAGAAGGAAGAGCATGTCAGGAAAGAGCAACAGAAAGTGGGTGTAAAAGGCAGAGAGGCTGTGGGAATGTCACATACAAGGAAGAGAGAGTTGGGCAGTTGGGCTCAAATGCCAGAATGTGTCAGGGAGAGAACAGGGTTTGTCTGGAAAGAAAAGTCAGAGCTAGATGATGAAGGGTCCCCATCTAGCTATCTTGCTAGATACTCTACAGGCTGAATCCACCTGGAAATGTCTGTCCCAGCCTCCCATTTCCCTGTTCCTCCCTTTTCAACTCTCCCACTCTTGTACAAGTTCTGGAGTTGACTTCCCTGCCTGTGCTTCTTCCAGTTTCTCTCAGCACTGACATCTAGAACTGTCTAGATGGATCACATAGAATCTATGTGCCTTTTCTCCCAATAAAACTGAGAAAAGCCCTATGGTGATCAACAGTGTATTTTCACCAGGTGTCACCCCAAAGCCCAGGAAGCACTGGTGATAGGCATATTCACTAACCTGAAAAAGTTGTAGTTCTATGGAATGATGAGTTCTTCCCACTCAACTTACCTATGGACTCTGGAGCCATCTCCCAACTCTCCATGCCAACAATTCTTAAAATTCTTCCTTAGACAAGAACCTTTACTTGGCCTGCCACCAAGCCTGGGAGAGCAGTCCCCTAGCTTTGCTCCATTCTATGAGTTTACTCCTGGTGGAGTAAATTAAAGGCCAAAGTCTTTAATACCTGGATCTACTCTCTTAGCCAACTTTGTTTTCCACCACTCCCTAATATGCTTCTGCTCTGATCAGTCTAACAGTTCCACAATGCTCCCCACCCTCTTTCATCCTCTTTGGGCATCTATATCTAGCAATCCTTCGAGGCTCTACTCTCTCCCTTTTATAGAATCATGGATCTTTAGAGATGGAAGGTAGCTCAGAGGGCATTTAGAACAATTCCCTTTCTAAGGGCCAAAGAGAGAAGTAGTAAAAAATTAGTGGAGCTAACACTAAAACCTAACTCCCAAATTCAGGGCTCTACAGGCAGATGAATTTGTTTAAAACACTTTACACATCATGTCCCCTATTCTCCACTGCCTACAGGACACAGTTTCAAGGCTGCTCACCTCTCCAACCTATTCTTTAGCATGGTATGGAAAGTGCACTGGGCCAGGAGTCAGGTTGTCCTGGTCCTGTCATTCACTATTTGTGAGTACTCTTGGATTAATCTCCGAGTTTCAATTTCATCTTCTGTAAAATGGGATTCATATCTGTAGTAGCCAAGGCTCAAATGAGGTCATGTTTGTAAAATGCTTTACTAAGGCGCAATGTAAATTTCAGTTACTGTAGCCCACCTCAAGTTTTCTTTTATGAAGCCCTCCTCCAATTATTTCAGCCCAAGTTAATCATTCCCCTCACAGTGAAAGTCAAGACCAGCCAGTCTAGCTTCCTTCTGTCTTGTTTTACGGCAGGGAAAAGGCCAACACATAAGCCAGGACATTGGGTGACAGAGTAGATGCTAATCACATGCTCATGGGGGGATCATTTTATTGAGTTCACTATCTATGGTTTTATAAACTCATCACCAAGCTGGCCTCAGGGTGATTAATCCTATGTAGGAAATTTGGAGAGACTTCAATCTGCATTTCTGGAGGTAGTCAACAAACTTTAAACCTTAGCGCCTGAAATATATCCTGACTCTTTGGTTTGCCTGTGCACATTGTGAGCTGTGTCTGTGTAAGACCCAGATCTATTTATATGAGGTTCTTAGATGAAAATGGTGATTTAAGAACAGGCACTTGGGCAGGAGGTCCTCCTGTTGGTGAGGCCCTCCCCACTGCCTTCCCAGGAAAAGCCTACTCCAAGAATCACACACCACCACAGCAGAAGAATATTTAAGTTTTCTTAAAAAAAAAAAATCTTAACCATAAAAGGAAAATAAAAGATTATACATCATTTTTAACAGCAGTCATTTCCATATCTATATTTTATATATTATATATATATTTATATTATATATATTATGTATATATATACACCTAGCACAGTGTGTATATTCTATTACTCTTTAAGGGAAGGACAGCTATTGTGGGGACTAATGGGAAGATGCCTTTCAGGGGCAGGTTCTGGGCATGGCAGGGGTTCCAGCTCTCAGTGTCCCTGCCCATGGGACTCAGTTTTCAGCTCTATTCCTAATGTGTTGTTTTCCTTTGTAGGTGTGGGAGTTAATAGAGATGGGGTGAGGGATTCAACAACTGGCTGTTTAATACCAGATTCCCAAAGAAGCTCTCCTTGGCTTCAGGAGAGCAGGTAAGAAAAACTGGGAGGGAAGAGAGAGCAACAGGCCACAAGTACCAGGGATCTTTGGAGGAGGAGTCTGAAGCTGGGAGCCCTGTTTCTCACAGTTACTCACAGAGGGAAACATTTTGCTCCCCTCAACATGTCTAGAGGAACATGGGATAATCTATACTGGCTCTTCCTCAGGAGCCCTGGCCCATTCCCTCATCTCACAGCTAAGTTAGGAACTGGGGAAGAGGTTATTTACTAGTCTATACTGAATGATGTCTCCCTCTGCCCCTGGTACTCCTATTCAGAGCTGCCTCCAGTCTTTCCCCAACCCATCTCAGGGGCAGAGGCCTAAGAAGAAAGTTATTTACAAGAGCAAAGACGCACATACAATACATACATATTTATAGAAAACCAAAATGGCAAAGGGAAGGGAGTGGAGGTGCCTAAACTCCCTGCCTTGGGATCATATGAGGAAAGGGATAGGGGTGGAGAAAGTGCATTTATACAGACGACTCCATCTCTCGTTCAAACGTACAGATGTGATAGTGAAGTCTGCAAGGTGTATACACATATACACATATGTGTATATACACATATTCGAGAAAGGAAAGGGGGCCTCTCAGATGCAATCAGCATGCACAGAGGAGACTTGAGGCTCTAGTAGGGGGAAGAAGACAGCAAACTTGACTGAGATTTGAATGGAAAAAGCAACATGCGTGGAGCCAGGCCTTTGGCTCCCCTTCAGACCTGGCTTAGATTCCAGTCCTCCCCAAAGAAGGGAGGTTTGGGGTCTTCCCTCCTGTGTCCCCTGCCCTGGGGCAGTCCCTGAGGAGGTAGGGAGCCAGGAAGTCTTGGGGGTTTCCATGATTAAAGTCCCAGTGAAATGGCTGTGTCGGCTGGACTGTCTTCTAGGCTGTCAGAGCCTGCAGAATAGAGTGGGAAGGAAGAGAGAGAAGAGTTGGGTATAGAGGCAGGGACAGAAGGCTGTGAGAGAGATTGTTTGTCACTACAGACAACTCTAGAGAATCCCAGGAATTGTAAAGTACAGCCTCCTCAGTCTTATACATGCTTCACAAGAAGCAATCCTACTCTCTCTCCTTGACAGACAAGCCAAATGAAATTCCCAACTTCTCTGTTTGAACATCAAATGGGGAGGGAATGTCTCTGCTATCACCTTTGGAGATAAGGCTGTGAGTCTTTCAGGCTTATCTCCATGGCAAAGAGCAAAGGGTGGGTTCACTAAAAGTTTCCAACATCATGGTCTGTAGCTCTGGGAATGAACTGGGTATCTATCTCCAAAAGAGAAAGCAGAAGCCTCTCCCATTCATATCCCTGTTCTTCTTTGCAAATATCCCAGATGTTTTCTTTCTGCCTAGTGCTATTTCTCAGCCAGGGCGACATCTTGGGGAAGATGGGAAGTCATCTTTACTCACCAGCCTCAGGGCCTGGTCCTTGCTCATGACTGTCCTTGGAGGATGAAGAGAAGGGTTCCTTGGCTGGGGGTGAAGGGGAGCTCTCGGGCCACCTAACTGCCTCTGAGTTAAGACCACCCACAGGCGTTGTACCACCAGATGACTCTGCCCCCAAGGACTTGAGCAGCTCCTGGTGGGCTGTCTCCATATCCTAAAAGAAATGTTTGTAGTAGGGTGGAGTAAATGATACTGCTCAGACACCTTCTACCCACTGACCCCTTAGAGAAAGAGAGTAGCTGTGAGTCTGCTGGGGTCCAGAAGGAAAAGCCTTATGACGGCATCCAAGTAATCCCTCTCACCTTAAGCCTGTTGAGTTTTAGTGTGAGTTGCTCAATGGTCCGGAAGATCATGCCCACATCCCTGAGGGCTAGACTAGAGGCTGTACGCTGACTCCTTCTCTCATCTCCACTGCCTCCCTGGTGCTCAGGCTCTGCTGGGGAGCTATTGGGGGCATCTTGCTGAGAGAAGCTCCTGGCTATGTCTGGTGGGTCTGTGTTTGACTCTGGGGGTCCAGTTGGCATGCTGACATAAAAACAGTTTCCTGTTTCCCATGGCAAAAGGCAGAGAGATAAATTATCAGACAGGAGTACAGAGTGAGTGGAAAGCCATGCTTTCCCTCCCCATTTCCTCTGTACAAAGATAGGCTGAGAGAAGCAAAATAACATGCCTAACTAATATTCCCTCTAATATAGCTAAAAACTGGGGCTTTAAGCAGTTTCCCAAAGTCAGGCTCCTTGTAGACACAGTACAGAAGAAAGTGGACAACTTGACTGCTTCTTGCACAATACCTTTCAAATACCCTTCCACAGAGCACTTCATACCTTGTGCATTATCAGTACATTATCATGGGGCTCCTGTGGATAAGTTTATATTCTCTACTTTCAAAACAAACAAAATAAATTCTCTGTTTTCATGTAACTCATTCTGTACTAAACCCAACCTATGGAAGGAATAGTGTCTTGGAAGGGTTGGTTGATGCCTGAAGTGAGAGTAAGATGTAAGGGGAAAAAAAAAAGGTTGCAGATCATCTCAACTGGAGAGATAAGGAAGCAATGCTTTGAGGGGTGACGGCCTGAGTTGGGCCAGGCCACTGAGGAAGTAAGTTGGTTTAAAACCTGAAAGAAAAACAAGACAACAGTCCTTTCTAGCTGGCTTTGCTTCAGAAGAATAACATTTGTACTCCTTCTCTTGTTTCCTCTACATCCTAGCAGCGGTAGGTTGGTCCAAAATTTCACAAAAGGGACCTGAGACAGAGGAAAGGGTCTGGAGAGCAACTTTCTACCCTCAGTACCTGTGGCCCTTTAACCAGACTGTTTTAATGGTGGTGAGAAGGAATAGGGAATGCATGGCTCCAGTTAGCTAGGGTGTCAAGGTACAAGGATAAAAGTTCATGCTGGTATTCTCTCCACACCTCCCTTTTCTGGACACTATCTAGCTGGGACTTCTTTTGTCTATAAAGATTACTGGCTTTAGATGTGTAGCTTTTCAAAAGTGGAGGTATGGGCCAAAAGTCAGCATATCCATCCCTCTTCACCCATATCATTATATGCCACAAAGTTGGTGGCTAGGATTTAACTGGATCTAAAAGGTTGGCTTGAAGAATTAATTCATACAGTAGTTCCTTACTCCCACCTGGCTTTCCTTGCCGGCTTTGAACTTTTGCCCTTACTCAGTTTTCCCTACCCCTTTTGCAGCTCCCAAGAGAATCCCATATGTTACCCGCGGCATTAGGTCCGCCTCCAGCTTCTGGTGGCTCAGTTTCTGATTTGCCACACTCTGGCAATGTAGGGACAGCATTGCTGCCTGCCACCTCAGCTGCACCACCACCACCATGGAGGAAACAGAGAAAGGAAAGTGGGGGGGAGGGGGGAGGGGAAGGGAAGGGAAGAGAGAAGGAAGGCGAGGAAGAGAAGGAGAGGAGGATGGGAGGAGAAAGGGAAGAAAGAGGGAGAGATAGAGATATATAGAAAGACAGAGAGAACAAAGGAGGTGGGAGAAAAAAAAGAGGAAAAAAGTTAAGAAAGAACAAAGTAAACATGAGATCATACATGATTATACCCCAGGGAATTGGAGAGAACTTTCTATTGATTCACCGAAAAAGAAAGTATGAAGACTGTCAGTTCCCAGAGACCACAGAGAAAAAAATATGAATCCTAGGTGAATAAATATGAAATCCTAATGGAGAGGGAGTTGGGCTAGTCTTGATAATCAAACTGATGGAAGATTACGACAAAATGAAAACCTGGCATCTCCCTCCCAGTACCTCTGCCTGTCTAGGATCCTGGAGTGGCCATGTCATCACTGCCTCTCATTCCAGACCCAAACCCTGCAGTGTGGTGCTTCTATTAACAATCTGCCTCCCTTATGTTATTCATCTCATCCTGAGACCATCTCAGAGGTGGTAGTCCTGAATCCTATCTTCCTAAGCCTTTGAAAATCCACTCCTTTCCTCCCCTAACCTCTCAGATTTCCTTTCCAACCCTGTTCTATATTCCTCCATTGAACTGACCTCTAAACCCCTTCTCTTCCAACGTCCTGTAAGCCTGCTAACAGCCCCCACACCCCCCTGCCCTACTGAGCTCTAGTTGAAAGGTTTGTTCTCTTGCTTGTCGTATCCTATCTTCCCCCTCAGAAAAGGGATCCCCAGAGGACAACAGTATCTATCAGAAACAGCATTCTGTGAGGGCAAAGTCCATTTCTCCCAATAGGCTGGAAGCAGGTGAGGACTGAAGCCACATTTCCTCCATTAAACTTGGGGATGCCAAATGACAGAGATCTTTTCCAACTTCTGAGTCTCCCTTCATCATCTAGTATAGCACACAGGGTGCTCATGAGCAGTGGGCAGGGAAAGGGAAAATGACAGTAGTCTTTTGGGAAATCTTTCAAATCCAGTTAATGTAAGCATTTATCTTTGAGTGCACTCATGTGTAAGGAGTGGTCTCAGGTGCTTTCAGGTTGTCTGTTTCTCTGACTCCTTAATTTAGAGTTACCTTTTTTGTTTTGTTTACCTTTCCTTACTACTTTGTAAGCTCCAACAGCCTCTGTATTAAGAGGCTCTTCAGTCATGTCTCTGTCCAGTTCTGGATGCTCCCAGATTCCAGAGTTTCTGGCTCTTGGGGGCAGGTGCTCTAGGGAGCTCAAGGCTGCATCATCTAACTCCCCTGGCTCTAGCTCCAGTTGACTAGTCGTCTGTTCAGAGGGTGCAAGGTCATTTCCCTCCATCCTGACTGGCAGCTGCCCAGGGGAACCTGGGTCCCAGGGGTGGGAGGTGATTCCGATGACAGATGGTGTAGGTGTGAGGTCATCCTCTGGCTCCACAGTAGCTCTGGACTCTATCGTATGACCAGGCAAAAGGCTCCACAGGATCAGGTGTCGAAGATTCTCCACTGGAGGGGGAAAACAGAGTTGTGGCTTTTGGAAAACTCCCCTTACTCCCTCCCTCTTTCCTATCCAGATGCCTTCTGCAAATAGACTGGCAAATTCTTTGATAACTGGACAACAGGTGGAACTAGAGATCAGGGGAAATTGTCCTTCTTAGATTAGTAGCATTATAAGTAGATCTCAGATGGAGATGGAGCACCTTGATCCAGCCGAATCCTGGAACAGCAGTAATTTTGCCACAGGCCCTCCCAAGTTACTCTGGGAATTAAGGTAGGGGTAGGTGGGAAAGAAAAAGGATCCTATAGCTCTATAGGAATCTCCAAACCCCACTTAAGCCATAAGAATGTCACTTCTATACTGCGAGCAAGACCCTTCCATGAGCCTAACCCTGACAGAAGATCTAGCCTTTAAGACAGAGGTGAAATGTGTGAAAAGGGATCAGAAGTGAGGGTGAGTCCTAGACCCCATGATCTTAGGTCTGCCGTGCAACCAGAATCAAAAGAAATAAAACTTAGAAAGGGACTAGGTGGTCATCAAGCAGGGGGTAGGGGGTGGGGACAGGGCCCCTTGCTCACACACCATCTTCCAGGGCAGAGTCAGCCAATCCCTCCATGAACAATGGGCCAGGTAGGGGCAGATGGACAGCACCTCTTGTTCTGATGCCCAAGCCCCCTCCACCCAGGGATGAGGCGGATGCTGGGGCAACCAACTCTTCCTCACTGCCCTCCTGTTCTGGTTCTTCCAACAATGCTTGATGTTTCCCATTAACCCACTGCTGGGACCTATCACCTAACAGGAGTAAGGAAGAAGAATATTAAGAGGGGGAAAGAAAGCAGTCTATTCTAGATGTGAGCATGTTCATGCTCTTAGCCCACCCCTTGCCCATTCTCCTCCAGCATCATCTCCTGAGCCTATTCAAACATCCCACAAACCAAGGAAGAAATTTAAATATGAAAAGTCAACTACCTGGGGTGAGGTGAGGTCTATGGAGATGCTGCCCATCTCCCCAGGGATCAAGATACTATCAAAGGATGCCAGGGGGTAGAGGAGAAACCAAATGAATTGCTTTAGCTTCTCTCAGTTCCAGGATTCTATTTTTTTTTCTGCTGAGGTTAATTCCTAAATGGGGAATCTGTGGCTTCACCCCTAACCCCAAATCTCATCCCATTAATTTTATCTTTTGTCCTCATTCTCCTATAGCCCTTACTCTCTAGGTCTGGGTCCTCCATCACATCATACCTGGAGATGGCAACAACCTCCTTGGGACCTTCAGAAATCATGTGGACCAACCTCACCAATTATAAATGAAGTAACTGAAGTCCAGAGGTTTCATAACTTGCCCAAGGCCCACACAGCTAATAAGTAACAGCAAAGATGTGATTGTAGGCCCTCTAACCCACTATACAGTACTGTCTTCTAACCTTCAGTCTTTACATTCCTCCTCTGTACTCAGCAACTGAGAACTGTGGCCTCCAGGATCACTAGGATCTTTCTTCCAGGCTACTAACAACCCTTGGTGATATCAATGCTCCCCAGGGATTTGAGTCTCTTTCCTTCCTTGCTCCACCTCTAAGTACCCTTTGTCTCTTGGGGAAATTGAACTGGAGTCTGTTCCAGTAGGAAAACCTTATCCATCTCTATCCTCTAAATGTAACTCTTCCTCCTCTAAGCCCATTGAAAAACAAAACAAAACCAACTGATAACCTTTTGGGGGATACTTTTTATTTTTATATCACTTGATTCCCCACCCCCTGCTCATCCCTCACCAGTGAACATTTCATTGTCACAAAGAAAAAAATAAACAAAACATCTGATAGAATGATTTGCTTGGAAGTGATTATAATCTTCCCCAGTAACAACTAGATTTGTAACCCTGGAATCATCTTCCTCACCAATGCCATCTTGAATCTATTCTCCTCTTTCCATTCACAACCACTGCCCTAGCTCATCTTTTGACTAGACTATTTGCTCCAGTCACACAATTCATTTCACTACTTCTGTAGGGTCTCTCTCCTCTCCAGGCCATTCTCCAAACAGATGCCAAATTGATTTTCCTAAAACACAGCTCTGGTCATGTTACTCCCCACCTTCTGAAAAAATCTTCAGAGACTCCCTTCTGTGATTAAACACAAAACTCTTTTCCAGATATTTAAAGTTCTCAATAGTATTCCTACTATACTTCTGAGGTTTACCCCATTTTTCTTCACTTAAAACTCTGTTCCTCTCAACCCCTTCCAAACATCTTGATGTCTATTTCTCTAGATGATCTTAATCATTACCCTTAGGCAGATTTCAGAGGAGCAAGACTGAACAATCTTCTTTACACAGATAGAGAGACATTTTACCTTTAGGCAGTAGTTCACCTTCTGGTTGACAGTCATTTCCTTGGGATACTTCTGAGTCAGTTAGCCCCAAGCTGAGGAAAGAAAAAGCCTATGGTGAGACAAATACTGAGAGTGCTACCAGCTACCATGAAATCCCATCTCATCACCACTAAGCAGAGAGAATGTAATGAACATTTCCTCTTGGGAACCCTGGATCCTATCTTCTATACATTCAGCATGGGGGCAAGAATGAGGAGATGAGGGACAAAGGAGAGCCAAGTTTGTGTATTCAGCTGCATTAGGACAAAGCCTTGGAGGAGAGAGAGCATCGAAGCTTTTACTAGTCCTCTATTCCCACCCAGCTTACTGCCACTCTATCCAAGACAGCAAAATATGGAGACTGCGGGGATTATTTCCACCTGCCTGAGCCTAGGGTTATCCCTTTTCTTCTTCTGATACTTCCCTCCTGGGATTATTTATCTCCTGTGTGTTCAGATGCCACTAGCAAGGTTCAAAGCAACTCCAAGTCAAAACCCATGTGTCTTAGGGATTTGGCTCCTGGGGTCCTCAAGGAGGGTTGATTACCTTGTGGGTGTGGAGCTGTGTTGAGATGGCTGCTGGGGTGCTGTCTGAGAAAGGTGGACAGGATTTGGTACAATGCCAGGGTTCCTGGTGGCATTCTGCACTGCACCGTCTAGAAGTTCCATCCACCTATTACTCAGTAAAAGGAGATAACAACAGTGAGAGTAGAGATTGCATACCTCTGTAACCTTGCATCCCTGGCCTCCCTCTCTATAAGCACCTTAACCAACTACTGGGCTTAGTTGGAAAAGAGTAACCAATCTGCTCTAGTTATTGCTATTCCCTAAAGGGCTCAATTCCAAGACCCTGGGGCACTCTGGGAGTCAGCATAAAAGCTAAACAACCTGGGAACAGTGATGCCTTTAAGATGATTGTAGGGAAAAGAAAATAGAAGCTGGGGATGGGGTAGCATGGAGAATAAAGATGGAAAAGCAGGAGATTCTAAGGTTAAGGTGTTTTTTTCCCCACCATCTGGCTCCTCCTGGGCCCACCCCCCATTTTCCACCTCTGTGATTGGCTTTAGGAGCCAGCTTTTCTCCTGGGTCTCACTGAACTCCTGCTCCCCAGGCTCTCTTGGAGAGCTGGCTAAGCTAGGGCAGAGTTCTTTGCTTAGCCCTGCCCCCTTCAGGTTTTTGACCTAACTCCTGCCTTACCCACACCCAAACTCAAGGAGAGGGGGAAAATGTGAAACCCATCCTTCTCACATGTTTTTATCCAATGACGTCAATGCAACCAACTCATAAATCTGGGGGGGACCCAGCTCGGAGGTGCAGATAATGAAGAAGGCCCTTTTGTCTGTATAAGGAGAGAGGGGAGAGTCAAAGAATGGCAGCATCTTTGCTATCAGTCTGGCTAGTGAGAAAGTGAAGTTAGTGAAGCCCTAATCTGACCTAGACCCCAGAAAATGGCCTAAAATATAGCCCCAAACTGACCAATGAATGTTTAGGGTCACCAGATTTCCTTCTTGCAGTCAACTTTCACAGGGTATAAGGCAAGGAATCAAATTAGCCTCAGCCTTGAAACACCTTTTCCTCATCTAAGGATGTGTACCAGGACTTCATTCCCATTTTTACTGGCTCTTTGTCTAGCTTTTGCCCAGTCCATCCATTTTTCCAATTCTTCCTTTCAAACTCTTCTCTGCCAGATCTCTGTAAGACTGTTCCAAATTCCCTACTGTAGGATGTCTTCCTAGAATCTGAAACAGCAACCTCAGATGAGCTCCTCCCTAGCAGTGCTGATAGAGGATATTCTTGTCGTAGCATGTGTGTGTGTGTGTGTGTTTGTGTGTGTGTGTGTTTGTGTGTCTGTGTGTGTGTGTGTCTTCACCTATATCTGCCTGTCTTCTCTCAGTAGCTACCCCTCAGACACTAGTAGGTCTCTGCTCAAAGAGGCCTCCCAAGACAGTGAAAAACAGCACAGCAACACTCAATGAACCACAACTGACTTCTACAGGGAGTAAAAAATGTCAATGTGGTATCGATAGTGGGTGCCATTGGTGATGATTTTTTCTAAAAAAATACCTGGCCCAAGCCCACAGGGTCAAACACAGCCTCCAACACTCCCCAGGGGGCCTGAACAAGATTAAAATGAACTGAGAAATGTTTTAACAAAATAAATAAAAACACAATAAAACATAGAGTACATTACAACTTAAAACTAAATCAGTAGGTGATCCACAAGGATCCTTCCTTATGAACTAATGGTTCATGTTTCTATGTTGAGTTTGACCTCACTGGCCAATGCCTGCACTGAGGGAGGAGAAGAGTGTACCTGTGGCCACGGAGCGGATGAGTACAGCATTGAGCTTCAGCACAGGGCTGAATGTCTGCTTGTTGTCCGAGGAGCCCAAGGAGGTCTTGCTGTGACATTTGAGGAGCAGCTTCTCATCCTGCTTTTGTAGCAGTACCAGCAGGTCCTCCAGGAGCAGTACATGAAGGTCTTGGGTGGGAAGGGGCAGCAGAGAATATACATAATGAATCTTAATTTTTCTCAATTTTCCCACCTCAGGATAACAGGTCAGCACTAACTCTAATATGAAGTTCTTGAAATGGATCAATCTATTTACCTACCTACACATCTATCATCTACTTTTTATCTATCAACCACATATGTATCTATCCCCATCCGTGTATCATCTATGTATCTGTCAATCTATCTGTATGTGTATAGATATGTATGTGTGTATACATACACAGACATACACACATTTACATAGGGTCTTAAGGTTTGCAAAGGACTAAACACATTATTCATTAGATTTATTTCCTGGGGTCCTATGGGTCAACACTTCCATTCACCTCAGCCTCAGTCTTTATCCCTCCTATGAAGGCCCAGGCACTGCCTGGTGATCCAACTTTAGTTTGGTCATAGAAGTTCCCCTCTCCTAGCTTTGGTCAAAACACCCATGTCCAGAGGCACTGGAGGAGTCAGATGAATTGGCTGCTCCAACCCATATTTCCCACACATTTCCACCTGACCTTAGGCCACTTAATTCATACCCACAGTCTTGTCTTTGCTTATCCTCCATGTCAGAGGGCCTTCATGAATCATCCTCCTTGTTGTGAGGTCCAGACTCTGTTGGAAGGGAAGGGGGCAGAGAAGAGACCAATGATACTATGGCTGGGGATTATTCTTAATTCATACTTTCCCTACACATTAGCTTCAAACAGGCTGTTGACATCACTGCCTGCTACCAGGTCCTCAATTTCCCCTCCAAGGACATCCTCCTTCTCCTCTTCTCTCAAGTTCATTCTACTCCTCAACTCCCCTCTCCCTCCTGAAATCCCACTAACTAGAAAAAACTTTCTTGGACTGATTTCGTTGGTCTTGTTCTGCCTCCACCTCCACCCCCGATCAATACCTAGAACTCTGGCTGGTGAACACACCTGTGTCCATATTCCTTTGCAGACTATGCTGGGGCTCATAGATCTTCCTTATCTGAGGCATCCCCTTAATGTCCCAGAGAGTGGTATCTTTTCAGGGGTGGTGACCAGGAGAGGGCAGGGACTGCTTCTACCTTCCACTTCATACCTTGAACTCTGCTGCCAGAGGATTGCTGGCCCTTTCCAGCGAAGTGGTGTCCAAGCGCTTCTGGTAGCTCTCTAGCCGGTGTCGGTTCTCCGTCTGCTTCACTGCCTCATTCACATATTTAAGAATCTCACGGCACTGATCCCGGGCCCGACACAGCTTCTTATATTCGGAAGTACTGCCTGTTAACATAGGATAAGAGTAAAAATTTTTATAGATCAGTCTCCAGAGGCAGCTGGTGATGCAATAGATAAAGAGTCAGGGCTTGGAGTCAAGAAGACCTGAATTCAAATTAAGGTTCAGACACTTACTAATTGTGTGACTCCGGCCAAGTCACTTAATCTCTGGCTGCCTTAGTTTCCTCAATTGTAAAATGGGGATTAAAAAAAAGCACCTATCTTCCCCTGGTTGTTGTGAGGATCAAATGAGAAAATGTTTACAAAAAGTGACTAGCACAGCACAGTGCCTGGAATATCATATGTGCAATAGAAATATTTCTTTCCTTCCTTTTTCCTTCTAGTGGTATCTAAACACAGCCAAATATTATTCAACCACTCATTTTCCTGAACATAGATATATCTTTTCATTTCCTTGGGGTTGATATTGGATATCAGATCTGTGTCATCTGGTCCCAAATACCTGAAATAAAAGGGTTAACTGAGTTTATTCTCAGGGTTCAGGTCTGGGGACCCTGAAAGTCCTTGCCTAGGAGCCAAATAAAAAATACAAATTCATTGGTAGGGACGGAGGTGGGAAGAGACAGAAGGAGTTAAGGGGACATTGGTGAGGAAAAGGAAAAGGTCTAAAACAAAAAGGGGAAAGAACCTAGGTAACAAAGCAGGACATTGAAGGCAGATGAGTGGGGTGGTGACCAGAGTATGGCAGGGACTGCTTCTAACTTCCTTCTACTACCATAAACTGTCACATCTAGAAAAATATGGCCAAGTGAGACAGCACCTATATTCCTAAGTCTAATGCCTCAGATGCAAAATAGCTATATGATATTCAAAGGAGAATAAGGTCCTAGGGATAGCAGTGAGACTAACCATGTGTTTGAAGCCATATTTGTCTTCTACTAATCCAAAACTATATCGCACTTTATGTTTCAAAGTACTTTCACTTTCTTAATTTCATTTTTGTCCTCAAAATAACCTTCCAATACAAACAGGAAAGTTACTGTCATTCTGATTTTACAGGTTAAAAAAACAAAACAAAACATGTCCATGTCTTGTAAAAGGTAAGTTGGCAAAGCTGACAAAAGATGGGAGAAGTTAATCCTGCTGGATCATGTGAAGATGAGCACCCTTGTGCTGGTACATTGTTTGGGAGAGTGATACAGTAGTACAATCATTTTGGAAAGCAATCTGGAATTGTGAAAATAAGTGACTACATGTCCATATCCTTTGACCCAAAGATTTCCCTCCTAGTCATATGCTCCAAGGAGGTCACTGATACAGAGAAAAGTGTCGATACACACCAAAATATTTACTGAGCATTCTTTGTGATAGCGAAGAACTAAAAATAAAATAGAGGCACATTGACTAGGGATGGCTATGCAAATTATGGTTCCTGAATGTAATGGCATGTGACTGTGCTAGAAGAAATAGTAAATATCATAGATACAGAGAAGTATGGAGAGACTTCCATGAAATGATGCTGAGTAAAGTAATGAGAGCCAAGAAAACAATTTATACAATGACTATAACAATGTACTACAAAATAATCAAAAGTGAATATTACAAAGTTACAAAGAACATGTATGACCCCAGAGAAGAGATATGACAAGGTAGCTCTATCTACTCTTTACTGAGGTGAAAAGTCCATAGGTATGAAACACTGTACACATTTTCAGATTTTTTCTATGTATTAAGCTGATTTTTTTCTTCTCTTTTTCTTTTATAAAAAAATTCTCTGTTAAAAAATATTCTTTGTTATATGTAATGGGTCTTTGGGAGAGGAAGGAATAGAGGGGAAAATTCAGTTGATTTAAAACTAAAAGATATTAATAAAATTATCTTTAAAAAAAAGTGGAGCTGGGACTCACACCCACACCTGACACCTTAGTGAGTCACCTTCCGTCTCCAGCAGACCGATGCGCTCCCCCCCGCTTGATGCCACATTCCTACCGTCTGTGTGCTTGATGATGTTCTCCAGCAGCAGTGGATACTTGGTGAGACGTTGCATCTCTGAGATGATGAGGTCCTTGAGCTGGAGGCGCCGGCACTGGGGATTGCTCTCAGCCTCCTGGGTAGGAAGAATGAGTAAGGAGGAGTTTGAGTCATGGTAGGGAAAAAGAAGGGAGATTTGGAATACCATCAAGGCAGAGACAGGTAGGGGCAAGTGTTTAAGCCACTAAGTAAGACTTGTAGCTCCTCTCCTGAAACAGCCCTCAGAAAGTGACCTAAAGGGAGTACTGAGGAGCTTCCCAGAGTGAAGGAAAATGATGAGTCTTAGAAGTTCTGCTATGCAGAAGGAAAGCCTTCTTTTCAATGAGGTATGAAATGGCTTGAGGACAAGAGACAGCTAAGGAGATGATAGGCAGAAGAGGGATGGACACAAGGCAATACCTGCATGAAGAGTTGGAAGCGGCTCTCCTTACGCTGTTTGGTCTTGATCAGTTCCAGTGCAATTGACTGATAAGAACAGAACTGTGCTGCTACCTGCTGGAGCTCCTCTCTGGCTGCACCATCAAACTGAGGGGACACAATGAGCATCCAGCTAGTCCTGACACTCCAGGTCCTCTCAAGAGCCCTTCCTCCTCCCACACATCAGGACCTCACTTTTTGTCTGGGCCTCCCAGCAGTGCTTCCCATCCCCAAACATGTTTGGAAAGGGATATTGGGGCCATACCCTGGCCAGCATAAGGTCACTGATCTCCTTGATAACAGGGCCCTCCTCCCGGAGCTTCTTCATAGCCTCACACCAAGAATCTGGGGAGAAAGGGGAGAGAAAATACAAATTCACACAAGGCCCTGCTTTCATTGCCAGACTCTGTATACCAAAGAGAAGGGAGAATGGAGTACTCAAAAGTAAGAGATTTGGAATATGGGGAATCAAGGCAGAAGAACCTGGTTTGAGGAGTAAAAGGTGAACAAGGTCAAGAGGTGGTGGTACTGTGGAGCTAAGGGGCAGCACTAGGAGGTTACCAAAAGGCAGGGGCCTTAAGAGCTGGGCTACTTACTATGAATTTCAATAAGTTCGGGCAAGTTAGGGAAAAGGCGGGCCAGCTCCTCCCGTGGCATCAAGTTCTCCTTCTTCATGCGTTGGTAGAAAATCAAGTCCAAGACTCGTAGAGTCCGAAGATGGGATGCCTCTGTCACAAACAGCTCTGTGCCAGGAGAGAGATGAAGTCACCTCAGGCTTTGGAATCACAACTCCCTGATTCCCTACACTTAGGGAAAAAGTACTAGTTCCAAATCCCAACTCTTTTTTCCTTATCAGAAGGCCTGATTTTCTATATCTTTGATTCACAAATTTTTATGCTAACATCAGGATCATATAGTCCAACCTCCTTTAACAAATAAGGAAATTTAGCTACAGACAGAGGAAGTGATTTCCAACCTCCTTTAACAAATAAGGAAATTTAGCTACAGACAGAGGAAGTGATTTGTCCATAGTCACCTAACTAAGAATGGGATTCAATTCTTCTGACCCCTCATTCAGGGAATTTCCCATTATACGTCACTGCCTCCTTCTGGTTCTGGCATGGACCTCCAACCTCCAGAGGTTACCAAGAGACTTATTTTCAAGGACTCTTAGTGCCCAGGTAGAGTTCTTGCCCTGAGTGGGGAAGGATAGCCCCAGGATGGAAGGCAAGGGGCAGAGGACAGGTCCTCACCATTGATAACTTCCTGTCGGTCAATCTCCCTTTGTGACAGCCCAGCTACCACATCTTTTCCCACTGTGTGCTGCCAGTTCTGGGCATCCGGCTCAGGTTCCAGGTCAGACAAGTGACCCAGGTCATCCTCCAGGAGGTGAGGGAGAAGGGCATCTGTACAGTACCCAAGGCTAGGGGATTCAATGCTCCTGCAAATGATGAAGAGTTAGTGGTGAAAGATTCAGTTTATTTCTTTGGAGGAAGGAACCACATAGGGCCCTTTCCAGCTACTTCTGTGCAAGTAAGTATCATTGGGGGTAAGAAGCTAGGGTTGGGGAACAAAGGATGTTGAATTACTCACCTGCGGCCCATTTTGGGGGTGAAAGGTGGGGTTGGGTTCTCCAGGGACCTGGGGATAGAATAAGAGTTATTAGCATCCCACTCAAAGCACCAGGCAATTATTAGGATGGCTGCTTTAATTTGTTTTTTCATACCCTTTGAATCCTACCCACCTGGTAGAAAGGCTGGAAGCTGAGGATGAGGCTGACTGATGGAGCCTAGTAGCCTCAGCAGCAGCATCCATGTCCACATCACTTCGAGAACGTGGCACATTCTCTGCTTTCCGGGATTTCTTCATCTCCTCTCGTCCTTTCAGGCTCTCTGAGCGGCCCAGACGTATTTCTGAACGTGAACTGAGTGAGGAGATGGGAAGGATTCAGATCTGGAAGCTGGACACTTCTGTGCTCTGCACTTTCCAAGATCCAACCCTCTTTCCTTCCCCACCCCCATCCCTAGAAGCCAGAAGACAATTCCTCCACCTTCTCTGCATGGTCCACCTAAGCCCCAAAGGAGCAGACACTCTAGAATGCCAAAGGTCATCATGTCCTTCCTTTTATCTGCCCAAAGGCAACTCTCCTTTCCCTTCCCCATTGTAGCCTAATCAAGGATCTACTCTTCTAAGATCTATCAAGGAAGAGTCTCAGGGGGAAAACAAATCCCTAGTGATGAAAGACAAGTTCAAACTTTCAATGTGCTTTGAGTCCTTCATACTGAAGGAATAAAGGGCTAAGATCCCCAAACTCCCCAACCTAGGAAGGTGAGGATAGCAAAGTCCCTGATCAAGGACAACAAGACCCAGCACCACCATTCTCCTCACCTAGAGTTATCTATGGTCATTCTATTTATCCCTCTGCCTCTGTACAGGATAGTCCCCTCTTCTGGTGCAAGCTGGAGAGGGACCCTTTTTTTCCCCAAGTTCTCCCAAAAAGAAAATGCAACCATCTTCTTCATTTGCCTATTCCACGGTTTTCTGCCATTGCCTATCAGGAAGTTCTTACTGCTTTCTAACTTTCCTTCTTTCTTGTACCTTAACAGAACTGTTGCCCCCTCCCTGCCCACACCTTGGTTTTCCATTATGTCCAGTACTCTTTCCCCTATAACTGACATTTATATAGCATTTCAAAGCTTGTAAATTTCTTTATATACATTATCTCCTTTGGGCTTCACAATGGCACTGTGGGGTAGGTCCTACAGGTATTATTATCCCCATTTTACAGACAAGAAAAGTGAGGCTTAGAGACAGTCAGTGGATCGCCCACAATCAACTATCACAATACCACACTGTCTCTCTTCTGGCCAGTTTCCTCCTAGGCACCTGCTCTTCTTCTCCATCTCCATCTCCCAAATTTAGGAATAATGCATTTCAAAGTAGTAAGGGTCCTTTGTTTTCTGGGATAGGGAGTGTCGATAAGAAGTTGAGGACGTGGCATTGCTCTTCTTGGTGTTCTGTTGTGATCTGTACTGCACAATAGATGGTATTTCTGATCCCTATCTGCCTCGGGTGCCCAGCAACTCCTGTGCTGTCACACATTTCTGTTACTGTTAATACTGATCATTTGTACTCCATGTTGTCCCCTAGGCCAAATGAATATTTAGGGGCCTCTCAAAATTTGAGCTAGGTGGCACCTGGACCATCAGAGCACACTACTGCCATGAACTAGATGCTTGATAACCCCTAGACTACTACCATCAACTAGTGTGAACTGCTATAGGGTTAGGGCATGTGTGAGGAACCACATGTGGCCCTCTAAGTCCTAAAGTGTGGCCCCCTGACTGAATCCAAACGTCACAGAACAAATTGCCTTAATAAAAGGATTTGTACTGTAAAACTTGGACTCAGTCAAAATGCCACATCCAAGGACCTAGGAGGCTACAGGTTCCCCACCCATGGATTAAGGGATGAACTGCCTATCCATTCCCACCAGTTCTGAGAAATCTGACCCAGACCCAACCTAGTTTTGAGACCTTTCTCATAAATACCCATTTATCAATTGCTTCAGCACTAAGAATAAACTGTTGGTGTTAGTGAGGCTACAGGGACAAAGATATGAGAGAGGAAATCAGTTATTGGAACTATTTAGGATCAATATGGCCATTCACACCAGAAATCCACCTAACTCCTAAGCACTGTCAAGAGTATGCCTTTCAGAAAAGTTGAGATCCTTAAGCACCTTGCACTCTGAAGTGTATGTTATACGTTATTATCTCTCTATGAGAAACTTAATGTCTTGAAGTTTAACCAAATAACTTCCAAATCACAAATGCAGCGGTCTTTTCTGTATGTTTTTACATTGTTGACTACCCTGCTTTAAAATTATTTCTTTCCTAAACATCTGTTCTGCACTATCTTAGCTTCTATCTCCTTGACTCCTCTTCTGGCTCTTTTATCACTTCCCATCCCTTATGTTTATGTGTATGACAAGTTTCAGCCTTCTCCTCTATCTTTAAACTTTCTTCTTGGAGGTATCAGCCCCTGTCAAACAAATTTCCATAGTCCTGCTTCCCTTACTGCCTATTGGACATTTCCACTTGGATAAGATGACATTTTAAAATTAACATGTTCAAAAGAGAAATCATCTTTGCTTTAAAAGTCAGTTCCTTTACTGACTTCTCTGTTTCTGTTAAAAGTACTATCATTTCCCAGGTCACCTGAGTTAACAAACCTCTAAACTCCCAATATTCAATCAATAACAAGGTACTGGAGCTTCTTCCCATGTACTCAGTGACCCCACCATGCTCCTCAAGTTCCCTCAAACTGATCAGAGACACAGGTGGACCCTCTGAGCCAGAGATTCCTCATTTGCTCCTTCCTCAGCATGAGAAGCTAAAAGGAAAACAGGTGAAGAAACTAAGCAACTTTTCTTTGTCCTCTTTGTCTTCAAAGACCACAGATACGGCACTTACGCTATGATTATGCAGATGTGTTTTCTGCATCAAGCCCCAAAATATTTTTAAACTTCTTAAGGTAATCCACAACTATTCAAATGAATTCAGCCTAATAATCAACACAGGAAAAAGCAAGTGGATAAATTATATTTATCATCCAGACTATGACTTATTATTGGGTGTCATGTTCTAGTTCACCTAGAAATGTATCTTGGGTAGATACTTAGATGGGCAATGGACTGGGTCTAGAATCAAGCAGGGGAACAAGTGCAGGCTTGACTGCATCTGGAAAATTGCACCGCAATTTCAATGACCCTAAGCAGCTCCTGAAACAAAAATCCATCTTTTAACACACTATTCTTCTAGTGATGCTCTATGACCACAAGTCACAGAACAATTCAGTCTTGAGAGAATCAGAATTGTAGGTGACCCAAAAGATGATGGAGAGACATACAATGGATATCAATAGGCGGCAGTCAATGATCATGAGAAGAGACATTAAAAGAAACATCCAAGAGACACAAGATCAGAAAGAACAAAGGAGAACAACAGAGATATAGCCAAGGTGCTACTCTAGCAGCCACTAAGTGTAAGAGACAGAGCCAAGCTGCCAGCACATCAGGTGCTTTCCTTGTAGAAATGTGGGAGAATACAGATGGGATAAACAAAGGGTGAGAAAATGTCATGGGTTGTGATTAGTCATACTGATAAGGTTATAGATCCACTGAAGTATCAAAGTGGCTACAAAGCTCTAAGTTCTTGAAGACAGAGACTGTGTCTAAAAAAGCACTGGACAATGGGCTCTAGCCTCAACTCTGCCATGGGCATGCTATGTGACTTGGATAGGTCACTCTTTAGTTTGTGACTTTTTTTAACCATTATTTTTTAAATGAGGAAATTGAACAAAATGATCTTAAAGATTATTCTAGCTCTAACACTATGATTTTATGATTCCTTTATCATATCTCATATCAAGCCTTTATTTATTCCCACTACTATAAATGTTCCAAGATCTTATCTTTTTCCACTAGGATTACTGCAGTGATACTCCAACTTCTCTCCCTGTCTCCAGTCTACCCTCCAAATCCACCTTCCTCACAGCCCTAAATCAGTTCTCTTAAAAAACACTATTTTCATTATGTTACCCTACTACTCAATGGCACCCCACTTCCCAGAAGATAAACTCCAAACCTGGTATTTAAGGCCCTCCAATCTGACCTGAACCTTGTCCCTCAGTGTTTTCTTGCAGGATCCCATGTTCATTCTTCAAGCTCTATCCTAGACCTCCTTTCCTCTGTGAACTCAGCCAAGCCCAGTCATCTCAACTCTTCCTTCTACAACACAATTCCTTGTGTCTACTTCACTTACACTATCAGTCATCTGTTCTTGCGTCAATATTGTTTATCCAACCAGACTCTGAGACCTCTGAGGTCTTCTATGAGGAATGGCTGAAGGGATGGTGAGCCTGGAGAAGAGTGTAGTGAAGTACAGAGAAGTAAAGCTCACACTACTGGGGGCCAGGAAATCTGCAGCTACTACTTGCTCACTGTGACTTCAGCCAAGTAACTTTACTTTCTGGGCCTTACTTCCTTCATCTGTACCACGAAAGAGCTGGACTGGTTGATCTCCAAGGTCCCTTCAAGTTCTAAAATTCTATTATTACAACTTTATTATCTGAAGGGCTATCATGTGGAAGGAGATTTAGAATGACTATGTGACTTCAGGAAGCAGAACTAGAATCAATGGATTGGAGTTACCAAAAGGCAGATTTCAGATCCATTTAAAGAAAGAACCATGACAAAAGGGACCATTCAGGAATGGAATGGCTTTGCTTATAAAGCAGTGAGCTCTCCATCACTGACAAATTCACATACACACTGGATGATGACTTTGTGGGGATGTTCGGATGTTCAGGTATTGGAAAACTATTAACATTTTTCCTTCTCTTTCACTTGTTTACACATAAACCCAACCCCGATTCTGATCCATTTCCTTCTCTAAGGGGGAATTGAGGTAAAGGAGTAAAGTCCCAAGTGACAGGGCTTTAACTGGACCCAAGGCATCCTAGCTCCTGGTCCTTCCCATCCTTGGTCCAGTAGGGCAATGAAGCTGCCCCTCTAGCCACTTACTACCTTTCACTCTCCAGCAGATCCTCAGGGAAGTTTCCTATTGAGAGTCGCTGCATCCCAGGCTCAGGGGAGTCACACTGCTGGCTGTTCTCAAAGTGCTGGATGATGTTTCTCACATTGCCAGGTTTGACTAGGGATAGGGGAGAAGTAAAGTAAAGATTCAGTAAATGATGCCCTCTCTTCTGCACAGGGAGGGACTCCTCCCAGATTCCTCACTTCTCCCTCTCAGTCACTAAGACAAAGACAAAAAAAGCAAGAGCAGTGGATAAAATGAAGCTTCCACTATGATTTCCTAAAGGAAATATTCAAGTAAGAGTAGGCAGAAATGCCATAAACATATTTGTATATTATGTATATGTGCTACTAAATGAGGCCATTCTTGCCAATTTTCAGACATTTTTCAAAATCTGCCATTAATTTTGGGCCAAAGTTTCTTGATATTTCTCTGTGGTCCTTCTACCCCTTCCAACTCCCAAATTCTTTAAATTCAATTTTTCATTTACCACAAGTAAAGCAGAGAAGAATTAAAAAAGTAAACACCTTGAGCCATGGAAAGAAGAAAGGATTATGTCAGGACTTTTCTCCTGGTCATTTACCTTCTAGACCTGAGCCAGGCACAGCTTATAGAGAGTTAGTCTGTTCCATTAAAGTAGAATGAGACAGGTGAGAGAGGGTGTGCACAGAGCCACCACAGATGTTAGGGCTGCGGAGAATTAAGATCCACACTGCCCATAAAAAGGACTGTAACTAGCTCCCAACAGTTAGGAAATGGGATAAGAAAATCATTCCAAAAGTTGCTTAGCCTGGCTTAGGGGTCCTAATGATTATGAGATTGGGGCTGAGCTACTTATACCATCATAGGGAGGAAAAACATCTGAAGGGCTGAGGCCCCAACAATGACCATGTTCCATTCAGCCACGTTCCCAAACACCCTATTACCTGATACAAATTCAGCAAACTCCTGTACTTCTCATACCAAAATTTTAAAAGAAATTTCCGATCTAGAGAACACTAGAGGAAAGAATTGGCTTCACATCTTTTGGGGTAGGACTGGGACAATGTCTCTCAGCATCCACATAGAAAGTGGCTTGTATGTATGTGGAAGAGTTAATAGTCACTCCCAAAGTAGCATCTAACCAAGAGAGGAGATACAAGATGCATATTTTATGTTTATTCATCACCTGGATGTGTACATAGGCCTTTGTGGGTTGGCCAGGTCGAGCATTCCTCAGTTTTCCCTGAAAAGAAGGTGGCAGCTAAGTTAAATCTCTTTAAAGTAATCTAGGCACCTCTCAAAAGATAAACTCACTGGAGGGCAGGGACTTAATCAGTGTTAATCCTACCCCAGGAAAGTGTAAGTTTTCCCTTATATGGTATAGAGTACAAGGTGCAACTATCTTCTGGGGGACAGTCCCATCCTGGCTGTGATCAGAAATAAAGAATAATCAAAGAAGTATGTCCTTAAGAAATCTCTGAGTCAGAGAGCACCACTAGAGCAAAAGTAGGTAGAAGGAAATGGGAAGGGGAGGACAGGAGGAAACACACTAAATGAAAGCCAACTATATGTTATCAAATATTCTTTTTGCCAAAAAGAAAAACAGTGGCAGTAAAGGTTAGAAATAACCATCTAAAAATTATTGTAGTCAGTCAGAAATTTCTGTTACGTTGTAGTCTTACATAAGAAAACTGAGAAGCCTGGTGGCTTTCTGGGAATTCAGAGAATCTGGCATTAAATGAAACTATGACAAAAACTAGTCTGAAGCATTTGGCAGGTCCTTTCACCCTATCCCCTGGAAAGGTAACACTGCCTACGAGAAAAGCACAGTGCTGCCTCTCAGAATGATATACAACAATGTTTAAATGGCTTATTCTCTAAGTCCAGTGTCATGTTTACAGGGAAAATATGGGCTGAGAATTAAACGTTTGGGTTTCAGGGACTTTTATGATCAATCAGGAATAGGTATGAATTAAAATCATCAGAGATAATGTTTTAAACTAACCCTTCTCCAACATTTTAAATAAGTATTAACAGGTTATGTTACCCCTGCAATATAACTTCTATCTCCCCCATTCAAAAAACTATTCTCTCAAAAATTATGAAAAATCTCTTAACTGATAAATCTAATGGCTTTTCCTGAGTCTTCATCCTTCTTGATCTCTTAGAAACTTTTGATACTGCTGACTACTTTCCAATGCTTCTCAGCTTTTGTGACACTGCTCTCCTTCTTCCTACTGGACTATTTCTTCTTAAATCTCCTTGCTGGATCATCACTAATCTTCTGGCCCCAAATATGAGTAATCTTTGCCAAAGGCTCTGTCCTGGGTCCTTTTCTTTCTTTACAACCTCTTGATAATGTTATCAACTCCCATGCGTTCTCTTCCCCTCCCCTCTCCTGGGGTGCTCTACACCCAAGGGAAAGTACACTTTCATGGCTAAAAGCCACCTTTTCTCCTTTGAGTTCACTGGCTACATTTCTTGCTCAAAGAACAAACTTTAAGCCCAGTTCACTCTGGAGCTCACAGACTGAACACCAGGGCCCCAAGCACCTAGTAAAGATGAATTTAATTACTAAATAATAACTGTTTCTCTTTTACCCAGGAACCCTGAGGGTCTTCCCCTCCCAGTTTGATTTTTTTGTTATTTTTTATTTTATTAAAAGGGGACATCCTTTGAACAACTACTTAAAGAGGCCTATTCATTGAATGGGTGTATCTCCCTCAAATTGAGAATGTGATAAGATCTTAGCCTAAAATGACCAATGTCTCCCACTGCATCCTGGACCATCTCCAGCAGTCCAGATGAATGTCAGGCCACTGCACCCAGATGGCTCAGGAGGAGAAAGTGAGGTTGGTGACCTTGCACAGCCTTCCCTCACTCAAATCAAAGTCAAATGCACGTCATCATCGCGGTATCATGGTCCTCTTCAAGAACAAAGGCCAAACACAACAACAACAGGGCTTCTACCATCATCATTATGTATACAGCTCCTGAATCTATATGGTCAGCCCTAATTTTTTTTTCTAAAAAGTAATTCCAAATAGTCAGCTGTTTGTTAGACAGACCTAACTGAACATTCCATAGATATTTCAAACTCAGCAAGTCCAAAAGGAAATTATTATCTTTTTCTTGAAACTCACAACTTATCCATACTTCCCTGTTTCTGTTAGGGAAACCACCACCCTTCCAGTAACCCAGATGTCAACCTCAGAGCCATCCTTGAATTTTCTCTTTCCATTAGTTCCCGTATTTAATCAGTTGTCTGATTCTATCTCTGAATCTCCCTGAATGGTATCTCCTATATACACCTAGCTAATTTAGTCTAGGCCCCTACTCCTCTGTATTATTGAGTCTCCTAATCGATCACGAGCTTCTAAGCCACCCCAATTCATACTCACACAGTTATCAAAATCATATTCCTCAAGTATTAAGTGTGAACTTACTTGCTAGCTCAAAAATCTCCAGTGGCTCTCTAATCTCTCTAGGATAAATGACAAATGCTTCAGACATAATACTACCTAATTTCATGCACTGTAAACCCTTGCCAAAATAATGGCCCATTTGCTATTCCCTTAACTTAGCATTCCACCTCCAATCTCAATATCTTTATACAAACTGCCTCACATGCCATGACTAGAAGGAGTCCCTTCCTTATTTCCACCTCTGAAGATCCCTGGATTCCTTCAAAGCTCAGCTCATGGACCAGTTCTTGAAAGAAACCCTCACTCATCTCCCTTGGTGTCTGGTCCCTCTCCTCCTGCTATCATGTCTACACTTGTCTATTACTTAGCTCATAACCTTTCAATAAAAGATAATCTCCTTAAGGACAAGAACTACTTTTGACCTTTGTACTCCTAACACAATACTTCTGTACATAGGGTAGGGATTTGAATTAACTAAGAGTAATAATATCATTTTCAAAGACAGATTTCATGGTACTGCTGCATATCAGGAATTTTTCTCATTTCCAGCTGCCTAGAGAAAGTCTGGAATCCTAATTGTGGAATTTCATTAAACTTTGCACCCTAGTTCCATGTAGAAGCACTGGACGCAGGAGGGGCCCCTCTTTGGGGCTCTGCCACCACCCAACAGTAGGATTTTTGTTCTCTGCTTCTTCACTAGTAAAATAATGGATGTGGGTTAGAAAGAGGGCAGACTCACTAACGGTTCTGAAGGCCCATTCTAGCTCGGGAACCTCAATGAAAGAGATGATTTCACAAAAATGAGATCTCTGGATAGGAATCTCCTTTACATCCAATGCCATTTTACAAGCTGGTCTTGCCAAGGAAGAACTACGGGAGATGAGAGAGTAGAAGAGACTTCATGGGACAGGTGAAAGGCAGAACTTCCAGGATATCTCTATAGAATTGAAAGGGGCTACCCTTAATCCTAGAACCCCTGGGCTAGGTAGGGACTCTGAGTAGCTGAGAACTCCATTTGAGCAAAAGGGAGTACTTGGTGGGAGAGGAGGCAATAGGTAAAAAGAGGATTCAAGATGAAAAGACTGAACGTAAAGAAAATTCCAAAAGAAAGTAGTCCTTTTACCTTCCACAGGGGACAAGGGGACATGAAATGCTAAAACAAAAAACAAACACAAAAAGAAACCATGAAAAGTCAAATTAACTCTTTAAGAATCAAAACAAACCAAAAAAAAAATCACATCAAACGAGAAAATTAAAATAGAGGGGCAAAATGAAAGATGACCCGGGAATGATTTCCACCTTCCCTGTCTTCCCACTCTGAGAAGGCAATTTTAGTCAGAAAGCTCATCTCTTGTTCTTTTCTCCTAGCCACCCTCCCCAACTCTAATTTCCTTCATTCCTTGGAGGCAGATGAGTAGAGCAAACAAGTGACTAGCTTTGGGGACAGGAGAGAATGTAGAACAGTAGTTCTTTCCTAACAAACCACACATACTTAATGTCAGTTAAGTATAGGTGGTCAGTTTTGAGATCCCTTGGGGGTCAGGTCATTGTCAAGACTGGCAACAACTCAGAGACTGAATCAACTCCATCAAAGGTCCAAAACTGACAAACTTCTGAGGATCTTTTGGGGCAAGGACACTCCTCAGGGTTGAGGACAGTAGTAAGGAGGGGAGAGGTTAACATCAGCAGACAATACTTTTTTCCTCTTATACTCATCATCCCAAGAAGATTCTTGACCCAAGGAAAACCATAAGTTGAGTCTAAGAATGTACTGATTCAAATTGCTATTCAATTAGCTCTACTTGGATTGGAATTCTTTAATCAAGTACCAGGCTCTAAATGATTCCTTCTACTTATAAAAATCTCAAACAGATGTAACCTGAGGTGAGACTGAGCAGTGCTGATGGGAACCTGCCAATCCACAGAAGCAGGGGACTGCCAGCTTCCAGTTTCAGGAAAATGGGAGCTGCCTGGATACTCACTGTTCTGAGAGGAACTTTTTGGCTTCCCAATATATTTGAGGATGGGGTTTCGCTTCTTGTCCTCCAATGCATCCTTTTCCTTCTTGGCATTGCTGCTCTGCTGAAATAGGAAGGAATCATTGTGAGACTGTGGTTAGAAAGCCCCAAGACTGAAGTCTTACTAGTTAATTCTCCCCTCCAAGTCTGATACTGACTAGAAAACAGTATGGTAGGTGTTCATGTGCACTGATAGTTTTGGGGGAGACAGTTATGTCTGTATTTTAAAAACGGTATGTTCTGGTGTAAGCTCTCCCACCATTTTGCCAGATGCCTGTATTCAATTTATTCCAAGTCCCAAACAAAAGGGATATACCTGGGGTGGCTGTTAAATACCAGCTACCTTTTAGCCCCCAAATAGTGATAATTTAAAGAAAATAGCCATAAGAGTTTCTTAAACTCCTCAAAGAATATTTTAATGAGAAGATAAAGGTCATTCACCATGTTTTATCTCTTCCCCTTCTCTACATATAGCAAACCTTGACATCATCCCCCATCCTTTAAAGGTGGCCATTCTTTTCAAGGCTTACCTCCTTCCATTCTATCCTCTCTTATCTCTCCAGCAGATTGCCTATACTTTTTCATCTCTTCCTACTGGTTCCTTGAATGATGCCTACAAACAGACCCAGGTGTCCCCCATCCTTAAGAAACTCACTTAGCTCTACTCTCTCACCTAAGTTACAGTACTATAACTCTTTCCTTTTACAACCAATCTTTTGCAGTCTAGTTTCTGAGTTCATCAACCAACTGAAACATCTCTCTCCAAAGTTAACAAGAATCTTTTAATTGACGTATCTGATGTTTTGTTTTCAATCTATATCCTTGACCTCTTTGCAGCATTTGACACTCAAGCACATGGATACTCTCTCCTCTCTGGATTTCTTTTTTAATGAAGTGTTCTCTCTTGGTTCTTCTCTGACCTTTCTGACCTCCTCTCAGTTTTGTCTGCTAAATAATTATATATATCCCACCTAAACTGTGGATGTACCTTTTGACTCTGTCCCAGATTCTCTTCTCTAGACCCTGTGACCTCATTAGCAATCACAGGTTTAATTCACTTATCTATGCCTAAGACTCTTAGATATATTTACTGAGTCCTCCTCTCTGTCCTGAGCTCCAGTCCTGTAGCAATCAACAAGCATTTATTAAGTGCTTTATATGTCAAACATCATACTATGTGAGGATATAAAGACAAATGCAATAGCCCTCTGGTCTCCTTGCCTTAAATCCCTCCCTACTTCTAACCCATCCCCAACATATTTGCCAATATGATTTTACTATAAAGCACAGGTCTAATCCTTCCATTTTCAGACTCAATAAAGTTCAGGGTCTTTGTATTACCTCTAGAATGAACTGCAAACTTAGTTTGGGATTTAAAATTCTTCTTGGTCTCCTTTGCTAGATCTTCATCCAGGTCTTGCTCATAAATTTGGACATCCCCAAGGCTCTGTCCTGGGTCCCCTTCCCTTTTCCCTCTATACTACTACATTTGCTGAACTCATCAGCACCCACAGATTCAGTTTATCATCATAATGCAAATAATCCTTAGATCTACTCATCAAGCCCTAACCTTTCCACTGAACTTCAGCTTTGTAAATCCAAATACCTTTTCAGACATCTCCGAATGGAAATTCTATAGACATATCTAAAACTAAACTTATTCACTTTCCCTCTAAACTAAGGGTGGGGAACCTGTGGCCCTGGGGACAAATGTGGACCTCGAAGTCTTCCAGTGTAGCACTTTCACTGAATCCAAACTTCACAGAACAAATCCCCTTAATAAAAGCATTTGTTCTGTAAAACTTGGACTCGGGTAAAAAGGCTGCACCTGAGGACCTAGAAGGTCGCATGTGACCTTGAGGCTGCAGGTGCCCCACTCCCTTCACCTGAATCCTTTCCTTTCTGAAGCTCCCAGGTTTGTAACCTAGTTATCATCCTGAACTCTTCACTCTCTCTCATTCTCCATATCCAATCAGTTATTAAAAGCCCTATTAATTTCACCTTTGCAACATGACCCACTGAAATTCTTTCTTTGCCACCACGCTGATGCAGACCCTTGTTACCTCACACCTGGACTACTGCAAACAGACTTCTGATTGATCTTTCTATCTCATGTTTCTCTACACTCCAGCCCATCCTCCCTCCTGCTGTCAAAATTATATTCCTAAAGCACAGTTCTGACTATACCACCTCTCCCCTATTCAAAAATTCCAGTAGCTCTCTGTCACTTCTGATATCAAATATATCCTGTTTGGTGTACAAAGCCCTTCATAAATCAACTCATTCCTACCTTTCCAGTATTCTTTCACTTCATCTGCTCCTTTCTCTATACTCTGACATGGTCATACTGGCACCCTTGCTATTCCTTAAACCAGGCAATTGATCTCCTAATTCAGTACATTTTTGATGCCTCATGCCTGAAACTCTTTCCTCATCTCAGCTTCCTGTCCTACCTTCTGAAAGAAGCCCCTTTCCAAGTCTTTAATCTTAGTCTTTAATCCCTCAAAGATTATCTCCATTTTATCTTCTACATATCTTGTTTGTACCTAGTTGTTTGCATGCTGTCTCCACTAAACCATAAACTCTTTGAAAGAGGTTTTTAAGCTGTTCTGTCTCCCCAGCACTTAGCATGGTGAACAGAATATAATGTGTGCTTAAAAATGCCTACTGACTGACTTCACCAACTGGCTCCAGCTTCCCTTCCTATTTCTTACCTTACTGCATTATCATTACCTTTTATGCAGGCTAACATCTGGCCAAGCTGGCCTCTTAGCTGTTTCTCATTTCCTGTCTCTGTGTCTTTGCCCAGACTGATGTCCATGCCTGAAATACCCTCCCTTCTTATCCTCTCTGCCTCTTAGAACCCTTCTTAGAAGCTCAGCTGAGAGGGCCCAATTTCTGTGTGACACCTTCCCTAGACAGCATTTTATGTCTCACTGCTTCAGGAAATCTCTAAGAACCTAACTAGCACAAATAGTGACGATTTGCAGTGGTAGAGGAGGTTCCTTCCCAAGAACTCCCTACACCAATGAAATCATAGATCAGGCTTAAAAAAACAAAACAAAACAACCCACACACATAAAGCAAACCAAAAAACCCCATGGCCCTGTATATACTTTTTAAGGTCCATGTTATCTAACTCAATAGAATGTAAGCTCTGAGGCCAATGATAAAGAAATAACTTCATTGCTGCCTTTGTAATCCTGATGTCTAGTGCAGAGTAGGTACAGAATAAATGCCTGTTCGGTTTTCAGATGAAGAAATCAAAGCTATCTACAGTCATATGAAAAAGTGCTCCAAATTACTTTTGATTAGAGAATCACAAATTAAAACAACTGAGGTACCACCTCACACTTAACAGATGGGTTAATATGATAGAAAAAGAAAATGAAAAATATTGAAGGGAATGTAGGCAAATTGGAATACTAATGGACTAACTGCTGGTGGAGTTGTGAACTGATTCAACCATTCTGCAGAGCAATTTAGAACTATGCCCAAAGGGCAACCAAGCTGTGCAGACCCTTTGATCCAACAATACCACTACTAGGTCTGTATCCCCAAGGGATGGAAAGAAAGGAAAAAAGGACTCATGTACAAAAATATTTATAGCAGTTCTTTTTTGCGGTGGCAAAGCATTGGAAATTGAGAGGATGCCCATCAACTGAGAAATGGCTGAACAAGTTGTTGTATAAAAATGTAATGGAATATTATTGTGTTATAAGAAACAAGAAGTAGAATGGTTTCAGAGAAACCTGGGAAGATATGCACTGATGAAAAGTGAACACAATCAGGAAACATCGTACACAGCATCAGCAACACTGTGTGACAATCAACTATGACTGACTTAGATCTTCTCAACAATACAATAATCCAAGACAACTCTAAAGGAGTCATGTTGGAAAATCCTATCCACATCCAGAGAAGCAACTAATGGAGTTTGAATGCACATGGAAACATACTATTTTCATTTTATTTTTTAATAGTTTTTTTTCTTTTAACCTGTTTCTTCTTTCACAACATGACTAACATAGAAATATGTTTTACATGAATGCACATATATAACCTATCGTCTTAGGGAGAGGGCAGGTGAAAGGAGGGAGAAAATCTGGAACTCAAAATTTTATATAAAAATGAATGTTATAAATTGTCTCAACATGTAATTGGAGAAAATAAAATACTATTTGATAAAAATAATAAATGCCTGTTTACAAACTGACTAAAAGAGCACTGAAGTCACCTTCTTAGTCTTGGGGAAGAAAGGGAGCCACTTATCCTTGTCAGGGATAGCCTGGGACTTCTCTGCTGTGGAGGGCCGTGCCTCTCGAAGTCGGATCCCAGCATGGCTCATATAGGTGTTAAGAGCAAAGTCCATTGAAACACTGCAAAAGAGAGGATGGTCAAGAACTTCTGGTCTCAAAACTGATTTCTGAGCAAGAATTAAGCTTGCCAATAGCATGTGGTAAGGTCAGGGCTTTTGTTCTGCCGGGGGACCCAGCACCTTCCCTGAGAAGGCTCCCTTGGGAACAGTGAATATGGAAAAAACCTGGAAGTGGTATCATAATCTTATCTCTCTTAAGGCAGAATGACATACAACTTTTCCAGATGGATGGAGGAAAGTAAATCAATACTAATTTCTGTAACTTTCACAGAATTTGAGAGCTGGAAAGGACCTCAGAGTTAACCTATTCCAAACTGTCCCTGCACAAGAAGCACCTTCTAAAACTACGATGCATGGATTAGCTCAAGTAAACTATTTGCTATATTGTCTAAATTCAACAAAATATTTGGGGTGTGTACAGATAAGATAATCTTACATGACTGAACTGAATGTCAACTTGAAAGGAATGAAACTAGCATGATGGTTGTTGGATTTTGGCTATTATCTTTATGCAGTAAATTGAGTTAATATTATAAATATATATATATATATATATATATATATATATAAATGGTCATTTTTTCTTCTAGTCTTCAAGGTGATTTGCTCTGGTATAACGTACAATTAGGAACCAATTTATTGTAGGTCTGTTATTAGTCAGGTCTATGCATATAGAGGTTCTAAAATATATATATTTGTCTGTCAAAAATATTATGTAAAATTATGCTTAATGTTAAGTAGATTAAACATTATAGATGTATATATTTTCAATGCAACAGTACCGTATTAATTGTGCCAATATAATTCAGGGAAAAAAATAGAACTATGATGCCTGACATTAAAGACCTCAATAGAAGGAGGACCTCAATAATCGCTGCCCCTCTCTCCCCCCAATAAAGGCTACTAATGTCAGTCTTAGAACAAAGGAATTTGAGAGAAAGCATGAAGTCCGATGTTTCATCAGGGTGCTTCTTTCGGCTATGGACAGGGGCCAGAGAAGTTACTAGGCACTCCCAGTGCTCCCTCAACCCAGCCCCTGCAACATAAAGAACTGGAAGAAAAGCTGTTGACAGATGCAATTTTCCAGAGTTTTAAGGTTAAAGTCAAGTCTCAATAATCTGCAGGTAAACTCCCAACACTATGTGTACTATCTGTAGCAAATATTTTATCTCAGACTGGCTTCCCCTTTTCCTCCTACACATTTCTGCTTCCATGGGCAGCAAAACGAATTTGTATTCCTTGAGTACACACACCCACCATTCCCCCCTTAATAAATATGGCTGAGAAGGCAAATTCAGATTCATACTATCCTAATAAAAACAAAATCAGCTTTAGTGTAAAAGGGAAAAAAAACGTATTTTCAAAGTAAGTAGATATATGACTAATACTGACTTCTCTCTCTATTAAATCAGACAACCAATAGTTGACTTTTATTATCATTAACATATCTGCTTTTCAATGATATAGAAGTGGGTCAGGGCAGAAGTACAATGTTCTCTGGAACTATGAGAGGAAGGTTACACAAAAGAATGTTGAGTTTTAGCTAGAGCAGATTTCATCCCTAGGCAAAATAATGGCATAGATGACTCCTCCAACCTTTATGACCACGAAGGTCATCCGGAACTTAAACTGAGTTACTGAGCAGCCCATGGACTTTAACTCACAGACAAGCAACCTGGAAGGAGGCAAAAAAGATGTTCAAAACCAACTGCCCTCTAACCCCAAGACACAACTGAAGGGCAACACCTAAAGAATGCAAACAGAGGATGCTATATACCTACTCACCTCCGATCTTCCTCGTACTTGGACCTGCAAGGAGAGAAATGAAGGACAGATGATTCAGGCAGCAAGGCAGTGCTGGTCTACGTCCAGCAATTGAAAGGAAGGCAAGTTTCTTCTTGGAGAAAGGCGGAGGGACAAAGAGGAGGGGGAGGGAATCATTGTGATAGGAAGATAAGAATCATGGTGATGGAGACAGCTTGGGGCTCAGGGGGTGAGAACTCTGATGCCTTGGAGGCACCCAATAAATACTGAAAGATGATGATGATGCTTCTATCACCCTAGCTAAAGGAGAGAATACACTAGCAGTTTTTTGCAGGGCAATTTTGTATATGTCTAAGAGTTATTAGGGAAGAAAATGCTCTTTTCTATTTTCACTAAGGAATAGAAGAGAACTGGGATAAAACTGTAGTAAAAAGAGATGGGTTAGGAAAAAATCTTCAGAGTTGATTTGAAAGAGATCTGTTTAAACTGGCAAAGACCAAAGTGCCATTATCATAAATGGGTGGCTTAATTTATTCCATTTTAGTTCTATGAGAGCAGTGGATCTCACAGCAGTTCCGAAAATATGATCTATTAGATTCTTTCCACATAGGTGGAAAAAGCTAACGTAATTTATCCATTTGACAAAAAGTGAAAGCAAGGTAAAATTCTTTGCTAAAGTTCACACAGTGAGTGTCTATAGGCTTTTAGGGCTGGAAAGGACCTTAGAAAATATTTACCCCAACCAGTTCATTTTACAAATGAGGAAACTAAGGTTCAAAGAGAAATTAAATGACTTGGTCAAGGTTAGAGTTAGCTAAGGCAAAGTTTGGTCCAGGATAAGAACTTATCACCACCCATACAGGACTCAGATGTTGGGATTTACATCATAGGAGTCTATATTGCTTTGGGAAATGGAGCTAGACAGATATAGTAAGAAGCAGCTGCTCCGGAAACTACTTAATAAGTTTAGTTGTTTAGTTTTCCGGCCACAATTATTAAAAATGGTTCAGTTTCTCTTAAGACAGGTCCATCTGCTTTTTGAAGCAAATGCTAAGGGAAAAGGATGGGGGGGTGGAGTGGAGAATCAAGGGAAAAGAGGAAGACATTACTCCTAGGAAGGAATCTCATTCTTAGCTTGGCACTGACTTATCATCATTAAGTGTATCATACATTATGACTTGGGATTTATGGGATCATTCTGAGACTCTTCCCAAAAGGCAAAAAATGGTGGAAGAGACTATGTAGGAAGGAAAAGATGGAAGGCTTATTTCCTCTGTTTCAGAAGCCTACAATTTGCCACTACTGCTAAAAAAGCTGTTGGTTAACCTTATAAGCTCCATATTTTGTGATTCCTTTAAAAATTCTTATAATCCATTCAAAAAATCCTACCTTTCTAGAAGAACAGAGGAAGTGAACTTATTTCCCCATCTTTAAGAGGGAAGAACTGTCTTACAATACAAGAAAGTAGGGGAGAAGGGGATAAGCAGGGTGGGGGGAGACAGAAGCAATGGGGGGCAGGATAAGATGGAGGGAAATATAGTTAGTCTTAAACAACACGACTATTATGGAAGTCATTTGAAAAACTACATAGATATGGCCTACGTTGAATTGCCTGCCCTCCCAAAGGGAATGGGTTGGGAGGGAGGGATGGGGAGAAGCTGGAAGTCAAAGTTGTAGGAACAGCTGTCGAGTATTGTTCTTGCTACTAGGAAATAAGAAATACAGTAATAGGGTACAGAAAATTATCTGGCTCTACAGGACAAAAGAGAAGATGGGGACAAGGGAAGGGAGGGATGTTAGAAGAGAGGGCAGATCAGTGATAGGGGCAATTAGTATGCTTGGCAATTTGGGGTGGGGGGAGGGGATAAATGGGGAGAAAATTTGGAACCCAAAATTTTGTGAAAATGAATGTTAAAAATAAATTAAAAAATAACAAATAAAAAAATAACAAAAGCCAAGCACGTAAGCACAGCAGACAGTATTTAAAACTTATTGCTTGAATGGAAGTAGAATGCCTAAATATACTCTGATCTAGCTGAGAATAAACAGAGTGCATACCAAAAAAAAAAAATTCTGAACTGAATCTAGAAAGAAGGCTAAGCAGGTAGGGAGGGGGTTAGGAAAGGGCCCAAATATTCAAGACGCCCACACTTTCTGATATGAGGGTCCAGACACTCACAGGATATCTCCAAGGGCAGCCAACTGTCTTTCAGCAATTTGTCGCTCCCGCTGGGGGTCCCCATCCAAATCCAAAAGGTCATTTTCTCCATAGAGACTGCCCAGGCCCATGGTTCGTTTTGTCCTATCAAAGGGAGATACAACAGAAGGACAGGGAGAGGAAGAAAGACAAGGACATATACGTATATCAACAGAGCCACTCAGAGACAGAAAATCAGAAACAATGAGAAACAGATCATCGAGGAAAATGAGGAAAGCCAAAAAAATTCATTTAAGCAAATCTGCAGGGAAGGTCAAAGGGAAACTGAAAAACTCAGCAGCCCCTACCAACCCTCTGATTCACTGTCCTCTATTGGACCTGTGCTGGCCAATAACGTAACCCTGCTAAACAACACCCAACCTTTTCCTGGCTCTGAAGGAAAGGCTGTCACACCTGTAGTCCTGGATCTGTTCCTGGATCTCTGGCATCGCTGCTTCTTGGGCCTCAGACAATGGACTACGTATATCCTCATTGTTGCGCAAGCGCAAATCTGCCAGTAAGAGGATACAGACGATGAAAAGACATTAATGACTCTTAAAGAGACCTAACTCATTTCCCACCTCACCTTACCTGGGGTAAACTGAGGTTTGGACATAATGGGTCATTCTTAGATAAAAAAACCAGAGCCTGTGCATCTAGGTTCCAAAGATAAGAATGGGGAGGATTTCTGGAAAATCTACTTTCCACTGAGAGGGCAAACTAAATCCTCTCACCAGAAACCAAGTGTTATTCCCCTACCTGAATGGCTAAGTTCCCAGTGACAACTAGTCCAAGACCTTCAGAGGCTCAGTTACCTCCTAGGCAAAGCTCTAAAAAGGATAGGAAATGGAGACAAAAATCTGAGGCAATCTGCCTTGAATTTCCTCTTCTCCTTTCTTTCTCACTTTACATCACTCAGGTGATGTACCACTTTCTTCTACCACTACCTTCTCTTTCTTTCTGTCTCATATATAGAGGTGACCCTTCTCCCCCTCTATGTGCATAACTGATCCCAGTCCATCCCATGTTTTCCAGCAGATGTCTTCCTCTGTTATCTCCACTCTCTCATGTGTCCCATCTTCACTCTCCTGCTTCCCTGCACCCTATAAACATACCCAGGTCTTCCCTCCTTTGATCTGTCCAACCCTTATTAGTTGTCATCCCATATCCCTCCTCTCTTTTGTGGCTCTACAATCAATATCTCCACTTATTTTTCTCTCACTCTTCTTAACTCCCTGTAGTCTGGCTTCTGACCTCATCAGTCAACCAAAACTGCTCTCTCCAGTGTTACCAATGACCTCTTAAGTTGCCAAATTCAATGGCCTTTTCTCAGTTTTCATTCTTTTTTACCTTTCTGCAGCCTCTGACACTGTTAATCAAGTTCTTCTCCCCTGATACTCCCTCTAGGTTTTTGTGATGCTGTTCTGTCCTGGTTCTCCTCTTTCCTTCCTGACTGCTCCTTTTCAGCCTCCTTTGCTAGATCTTCATACAGGTCTTGCCTGATAGATAATTAACAGCTGTCCCCTGGGGCTCTATCGTGGGTCTTTTCTCTTCTCCCGTAATACTCTTTCATTTGGGAGACCCTTATCAGTTCCCATGAATTCAATTATCTCAATCTAGATGATTCACAGGATTCTTTATCCAGCCTTAACCTCTTTGCTGACCTCCACTCTCATCTCCAACTGCCAGAGACATCTTGAAATGGAAGTCCTGTACATATCTCATGTTCAGAATTCTTCTCCCCTTCTCCCCAAACTTCCCTATTACTGCAGAGGGCACCGTCCTCCCAGGCATTCAACCTAGGTGTTGTCCTCAGTTTCTGTCTTTCTCATGCTTCCATATCCAATTTGTTTACATGGCTTGTTGATTTTTACCTTTACAACATCGCTTATATGCACCTTTTCTCCTCTAACATTGCCACCACCCTGGTGCAGACTTTTATTATCTCACATCTGGACTACTACAATAGATTTTTTGTAACACAAACTTCTATTTATTTTTAAAATTTTATTATTTATTTTTAGTTTTCAACATTCACTTCCACAAGATTTTGAGTTCCAAATTCTCTCCTCATCTCTCCCCTCAGCCCACCCCAAGACAAGAGTGCATTCTGATTACTCCTTCTCCCAATCTGCCCTCCCCTCTATCATACCCCTCCTTTCTCTTATCCCCTTGCCCTCTATTTTCCTGCAGGGCAAGATTTCTGTACCCATTGCCTGTATGTCTTATTTCCCATTTACATGTAAAATGATTTTTAACATTCTTTTTTAAAACTCTGAGTTCCAACTACTCTCCCTTCCTCCCCATCCCCACTGAGAAGGCAAGCAATATAACCTATACACACATGTATAGGTTATTCCTGTGTAGTCATGCAAAAACACTTCCATAACATAGTCATCCTATCCTGCCCTATCCCTAACCTAGGGCATTCTATATGACACCTATTTATTCTATTCTCTCCTCTGATCCTGTCTCACCTCAAAAAAGTTTGCTTCTAACTACCCCTCCTCTCATTTGCCCTCCCTTCTATCACTCCCCACCTCCCCCCCCCCCCCACTACTTTCCTGTAGGGTAACATAGATTTTCATACCAAAATGAATGTGCAGTTATTCCCTCCAGAAGCCAAATCCAATGAGAGTAAGGTTCACTTTTTTCCTCACCTCCTCCCTCTTTCCCTCCATTGAAAAAGCTTTTTCTTGCCTCTTTTAGGTGAGAGATAATTTATCCCATTCTAGTTCTTCTGTTCTCCTCCCAATATATTCCTCTCACCTCTTAATTTTATTTTTTTAGATATCATCCCTTCATATTCAACTCACCCTGTGCCTTCTATCTATATACATAAAACCCCTCCAACTACCCAAATACTGAGAAAAATCTCAAGTCACAAATATTATCTTTCCACGTAGGAATGTAAACAGTTAAACTTTAGTAAGCCACTTATGATTTTTCTTTCGTTTACTTCTCATACTTTTCTTGATTCTTGTATTTGAAAGTCAAATTTTCTATTCAGTTCTGGTCTTTTCAGCAAAAATGCTTGAAAGTTCTCTATTTCACTGAATGACCATCTTCCCCTCTAAAATACATTATACTCAGTTTCACTAGGTAGGTGATTCTTGGTTTTAATCCTAGCTCCTTTGACCTCTGAAATATCATATTCCAAGCCCTATGATCCTTTAATGTAAAAGCTGCTAGATTTTATGCTATCCTGATTACATTTCCACAATACTCAAATTATTTCCTTCTGGGGGCTTGCAATATTTTCTCCTTGACCAGGCAGCTCTGGAATTTGGCTACAATATTCCTATGAGTTTTCCTTTGGGGATCTCTTTCAGAAGATGATCAGTGTCTAATTTCTAATTTTAATATCTAATTTCTATTTCTAGAATATCAGGGCAGTTTTCCTTGACAATTTCTTTAAAGATGATGTCTAGGCTCTTTTTTTGATCATGGCTTTCAGGTAGTACAATAATTTTTAAACAGTCTCTCCTGGATCTATTTTCCAGGACAGTTGTTTTTCCAATTAGATATTTCACTGTCTTCTATTTCTTCATTCTTTTGATTTTGTTTTATAATTTCTTGATTTTTCATAAAGTCATTAGCTTCTATTCTAATTTTGAAGGAATTATTTTCTTCAGTGAGATTTTGGATGCCCTCTTCCATTTGGCCAATTCTGCTTTTTAAGATATTCTTCTCCTCATTGGATTTTTGGACCTCGTTCACCGTTTGGGTTAGTTTATTTTTTAAGGTGTTATTTTCTTCAGTATTTCTTGGGGTCCCCTTTAGCAAGCATTTTCATTATTTTCTTGCATCACTCTCATTTCTCTTATGAATTTTTCTTCTACTTCTCTTACTTTTCTTTTTGTTTATATTTAAATTTATTAAATTAAGTTTTCGACATTCATTTCCACAAAATTTTGGGTTCCAAATTTTCTCCCCATTTCCCTTCTCCCACCCCAAAACGCTGAGCATTCTAATTGCCTCTATCACCAATCTGCCCTCCCTTCTAACATTCCTCCCTTCCCTTATCCCCATCTTCTCTTTTGTCTTGTAGGGCAAGATAACTTTCTATACTCCATTACCTGTATTTCTTATTTCCTATTTGCAAGAACAGTTGTTCCTAAAACTTTGAGTTCCAACTTCTCTTCATCCCTCCCTCTGCATCCATTCCCTTTGGGAAGGCAGGCAATTCAATATAGGCCATATCTGTGTAGTTTTGCAAATGACTTCCATAATGGTCATGTTGTGTAAGACTAACTATATTTCCCTCCATCCTATCCTGCCCCCCATTGCTTCTATTCCCTCTTTTGACCTCCCCAAGAGTGTTGATTTCTAATTGCTCCCTCCTCCCACTGCCCTCTCTTCCATCATCCCCCCACTCTGCTTATCCCCTTCTCCCCCACTGTCCTGTATTGTAAGATAGGTTTTCATACCAAAATGAGTGTGCATTTTATTCCTTCCTTTAGTCGAATGTGATGAGAGTAAGCTTCATGTTTTTTTCTCTCACCTCCCCTTTTTCCCTCCACTGAAAAAGTCTTTTGCTTGCCTCTTTTATGAGAGATAATATGCCCCATTCCATTTCTCCCTTTCTCCTCCCAATATATTTCTCTCTCACAGCTTAATTTCATTTTTTTAATATATGATCCCATCCTATTCAATTCACCCTGTGCTCTGTGTGTGTGTGTATGTAATCCCACCAACTACCCAGATACTGAAAAAAGTTTCAAGAGTTATAAATATTGTCTTTCCAAGTAGGAATATAAACAGTTCAATTTTAGTAAATCTCCTATGACTTCTCTTTGCTGTTTACCTTTTCATGCTTCTCTTGATTCTTGTGTTTGAAGATCAGATTTTATTTTCAGCTCTGGTCTTTTCATCAAGAATGATTGAAAGTCCTCTATTTCATTGAAAGACCACTTTTCCCCCTAAAGTATTATATTCAGTTTTGCTGGGTAGGTGATTCATGGTTTTAGTCCTAGTTCCTCTGACTTCTGGAATATCATATTCCACACCCTTCGATCCCTTAATCTAGAAGCTGCTAGATCTTGTGTTATCCTGATTTTATTTCCACAATACTTCAATTGTTTCTTTCTAGCTGCTTGCAGTATTTTCTCCTTGACCTGGGAACTCTGGAATTTGGCCACAATGTTCCTAGGGGTTTCTCTTTTTGGATCTCTTTCAGGTGGTGATCAGTGGATTCCTTGAATACTTATTTTGCCCCCTGGTTTTAGAATATCAGGGAAGTTTTCTTTGATAATTTCATGAAAGATGCTGTCTAGGCTTTTTTTTTGATCATGGCTTTCAGGTAGCCCCATAATTTTTAAACTGTCTCTCCTGGATCTATTTTCCAGGTCAGTTGTTTTTCCCATGAGATATTTCACATTCTCTTCCATTTTTTCATTCTTTTGGTTTCGTTTTGTGATTTCTTGGTTTCTCATAAAGTCATTAGCCTCCATCTGTTCCATTCTAATTTTAAAAGAACTATTTTCTTTGTGATGACAGTGAGCTTTTGAACCTCTTTTTCCATTTGGCTAATTCTGCTTGTTAAACATTCTTCTCCTCATTGGCTTTTTGAATCTCTTTTGCCAATTGAGTTAGCCTATTTTTCAAGGTGTTATTTACTTCAGCATTTTTTTGGGGTCTCCTTTAGCAAGGTGTTGACCTGCTTTTCATGCCTTTCTTGCATCTCATTTCTCTTCCCAGTTTTTCCTCCACCTCTCTTACTTGATTTTCAAAATCCTTTTTGAGCTCTTCCATGACCTGAGACCACTGAGTATTTATTTTGGATGTTTGGGATACAGAAATCTTGACTTTTATATCTTTCCCTGATAGTAACCATTGTTCTTCCTCTTCTGAAGGGATAGGAGGAGATATCTATTCACCAAGAAAGTAACCTTCTATGGCCTTTTTGTCCCCCCCTTTTTGAGGCATTTTCCCAACCAGTTACTTGACTTTTGGGTCCTTTGTCAGAGTAGGGTATACTCTGGGAATCTGTAAAATCTCAGTTCCTTCAAGGTGGCACAATCAAGTGTGTACTGGTCTGGATGCAGAGAGGGATTTTTGTGCCCAGAATCTTAGCAGTTACCTCTCCACAGCCACCTGGCCTCCAGTTCCACCAAGTCAGCACTGGGGGCTGATTTTCAGATAAGCTGGATGGACAGGGCTGCCATTCAGTGCCAGACAAAGACCAGCTCCCTTAGTGCCCCCAGGGATTTTTACAATCCAGCAACGGTCTCGGGCTGCTGCAGGGGCTGCCTTGAGAACAGCTGCCCCCTGCCCAATGTGACCTCTGCAGACTATGGAAAGGCCCTTCTCCCTTCCTGGTCAGCTGAAAAAACTCCGTCACTGACCTTTGGCGCCTGTGGGTTGAGGGATCTGAGAACCGGCTGCTGCTGGGACTGGGAATCCCGTGACTGGAGATTCCGCCCCTGAAGGCTGTTCGAGAGCCGGACCACTCGGTGAAGTCTGTACTAGGCTCCACTCAGAGTCTGGTGTAACTGATGTTTCCCATGGGCCTTTCAGGTGACTCTGGGCTGGAAATCTCCTCCACTCTGTTGTTCTCCACTTCTGCTGCTCCAAAATTTGTTGAGAGTCCCTCTCTACAGGTATTTTATGGGCTGTGTGGGGAGAGCCTGCCTTTGTGTGTCTTTCTACTCCTCCATCTTGGCTCTTCCCCCTCTTAATTTTCAAAATCCTTTTGGCGCTCTTCCATGGTGTGAGAACAATTCATATTTTTCTTGGAGGCTCTGGATGTAGGTGCTTTGATTTTGTTGTCTCCTTCTGGTGGTATGTTTTGATCTTGTCATCAAAGCAAGATTCTACCGTCTGACTTTTTTCCTGTTTTTGCTCATTTCCACAGCTAACTACTTGACTTTTGAGCTCTTTGTCAAGGTAGTTCTTTGCTTCCAGTAGGGGTGGAGAGGTGTACTGTCACCCACTTGATCCCTCCACAATCTGTGGGCCTAGAGCTCCAGAAACAGCTGCTGCAAAGAGCTCCTCTGCCCTCTCCATGGGTCTGGGGCTGGGGTCAGACCAGCATTACTCTTTCACACAGGTCCGACAGGTTTTTTCCATTGACCTTCCAATTTTTCCTCAGCATTCCTGGAAACTGCTACAGGTGCCAGTCTTGTCCCTCCCTTCCCCCCCAGGACTGCTCAGGTCCCATCTGTGGTGGTGTGACCCACATTGGATTGTGCTCTGCTCCCATTCTGGCATGACAGATACTTCCCATCAACCTTCCAGGCTGTCTTGGGCTAAAGAGCTGCTTCACTACATCATTTTGTGGGTTCTGCAGCTCCAGATTTTGTTTAGAGTCATTTTTTGCAGGTATTTGGCTGGGTTTGGGAGGAGAGGTCTAGCAAGTCCCTGCTTTTACTCCACCATCTTGGCACACCCCACAATAGATTTCTAATTGGCTTCCCTGCCTCAAGTCTTTGTCTATTCTAGTCCATCCACTATTCAGCCATCAAAATGATCTTCCCAAAGCCAAGGTCAGAATAGGTCACCATTCCATTCAAAAAATTCTAGTTGCTTCTTTTCACTTTCAGGATCAAATAGAAAACTGTCTGTTTGGGTAGAAGGACGCACGTTTACGAGCTCCGAAACCACAGCCCATAGAATTAATGTAAAAAGAGACCCCCCCATAACTTCTGGACCACTGAAAGGTGTACAGAAACGGAGTGGAAGAGATTTCCATTCCAGAGAGCCCTGGAGAGCCGTCCCCAGGGTCCGTCGCCCCCGGAAAGCGGACCCCACCCCAGCGCTGCCCTGGCCACGGCCCCAGAGAAGCTGACCCGAGCAGGCTTCAGGGACGGAAGCTCCGGCAGCCGGGAAAGTCCCTCCGCCCACAGAAGCTACAGGTCAGTGAGAGAGGCTGGGCTGGAGGAGGGGAGCGGAGTGTCTCCGTGACTCGGGCCCCCTTGGGAGGAAGTGGCGGCGGCAGAGACGGGGGCAGGAAGCGGCGGAGGCAGAGGTGTAGGCGGCAGCAGAGGCAGAGGCCCAGACTCCTCCAGCAGCAGGCAGGATCTTCATTACTGAAAGTCTCTGCATAAACAACCTGAGGGAGCTGAGCCTGGGAGACAGCCCTGACCCACCCTGCTCCACTACTGAAGGCCTCTGCATAAAACCCCTGAGGGAACTGAGCCTGGGAGATGCCCCCCCCCCACCCGCGCTGTTCCTGAAAGTCTCTGCATAAAGCCCCCTGAGGGAGCTGAGCCTGGGAGGCGGCCCTGCCCCCACCCCAGCGCCAGAACTAAAGCTCACATTGATTAGCAGGTGCACGGAAAGCCCATTTGAATCTCAGAGCCCAAGCACTAGCTGGGCGGATCTAGGCAAGGGTGGACAGGAATCTCAGAAGTCAAGTAACTGGCTGGGAAAATGCCTAGAAAAGGGAAGAAAAATAAGACTATAGAGAGTTTTTTTCCAACAAATGCAAATGATCCCGACATTCGGATCTGATGACGAGGACGTATTCTTGCCATCAGGGAAAGACGTGGAGGGTGGGGCCTCAGCACCCCAGACACCCCAGGGGTATGTTGGGTGGGCTCAGGCCTTGGAAGAGCTCAAAAAGGATTTTGAAAAGCAAGTTAGACAGGTGGAGGAAAAACTGGAAAGAGAAATGAGAGAGATGCAAGAAAAGTATGAAAAAACGGGTCAATACCTTGGTTAAGGAGACCCAAAAAAGTGCTGAAGAAAATAACACCTTGAAGAATAGGCTCACTCAATTGGCAAAAGAGGTTCAAAAAGCCAATGAGGAGAAGAAGGCTTTCAAAAGCAGAATTAGCCAAATGGAAAAAGAGGTTCAAAAGCTCACTGAATTTAATAGTTCTCTCAAAATTAGAATGGAACAGATGGAGTCTAATGACTTTATGAGAAACCAAGAAATCACCAAACAAAACCAAAAGAATGAAAAAATGGAAGAGAATGTGAAATATCTCATGGGAAAAACAACTGACCTGGAAAATAGATCCAGGAGAGATAATTTAAAAATTATGGGGCTACCTGAAAGCCATGATCAAAAAAAGAGCCTAGATATCATCTTCCATGAAATTATCAAGGAAAACTGCCCTGACATTCTACAACCAGAGGGCAAAATAAGTATTGAAAGAATCCATCAATCACCACCTGAAAGAGATCCAAAAAGAGAAACTCCTAGGAACATTGTGGCCAAATTCCAGAACTCCCAGCTCAAGGAGAAAATCTTGCAAGCAGCTAGAAAGAAACAATTCCAGTACTGTGGAAATACAATCAGGATAACTCAAGATCTAGCAGCTTCTACATTAAGGGATCGAAGGGCGTGGAATAGGATATTCCAGAAGTCAAAGGAACTAGGACTCAAACCAAGAATCACCTACCCAGCTAAACTGAGTATAATACTTCAAGGGAAAATATGGTCTTTCAATGAAACAGAGGACTTTCAATCATTCTTGATGAAAAGACCAGAGCTGAAAAGAAAATTTGACTTTCAAACACAAGAATGAGAAGAAGCATGAAAAAGTAAACAGCAAAGAGAAGTCTTAAGGGACTTACCATAAGTGAACTGTTTACATTCCTACATGGAAAGACAATATTTGTAACTCTTAAAACTTTTCAGTATCTGGGTAGTTGGTGGGACCACACACACACATGCACATGCATGCACGCACACACACATACACACATGCACACACATACAGAGACAGAGAGCACAGAGTGAATTGAATAGGATGGGACCATAGCTGAAAAGAAATTAAGGTAAATGGTGAGAGAGAAAGGTAGGGGGAGGAAAGAGGGTGAAATGGAATGGGGTAATTATATGTCATTTAAGAGGCAAGTAGGAGACTTCTTAGTGGAGGGAAAAAGAGGAGAGCTGAGAAAAAAAACCAAAAAAACAATTAGTTTACCCTCATCACATTTGACTAAAGGAAGGAATAAAATGCACACTCATTTTGGTATGAAAACATATCTTACAGTATAGGAAAGTGGGGGAGGAGATAAGCAAGGGGGGGGGGACGATGGAAGGGAGGGCAAAGGGAGGAGGGAGCAATTTGAAGTCAACACTTGGGCAGGGACAGGATCAAAAGACAGAAGAGAAACAATGAGGGGCAGGGTAGGATGGAGGGTAATTCAGTTAGTTTTACACAACACGACTATCAGGGAAGGACATTTGCAAAATTACACAGATATGGCCTATATTGAGTTGCCTGCCTTCCCAAAGGGAATGGGTGGGGAGGGAGGGATGGGGAGAATTTGGAACTCATAGTTTTAGGAACAACTGTTTAGTATTGCTGTTGCTACTAGGAAAGAAGACATACAGTTAATGAGGAATAGAAAGTCATCTGGCCCTACAGGAGAAAAGAGAAGATGGAGACAAGAGAAGGGAGGGATGACAGAAGAGAGGGCAGATAGGGAAAATTAGATTGCTTGGGGTATTGGGGTGGGGGGAGGGGATAAAAGGGGAGAAAATTTGGAACCCAAAACTTTGTGAAAATGAATGTAAAAAGTTAAATTAATTAATTTAAAAAAAAAAAGAAAAGAAAACTGTCTGTTTGGCTTTTAAAACCCTGTATAACCTAACTCTTTCTTAACTTTCTAGTCTTGTAACACTTTACTCCTCTCCATGTACCCTGTGATCCAGGTACACTGGTCTCCATATGGGTGCTTGTACAAGACACTCAATCCTTTCAACTCTGAAGTATTTTCCCTGGCTTATACATGGAATTCTCTCTCTCCTCATGTCCTGATTTCTTTGGTTTCCTTTGGTCTCAGTTTAAATCCTACCTTCTACAAGAAAGTTTTCCCTCCTTTTCCTTTCCCTTTGCTCTTTAATGTCAGTTCCTTCCCTCTAAGATTATTTTCAATTTATCTTGTACATGTATTATTTTTACCTAGATGTTGTATATATGCCCTATGTCTGGTATAGTGCTTAGCATGTTGTAGACACTTAGTTAAATGCTTACTGATTGACTGGTATTGAAAACCTTTCACAATCTGGCTCCAATTTATTTTTTCCTGGCTGATTTTAGATAACGTCCCCCGATATTCTCCTACATTCCAGCCAAAGTGGCACACTTACTATGCCCTGTACATAGCATTCAATTTCTTGCCTCTATGACTTGGCATAAGTTGTCCATCCACTGCTGAGTACCACCTCTTCCCTAGTTACTTCAAGGCTCAGATCAAGCACCACCTCCTTCTAGAGGTCTGTCTAGTTGTTAGTGTTTGTCTCATCTCCCTGAACTACTCTGTATTTATTTTATGTAATTTTGTATTATATAAAAGGCAGTATGGCATAGTAGATATGGCTGGCCTCAAAGCCAGGAAGATCTGGATTCCAGCCCTACCTCTTGATATATCCTGGCTGTGTGACCTCTTCCAGTGCTCTAGGCACCTGTCTAAGACTACATGTTGTAGAATTTCTTCAATGAAATCATAGGTCAAGTCCCTACACCTAATTCTGTATTTACTGTTTACATGTTGTTTTCCCACAATAGAATGTAAGGTCTAGCACCTAAAACAGTGTCTGGCACACACCAGGTGCTTAACAAATGCTTGTTAAACAGAAACCATTTACACTTATTAAAACGCTGCTTTGTATGTGTCACTTTCATGTGTTCTAATGCCTCTACGAAACTGTAAGTTTCCAGAGGCCAGGAAAGGTTATCTCATTTAAATGCTGTGCTTCTCCATACAGATCGGGTCAGGCTCGTCCCATATAGGTTCAAGGGAAGGGGTGATGTATAAGACTGGTCGACTTACCTATCTCAGCCTGTAATGCTTCAGGGATCTTCACTCTTAAAGGCTGAAAAATTAGAGGAAATATGATTAGGTCACATAGCCTGAGAGACCTTAAAAGAACTTTTAATATATCCTTTTAAACTTACCTAGTTAAGGTATCTCCACTACAACCACTGCCCTGCTATAATAACAATATTTTGCATTTTTAAATGTTTTCCAAAATGTTTCTTATATATAATCTTATTGGATCCATGTAACAATCCTACCAGGTAGGGAGAAGTATTATAATTTCCATTTGACAATCTTGGGAAAAAGTAGCACTAAAGAAGGACAGGCATAGGGACAGCCTGTCTAAGGGCAGAGGAGCACTTTGGCTGTCAACTGAAGCTTAGAGATATTAGGTAGCTTCCCAAGGTCAATTAGCGAGTAATGGAGCTAAGGCTCAAACCTGGATCTCTTTCTCTCTGCTAAAATCAAAGTAAGTGACAGAGTAATATAGAGGATTATAAAGGAAAACTACTTGCTGTAGTAGAAAGGAGGGAAAACTTGAGAAGTGTTCACCATATCTTACATTTTGTAATAGATAAAGAAAGGAAAGTGAGACATTGCTTGACATTCATTCCAGAATTGAGATAATGGACTTCACTGAATTAAAAGGAGACAAAGATCCAACACAGAGAATTTATTCTGATCCCAGGGTCAGAGAGGGTTTTCAGTTCCAATTTCTAGCTCAGCTTGCAAAGGAACACCAGGGCAGGAGTTCTAATGCAGAGGGAAGCTTGCAGTTCTGTTACTCTGAACCAGCTGAATCTATTTTCCTCACTGGTTTATACAGGATGAGTCCAGAAGAACTCTACTGTTGTGCAGATCCAAACCCATACCAGGAACATGTGGAAATCAGACCAGGGAATCAAGGCTTTACTCTGGTTTGGACCACTTTGGGAGCACTGAAAACATGCAGGTCCTCAGCCTGTGCTATCCCTGAGAGTCTGTAATAAGACAACATTCAATAACCCAAGAAAGTAACAACAGGACAAGCCTAGCCCTTCCCTTCAGGAGTGTGCAGACATTGGCCCTAATATCAAAGGAAGAGTGATGAGTGAACAATGGCAACAAAAAAAATCCCACTGTAAAGAGCTATTTTTGTGGCAGAGAAGATCAAGACACAGATCCAGAATAAAACAATGACTTCAAAATACCTAAAAGCATTACTGAGAGAAAAATACAGCTTGTATACAAACTCAAGTAGAATTTCTGGAAGAAATGAAGTAGGATTTTTAAAGAGCTATTTTTTTAATCAAAGAAATCGACTAGTCCTTGAGAGTACTCAAGGCAAAAACTGGAAAAGAAATGAGAGTTATAGAAGAAGTATTCCCCTAGAGAGTGAAATTCAAACACAGAGTTAGGAGAAACAGAAAAATGTAAATATGGATAAACAAGGACAAGGGACTAAACAAGGAAAAACTGTTTATATTCTAATATGGCAAGACAGTACATATATGAAACCTATTGTCAATGAGGAACCATACAGACAACTAATTAGGCAAAAGCTTGGGAGGTCTGTTATGCTTTGATGATCTTAAGAGAAACCTGGGAACTAATACCAAGTAAAGTGAATGAAACCAGAAGAACAATTTATACAATGACAACAATACTGTAAAGACAAACAATTTTGAAAGACTTAGGAATTCTAATCAGTGCAATGATCGATCACAATTTGAGAGAACTAATGAAGAAACATGCTGTCTACATCACAATGGAGAGGTGAAACACAGAGAATGTAAAATGAAACATTTACACAGACGTAAATATATACATACATATTTATTTCCTTTTCAGATATGGCCAATGCACAAATCTGTTTAGTTTGATTAGACAGTTCTATGATAGGAGTTTTTCTTCTTTCACTTTCAATGGGAATGAAGGTTGCAGGTTTGGGAGGGAATAAGGGGAGAGAAAACAGATGTTTGCTGACTGAAAAAAAAAATTAACTATTTAAAAATGAATCGAGTCACAGAAAGCCAATGAAACTAATGTGAACTTGGATTGTGTGAAAAGAAGCCCAATAATCAGAACTAAAAAGGTATTAGCTTTGTTATACTTTGCACTAGTTGAAGCACATCAGGAGAATTGCGTTCAACTCTGGGGGCCATGTTATACATAGGACATTGATAAGCTGGAGGAATATAAAAAAGAACATTTTAAAATCTGCAACTATATCAATACAGAATACATACATACATGCATACATAGAGAATATGAATGCAAGTAGAGAGGAGACAACATGGAAACATTAGAGTTGTCTTTAAATATATAAAGGACTGTGATGGAAGGATTAGATTTATTCTGTTTGGCTCCAAACAGAAGCAATGTATGGAAGTTGCAAAAATGAAAATTTCAGCTTGATGTAACAAAAAACTTGACAACAATTAAGAGATACCCAAACAGGTTACTTCAGCAGGCAGTAAATTCTCCATCGCTGCATGGAGGTCCTCAAATATAGGCTAAATGCTGTGGAAGAGATTCTTTCTCAAGTACAAGTTGGTCTAGATTGTGGTATCAAAACTGAATGAAAATGGATCCTCGTAGGCCATACTGACTTAGAAAAACACAGATTAACAATATCCATGTTGTATTATACTTTTATTTATTCATTTTAAACATTGTCCAATTACATTTCAGGCAGGCTGACACTTCTGGTCTAGATTACCTGATAACAAAGCTTGAGATTCTAACAATCTTTATTTTCTAATCAAGGATTCTACTTCATCATTCTGTAGGCACATTCTATTAAACAGTATGCTCCCTAAACTCCAGAATGAAGTGAACCTCATCATATTCGTGTATTTCCCTAAATCTCTAATAAAAACTGCATATTAAAAATTTAAGACTTATATGAGGGAATTCAGGAACCATAAGAGATTAAAGATAGTGAACAGTATATGGGTAAAGATCAACTGAAGCAATCACAGAAATGATACTGTCATCAAGAGACAGTAAAGAACACTTGGACAGAAAAAAAGAAACAAGGAATTTGAGACACTATTTCTTTTCCTCTGTCACAGTCTGCCAATGCGTGGCCCAAAAACCTTCCACTTCTCTCTCCGCCAGCCAACAGGCAAGCTGGAAAACAGAGGAGTACCACCTCTGCCACTTAGGGGAGCCACTCATCCTCTCCTTGTTCAACATTCACTGTTCTGTTGTCTAATTCTCATTGGACGTATAATGGCCCCTCTCAACAGGATGTTGATGCCCCAGGTCCTCATCTTACTGAAGGGATTTTAGAACTCTGTTCCACTCTAATCTTTGGACCCACTATTCACTTAGTAAGAGACCATCTGGTTTGTCATTAACTCCCAAATGTCCTTAAAGTTTTGTCATTTGCCTATCTATTTGGTCAATCTCCCATGAACTGGAATGTTCTTTGATGTGGTTTCTCTATCAAATAAAATGCCAGAGCTGAGTATCTCAATTTTCAATTAGTATTTTGCAAGACGCTTTACATAAAGTAAGGGCTTAATAAATGCTTCTCAATTTCCATTCCATTACTAATAAAGGGCTTCAAATAGTTAGACATCTGTTGGTTCTCTCTGCACAAAGCCTAGTAGCTAATAATTTCTTGATTTCTCTTAATAATTTTCATTCTAAACTCAACAAATACAACAAATTCACTTATATATTTTATAAAATAGAAAATGAGGGCTACATATAAAAAGTATATACAGATCTCTATTATGTATATAGCTTGTTTTTCCTTTTTATTATATCACAAATTTAACCTGTAGCTTTCAAAAGCCACCCTGTTCGTGAATATTTTTGGCTTCCCTTCTGTTCTCTTCTGGTTATTTTTTAAAGATGATTCAATGACTCTTCTTTCTTTCCCATACATAATAGACCTGAGAATCACCTAGACTGAGATAATTGAATTCATGGGAACTGAAGAGGCCTCCAAGTGAAAAAGTATAAAGGGAGAAAAGGCCCCAAGACAGAGCCTCAGGGGACAACTATTAGTTATCTATCAGGCAAGACCTGTATGAAGATCTAGCAAAGGAGGCTGAAAAGGAGCAGTCAGGAAGGAAAGAGGAGAACCAGGACAGAACAGCATCACAAAAACCTAGAGGGAGTATCAGGGGAGAAGAACTTGATTAACAGTGTCAGAGGCTGCAGAAAGGTCAAAAAGGATGAAAACTGAGAAAAGGCCATTGAATTTGGCAACTTAAGAGGTCATTGGTAACACTGGAGAGAGCAGTTTTGGTTGACTGATGAGGTCAGAAGCCAGACTACAGGGAGTTAAGAAGAGTGAGAGAAAAATAAGTGGAGATATTGATTGTAGAGCCACAAAAGAGAGGAGGGATATGGGATGACAACTAATAAGGGTTGGACAGATCAAAGGAGGGAAGACCTGGGTATGTTTATAGGGTGCAGGGAAGCAGGAGAGTGAAGATGGGACACATGAGAGAGTGGAGATAACAGAGGAAGACATCTGCTGGAAAACATGGGATGGACTGGGATCAGTTATGCACATAGAGGGGGAGAAGGGTCACCTCTATATATGAGACAGAAAGAAAGAGAAGGTAGTGGTAGAAGAAAGTGGTACATCACCTGAGTGATGTAAAGTGAGAAATAAAGGAGAAGAGGGAGCTCTCAGTGTTGTGATATGGCAGCCAAAAAAAAGCAAATGCAATCATTGGCACATTGTTTAGAACTAAGGAGGTGGTCATGATCCACACTGTATTCAGGTCAAATTACAACTGAAATACTACGTTAAATTTTTGGAACAACAAGTTAGGACATATATTGGTAAATAGGATAGATCTAGGCGGGTCGAACCAGCATAATAAGAGCCTTGCAGTTACAGCCTTTGTATGAATGGAAGTATGAATGAAATGGGCATATTTAGCTCAGGGAAGATAAGACCAGGGCAGGATATTATGGGTGTCTTCCTAAACTGTCATGTGGAAGACATGGTTTAAACTAATTCTGGTTGGCTTTGGAGATTAGAACTATGACCAATGAATGGATTGTAAGTTGCAGAAATGCAAATTTAGGCTTGATATAAGGAAAAATTCCTAACAAAACTGAAAGCTATTCAACAGCAGAATGGGCTATCTCAGGAGAAAGTGATTTGCCCTTCACTACAGGTCTTCCTACAAAGACTTGAGAACCACTTGTTGTACAGAAGGGATGCCTATATGGAAATGAGAAATGACCTCAGAGGTCCCTTCCAACTCTGACCCGGTGAAGTACTGTTGTTCCCATTTTATGGGTGTATACTGAAGCTCAGAGAACTTACATGATTTTCCCAAAGTCACAGTTGTTAAGTGCCAGAATTACAACTCAAAATCAGGTTTAATTATTAAAACATAGTGTTTTTTCTTCTATTATGATACTGCCTAGCATAAGGGAGTGCACAGGCATCAATAAGTATCTGCAGAATCAATGATTGTTATTTTTCTTATGACTTTAAAGGAATTACATGAGGTTGCTTTTGAGGGAGCAAAGTTCCAAAAGGTATGGCAAAACTGCCCATTCCCATCTTACCGAGTTCTTTTCCAGAAAAATAGCCCAGATAGTTTTTCCTAATCCCCGAGAGTCCTTAGGATATGTCTGCAGGTAAACTTCTGCACATAAGTAGAAAAGCTAAGAAGAGATGAGAAAGGAGTTAGCAGAGTAAGAGGAATACTCCTTTCAAAGCTGTTCAAACTCCACTACCTTCCCAGAAGCCTTCCCTGATTAATTTCCTACCCTCAACTATTGACTGACCCTTTATTCTGCATCCTCCTTAGCATCTTGGCATTCTTCAGCTAACAGTACTTTTCTATGAACTCATTTGTATGATGTTTACTAAGTATTCTTTCCAGTAAAAATGTGGCTTTAAATTATCTAGTCAAAAGTTTGACAGGACTGGTTTTTTACTTAGGTGACAGTTTAACCATCCGAATTCAAGTTCCCAAGAAGGGTCCTCCAAGCTGGAAAGACTTTGAAAATAAGCTCACAACAGCATAGTGTCTGATGTTCTGGAATTTACAAGCTCAGAGAGACAAAAAGGTTTATCACTACATTGCTAGCCATCATCTGATTTTTGGTTAAGAACCCATGAAGACTATCAATTAATGTGTAGGGTTATAAGTCGTTTTGGAAGAAATAAAGAAATATATATATACCAAGGAATCAGATTTTTTTTTTAAGCAATGCATGAATCTTAGACATTTTACACAAAGTAGATGCTCAATAGTATTTGCTGAATAAATTTAACCTACCTTTAACAAATCCCCAAAGAAAGTAGATTTGTTTGGTAATAGACCTGGGGTTGGTGGGTAGAAACAAGTGTCCCATAATGCAGAAAGCATATTCTAGATCTAATTTTATCTCCTTTCTCCAACTAGTAAGTAGGTTATAGTGGAATCAGCAAATCTGTTTCAATTTTCTCTCTTACGGCTTCCTCCCCCCCAACACACTTTGTTACCTCTACTTTCAGATATACCTTCTTGAAGTTAGATAGTGTGTTTCTTCCCTGCCAAGTCTCCAAATGCCACAGTACATTTAAAACATCCATCCTCAATCTCAGCCCACTAAGTTGTCTACATCTATTCATTCAACAAAGTCTAAAAATTCCATCTCCTTCAGGAAGTCTTCTAATACTTATCACACAAGAGTGGAGAGCTTCTTGGTTCCAACCTGCTTGGGCAATGGACTTTTTCCCATACTCTAAATAATGCAGTTGAGTCTGCAAGGTATATATCAGAAATCTTTTACTGTTAAATTTTGTATTGTTTATTTTGTTGTCTCTATATGTGTATACTCACACCAGTAAATCTTCTTTATATACTACATCTCCCAGAAAGCAGGGAAACCAACATGATTCTCTTTTTGTTAGTGCCCAATACCATATTTACTACATTTGGGCACTTGATCAAGATAATGTGACTTACCAAAGGGTTTGGATCTGCCTGAGAGAAGATATAGCGCAGGAAAACCCCAAGATGAGCAGGTCGGTATTTGAGTTTCTCTAGGTCTTGGAACAGGATGTCACACTGTAGAAAGAATGGCTGTGATGAGCATAGGTACAGAGTAGGCTGGCCCAGTCCAGTTTGGTGTCCCATATTTCCTGTCATTCTTCAGACTTCTTCATTCCCACCTTGTACCACGTTTTTCTGCACGGCTAGCCAAATCAGCCTGTTTTCAGAAGTAGCTTGAAAATGGAAGGTGTGATCAAGGGATAGAACATGGAAACTGTTACCTCATTGTTGAAATAACCTGGATCATAATCCTCCTCAGGGCCAATAATCAAAAGCTTTGCACTATGATCCAAACCCTGGTGGAAAAAGAAGAGTTGTGGGAATGGGCAATTAAAGGGAAAGAGTGCATACAAGACTAGACCAGAGCTGCATCTTACTGCTATTCCCTCTCCCATTAAAAATGAAAATCCTCTTCACCCTGAAAGGAGTCAGCTATCTCTGCATGGGGAAGCCTCAGAGCAACCTGGCCACACATGTGAGGATGGGAAGGAAAGACAAGGTTCTTCTTCCTGTCTGGGAAAGGAATCTGGCAGGAGGAGGGCAATAGCCAGCAATCTCAAACATGCAGCTTTGGATAAGACTTCTGAACTCTTGAAACTGTCATCAATTATGCTAATAATAATAGCTAACATTCATGTATTGCTTTAAGGTTTATAAAGTATAAACATCTCATTTTATCTTCATAACAACCATGGGAGGTACATGCTATTACTATCCCCCATTATTTATAGACAGGGAAATTGACCAATTAAAAGACTTGCCCAGAGTCATATCACTGATAAGTATCTAAGGAAGGATTTGAACTCAGGTCTTCACGACATTGGGAAAATCATTTAACCTGTTTGCCTCAGTATTCTTGTCTGTAAAATGAACTGGAGAAAAAAATGGCTAACCACTCCAGTACCATTGTCAAGAAAACCCCAAAAGGGGTCACAAAGAGTCAGACATGACTGAAAAACAACTAAATTTCCTGACTCCAGGTCCAGCACCCTATCCATTACAACACCTAGCTACCACTTACCTTGTAACTCTCATAGGGCCTTACAACAGGACTAGGCTAAATGAAAGGAGCAGAACCAGGAGAACTTTGTACACAGCAACAACCACATTGTGCAAGTAATTTTTCTGGTAGTCTTAGCCCTTCACAGCAATGCAAGGACCTAAAAAATTCCCAATGGACTCTTCAGGCAAAATGCCTTCCACATCCAGAGAAAGAACTACGGAATTGGATTGCAGAATGAAGTAAATCATTTTCTCTTGCGTTATGTTTTGTTTTTTATGGTTTCTCCCATTCATTTTAATTCTTCTATGTGACATGACTGTAGTGAAAATGTATTTAATAAGAATGTATGTGTAGAACTTACATAAGATTGCACACCATCTTGAGGAGGGAGGGGGGAAAAATCTAAGATACATGAAAGTGCAGAAAACTGAAAACAAATAAATTAAAAATAAATTAAATTTTAAAAAAAGCCCAAAATTCTGCTCAAATCTCACCTGTTACAAGAACCTTCCTTGACTAATTCAACCTAACCTTCACCACTTTATTACATGTTTATCACAACCTGTGACCCCGTACAGTCTCCTTGGGCCCAGGGTATTCACGAATTTCATGGCTCTTAAAGGATCTCTTTATACGTATTCATTTGTCTTTCCTCCACCTTCTGGAATCTCAGCTTGGTACCCAAGTTCTGCCCCCCAGTGGAAAAGGCATATGTTGTTTTGGTTATTGGACCAATTTAGAATGTGTAAGTATCCTGCAGACCACATAAAACATCTACTCCTATTCAATATATTTTTAAAAAGCAAGCAACCCTTTGACAGTGCCCTTTGACCCTCAGTTACCTGACCTCTATCATTTTACAATGTAAGGGGAGGAGAATAGGGTCCAGCTGTTGGACTGTGGGAGAAGTGAAGAACATCAGGGAAGACAATAAGGTGACAATACCTTCTATCAAACTCATTTACAATGTCCTTCCCTTGGTCAATGGAAGGACAAGGTAAGTTGAAATTAATCAATCCACAGAACACACATGCAGTACCTCTACTTAAGAGAGACAGTTTCGCATTCTAGGCAGGCTTGCTTCTCACCACTAATGCCAACTCTAGGGGCATTTCTGAACATTCCACTACTCTAGTCATATTATAGTTATTAACATGATCATACAATATTAATATAGCACATTAAGGTCTATAATGTGCTTTACATACATTATCTCACTTGATCCTCATAATTAAGTGAAACATAGTACAGTGTCATTATTTCCATCTTAAAGGAGAGGAAACTGACCACTGCAGAATTCTGTGGGATAAAAACTTTCCATAACCTTTATATGATCACTGTATTAATTTGCCCTAAAGTCCCATGAGTTTTTTTTAAGAAGCCACATCAAATGATTAATTCACACACTAAGTTTGTGGTCAATTAAAACACTTCTTCCTTCATCACCTCAAACTTTCCCCTATGAATTAAAGTCTTTTCTATTCCATATTTGTGCAAGTGATTTCATTTTGCTTAAAACTTAAGACTTTATATCTGTTGGTTACATTTCATCTTACTGTTTTCAATTCAATATTTCAAGCCTACTGAAATAACTTTAAATGTTTACTGTCATTTTTTTTCTCTTTTTTCTCTAATCTTTTCTCTCTACATTTCATTTCTTGAGGATTTTCTCTCTTTACATTGTTTCAATTACCCTATTTGTACAAATGTCTCAAATCTAGATATACTCTCTCTCTAGTTACCCTAAACCTCTACTTTAAATTTTCAACTGCCTATTAAGAGAATTCTACTTCAGTGTCTTTTCAATGCATCTAAAACTGAAAATCATCATCATTGCTTAGAAATCTGTCTCTTCCTCAAAATTTCTACTAACACTGTCACTTTTTTGATCATTTAGAAACTTAAGAAAAATTTCTGACTTTTTATTTTCTCTCATCCTCCACATCTAATCAACTGCCAGGTTCTGTTGACACTATTTATGTGTCAATCTATTACATTTATAAACTATTTCTGTCTTTCCACTCTTGCAGTTTAGATGTTCATTACTTCTGTCCTGGATGAGGTGGATAATCTCTGATTATTTCCTATCTCTAGCTTCTCCCTCTCAACCTAGTCTTTCTCATAGCTATGTAGTAGAGTAGAAAAACAAAGAATTTCACAAGGACTCATGCTTGCATTCCTCATACCTTATTATACACAAAAGGTACTTAATACATATTTACTAAATGAGCTTAAACATAAAAAAAACAGTGTGAGAGGACACATAGGAGCATGGAGAGAGTGCTGACCTGGAAGAGGGAAGAGGACTGGTGTCTAAATCCCCCCTGATATACACTGGTCAGTCCCTTAATCCATTCAGTGGTCTGGGCAGGTCTCTAGCACCATAAGGTACAATGGAAGTGCTAACCTAAACTGGTAGAGAGAGTCTTTTTATCTGGGAACAAATCTCATACTAATCATAAGATTCCTATTATCCACTATGTTACACTTCCTACATTTCCTAAATGGATTAGAGAAAAAAAGGAGCCAATTTACGCTGGCTGAGTAGTACCTTTGCCAGGTATCCCCCTTTTTTCTCTACCCCAAATACATACTTACCCTCAACATGAATATAATACTCTTTTAAGTCTTTTTATCTTGGATTATAAGATTACAAAAATAAACATTTATTAAGGATATACTCTATATAGTATCCTAGGCCCTGGAATATAAGTGTGAAAAATGATCCTCAAAGAAATTACAACCTAAAAGAGGGAATATGACTTGTACACAAGTAACTGATTCAAAACAGAATGACATGAGGGCAAGAGAGAAGAACTCTGGGAAATATGGAAGAAGTAAAGATCACTTTAAGGTATAACTTTGGAGAAGACAGATTTTGCCTCTATAATACTAAACAAGGCTGTTTAGTGATGAGATCCAAGCTGTCAGAGCTCTAAAAAAAGGAAAGGAGAAGCACCAAAGTAGCTCACCTGCTCAGTAGTGGGTAGAACAGTCGTATCTGAGCCCTGTCGCCGATGGTGCTGGGCCACCTTAGCCATGATCACAGGTGATGTACGTGGGCTGTCTAGCCCAGGATCTGATAACATTGAGTTCCTTTTCAGCAATGACTGAGGAAAGGAGGGATGGTGTGGAGAGGAGAATCTGTTAGTGATAGAATAGCCAAATGCTTAGCTTGTTCATCCAGTTTAACTATTATTGTCAGGCAGCAGTCTGTTCTCCATTACTGATGACCTGATGATCCACTATGAGTCATTACAGATCGCTGCTCTCCTTCCTTTCTGTCCCTACACTTCTCTTTGCCTCATCTTGTTCTTTTCATAGCCCCTCAGTACTTCTCTCAATGAGTGGACAAGAGGAGAGGAAGAATGAAATCAGTCCATGTTTGTATTTATCAGCTCTGACAGTTTAGCTAGAGAAAGAAAGTAAAACTATTGGCTAAAATGAGGTTCTTAAAACTTGCTCTCAACTCCTTCCTGAAATGCACTGATATTATCCCACAGTTTAGTTTAATTCAATCTTTCTTAATACTTTATTTACTTCCCCAATTGATAAATGGTCGCAGGATGTGAACAGGCAATTTTCAAAGGAAGACATTAAAGATATCTATAATCATATGAAAAAATGCTTTAATCACTTTTGATTAGAAAGATGCAAATCAAAACAACTCTGAGGTACCACATCACACCTGTCAGATTAGCAAACATGACAGAACAGGAAGATGATAAATATTGGACAGGATGTGGGAGAGTTGGAACACTAATTCATGGTTGGTGGAGCTGTGAGCTCATCCAACCATTCTGGAGAGCAATTTGGAATTATGCCCAAAGGGCTACAAAAATGTACATACTCTTTGACCCAGCAATATCCACTTCTAGGACTGTATCCCCAAGAGATCATAAAATAAGAAAGGGTCCCACATGTACAAAAATATTTATAGCATCAAGGGGATGCCCATCAATTTATAGCATCAAGGGGATGCCCATCAACTGGGGAATGGCTGAATAAATTATGGTATATGAATATAATGGAATACTACTGCGCTATAAGAAACAACGAACAAGAAGACTTCAGAGAGGCCTGAAAGACTTATATGATCTGATGCTGAAAGAAAGGAGCAGAACCAGGAGAACTTTGTGCCCAGCAACGACAATAGTGTGTGAGAGTTTTTTCTGGTAGACTTGGAACTTCATAGCAATGCAAGGTCTTAAAAAAAAATTCCCAATGGTCTTTTAAGGCAAAATACCTTGCACATCCACAGAATTCAATCACAGTAGATCATTTTTTTGTGTGTGTGTGTATTATATGTTTTGGTTTGTTATATGATCTCTCCCATTCATTTTAATTCTTCTACACAGCATGACTATAGTGAAAATGTATGTGTAGGAATGTATGTGTAGATTTTATATAAAATAAGAGGGGAGGGAGGGGAAAAAAATCTAAGTTATATGGTAGTGATTATAAAACACTAAAAATAAATAAAATATTAAAAAAAAAAAAAAAAGCTTTATTTACTCATTTGCAATTTGTATGCTGACAGCCCTGGAGGGAAAAGTTTTTGAAACCAAAATCTGAAAACTTTCTTCTGTGATATCTGTGTCCAACTTGAGGAGAGGCACTGGGAAAAACTAATGTTCAAATATCGGTACAAAAGCAGAATCCTAAAGCCAAACAATTCTTAAAAAGAAATTAAGAGCTAACTATATCTGTAGATTTTGATGAAACTGTGTTCTTATGAATTTGGGTAACTGATATATGGTTGTAAAGAAATTAGGAACAAAAATGCATTTATTTGCCTACAGGTTGTACTTCTAATACACTTTTTGAAACCCAGAACAAAACAAATGCTTACAAAGCAGAAATCAGGAGCACAATTCCCATAGACAGGAAATTGGAGAGCTTGGTGCATCTAATTTGCAGTCTGACCTTTAAATAGTTTTAAGAGTCTCAAGCAAAGGATTTACATCTGCAAATAGGCCCCAATCCTCCACACCTCACCTCACTGAGGGAAGGGAAGCGCTCTGTCCCAGAGTCTAAGCCACTGTCTCCATCTTGGGAATCCAAGGAATGACGACCTAAGAAAGTAAGAGAAAGCATAGGAATGAAAGGCATGGAAAGAAACCCTCCTCTGAGGACCTGAATACGGAGCAAGACGAAGAACGTCATTTTTTGTCTGACCTTCCCTCCGATGGTTTACCTTCATTTCATGACTTCAATTCAGATTCTCTTTTGAGCAAAGTTAATAATGCTGCTTCCTGACCATGCCTCCTTCTTCCCTGTTTCTTATACAGAGACTATTCCCTATTGTCTGGAATGCCTCCTAAAACAATCTCATTTCTCAACTTCTTCCCAATCCTCCTCTATACTCCATAATTCTAGATTCACCTCCAGTACCTACCCAGATTCACAATCTCTCCCACATAACCCTAGCTTTTGCCTATACAGACTCTACTATCTTTTTATTCTATGTAAATATACTCATTTATTGTCACATTTATCTTAAATGTATTTTCCATGCACATTTGTCTTGCTTCATCTATTAAACTGTGTTTTCTTATTGCAGGACTCTTGTCTTTTTCCTGGATCTGAGTGAGAATAGATAAGAAATCTGAAAGAGGCAACTCCAGAAAGAAACGAAAATAAAGAAGGAACTCACCTTCTGATGACTTCATATTAGCTGGGTTGTTGTCATACATTTGCACTATATCCTGAAATTAAATTCCCAGATGAAGGGACAATCAGTTAAAGCTATATAGAACATAGTCAATCAAAATCCCTTGTCTTCTCCACACCTCAACTAAAACTATACTGTTAGAATATGTTTATATAGGACAGAGATAATGTCTGTTTAACAGACAGCAAAACTCTTTGTATTCTATCAATAAGATTTGATGATAACAAGGATGAAGAAGAGGAAGAAGGTGAAGATGACTCTGTTGCCTAAGAACATCCATGAGGGCTCCATTACCAAACAGTCACACTCTACTCATTAACCTGAATCTCAAAAGAAATCTCCAAGTTGGATGAGACAAAAGGGAAAGAACTTTTGGACTTTTAGAATATGGATGAAAGACCAAAATGATTAATGGACAGATACCACTCTAGGAAGAGATTTTTAATGGTGTACCTCAAGTGCTTAGCCTCAACCCTATTCTGTTCAACATTTCAATTAATTACCTGAATAAAGGCATAGTTAGCATGTTTTTCAAATTTGCAGGTTTCAACTGGGATTCAAAAACATCTTTTTAGGCTAAAAAACCAAATCTAATAACAATGCAGTTATAATTCTTAATTTCAAACCCAATTTCATAGGCCAAAATGGTCAAGAGATTTGTTGCTTTGCCATCCAGCTTCTGAGGAAAAGATGGCTCCTCCACTGGATGGCTTGTAATCGGCACCAGAAGGGTCCACAAATAGGTAATAACAACTCAGATGGTAGCTTAATTATTGTACTTTGCTCTCGAAGAGGACCACCGTGGTAAAGTCAAGTTTCAATGTGTCTGACTGTGGCTGATCAGACCAACACTAGCTCCAAATGCCTAACACAGATTGGCTACAGATAGTCCATCTGAAGATTTGGGGTAGATACTCCAAATTTGTACATCCCATGTTTCCTCTGTGGTGTTTCAATTCTGCTTTGCTCATAGAGCACAGTACCCTTTCTGATGTGAGCACGCCATACTGAGCAGTCCTGTGCCAGTGTCTCCCATGTTGCAGGATCAAATCCAAAATTCTTGAGAGAGACCTTCAGAGTGTCCCTGTATCACTTCTTCTGACCACCATGTGATTGCCTCTAGGGAATCTCAAACCTCTGAGACTTTGCTTAGGAGACTAGTGCCTTAACCATTAGGCCCCAAGGGCACATTAGGGCAACTAGGTGGTACAGTAGATAGAGCACCAGTACAGGAGCCAGGAAGACCTGAGTTCAAATCTCACCTCAGACACTTGACACTCACTAGCTGTGTGACCTTGGGCAAGTTACTTAACCCCAACTGCCTCATCCTGGGTCATCTCCAGTCATCCTGATGAATATCTGGTCATTGGATTCAGATGGCTCTGGAGGAGAAGTGAGGCTGGTGACCTGCACAGCCCTCCCTCACTCAAAACAAAGTCAAGTGCAAGTCATGTCATTATTTCTCTAATGGCATGGTCTTCTTCAGCAATGAAGGATGAACATACACATGTGATTGTCTGCCCCATGAGAGTTCTCCATAAAATAATCTTTTTGGCAAGCATATATTTTGCATCTGAACAATGTGGTCAGTCCATCAGAATTGCGCTCTTTGAAGCAGTTTGAATGCTTGGCAGTTTAGGTCAAGCAAGGACCTCAGTGTCTGGTACCTTATCCTGCCAGAGGATCTTCAGAACCTTCCCAAGACAGTTCAAATGAAAATGATTCAGTTTCCTGGCATGGCACCAGTAGACTGTCCATGTTTTGCAGGCATACAACAATGACGTCAGTGGCTCTGTGGACCTTCAGTTTGGTAGTCAGTGTAATACCTCTTCTCTCCCTTTTCTTCAGAGCCTGGAGAGTACACTACCAAGGTAAGTGAACTTATCCACAGTGTTCAAAATTTCGCCATTTGTTGTAACCAATGGTTCCACATATGGATGGTGTGGTGGTGGCTGATGGAGCACCTGTGTTTTCTTGCTGTTAATTCTTAGGCCAAAATGTGATGTGTGTTGTGCTTTAAGTTGTGTAAAGTACTTTCCTCACAACAACCCTGTTCTACTAAAAAAATGGTATTAAAAAGACCATTATCTTCATTTTACATACAAAAAGACACAAGATAAATGACTTGCCCTTGTGACACAACTAGTCAGTATCAGACAAGGGACACCTGAAGCTAAGTATAACATATTTTTCCACTATGGCTTATCAATGAGCCTCCAAATCCATTAAGTTGCACTTAAATGTAAAGTTGTATATATAACCGTGGGCTCAGAAAAACCCACTGTACAAGTACAAGATGGGGGGAATACAACTAGAGGATAGAATTCATTTGCTTTTCATTTCAATGAACATTTGTCAGGCACTAGGAACATAAAGATAAAAAATCAGAATCCTTAAAGAATGCACATTCAATGGGGGAGGAAAATAACACATACAGAAATAAATGCAAAAGTACTTCCCATGGGGGTGGGGAAAAGCACTAATAACCAGGGATGGGGCCAGGGAGAATCAGAAAAGACCTCCTAGCAGAGGGAACCTTGAAGTGACATTAGAAGGGAACAGGAGATTCCAGAATCCAGTGATCTCAGTAGAGTATATGCTCCATGACTCAACAGCATTACAAAGCAGTCTAAAAATCTGAAGACGGTGGTCTTTAGGCCACATGAAAAGAATCACAACACTCAGAAGGATGGGGACAGTGTCACTGTACTCTGGCAATCCTATGATCACATAGCTAACCCTGCTGGTTCAGCTATTCATTATATTCAATTCTAGGCTCTGTATTTTAAGAAGGATAGTGACAATTTAGAGCATCTTCAGAGAAAAGGGTTCTAGAAACCATACCACATGAAGATCATTTGAAGGAACTAAAATCAATCAGCCTGAAATAAAGAAGACACTATTGTTAAGGAGAGGAGGAGGACACAGGAGAACAATGCCTTTAAACCTTTTTTTTTATACAGAAATGGGATTATTTTTCTACACTTTGCAATTGAAGTAGAGATGCAATTTTTTTCTTTCCCTAGTTCATGAAGTCCCTGAAATCCATGTACAGATCCTTTGGAAGTCTATGGACACCAAGTTAAGAATTCCAGCTATAGGAGAAATAAATATGTACACATATATAGATAAAATAAACACAAAGTAATTTTTGTTGGGAATCACTAACATCTAGGTGGTTCAGGAAAGGTCTTATATAGAAGATACTGTTTGACTTGAGCTTTGAAGGAAAATGAGGACTTCTTGGGCATGGATGTAAGGAAGGAGTACATTTCAGATGTGTGCACAGCCAATCTCTAGCAGAGAGACAGGACATGGAATAATACCATGTGTCGGAAAAAGCAAAAAGCTCAGTTTAGTTGGACTGAAGAGTATGTGAAAGGGAATAATGTACATAAGGCTCAAGGTGGGCCAGGGTGGGGTCAAGCTGTGAAGAGCTTTAAGTGTTCAACAAAGAAGTTGTTGATTCTGCAGGTCAACGGAGAAGGCTTGAGATTGATTGAGCTTTTTACGTGATTCAGTCAGTCCTGTGAGTTAGGAGCATCACTCAGGCAGCCCTATGGAGGCCAGTTAGAAGGCTATTGTAATCAAAGTGAAAGATAATAAGGACCTATCAACGACACTGACTGCGTGAGTGAAGAGAAGGAAAAAATGCGACTGAGGTTGTAGAGGTAGAGATGACAAGATTAGAAAGAGGAGTAAAGGAAGTCTCCAAAGGTTTTGGAGCCAGGGTGACTGGAAGTTTGTTGATGCTCCTCACAAAAACAGGGAAGTTAGTTCAGGAGAAAGATGGGAAAAGATAATGCTATGTGAAATTTAGTGGTCAGGTCTGGAAGGAAAGAATGAAGGCTGGTATTGTCTATCAGCTGGGGAAGGGGAAGGATATAAGAATATTAGGGTCATTGCCTTAATGATTCCACTGTTCCCATTAATAAGCAGTTTAATATTTACCCTTTCCAGATCATCTCCAGGAAAAGTTTTCCTGGAGTGACTCTATGGATAATTAAGCCTGCCAGTACAATTCCTGACTCATCCTTTTCCTTCAGCACACTTTGATAATTATAGTTATTTAGCAGTAATTGCAATTATTACTCCACATTAATGGTAGAGTACTGTAGTACAGATTATCTTCTTTTGAAAGTACATAATCCAAAAGTAATTTCTACTCAGCATTGGAATGTATCACCACAGGGGATCCTAACTATTAGGTACGGGACTGCAAGAGGTCTTAGCTACTAGGCAGGCCAACTGCCTTCTTTCAAAGAGGAGGCTCAGAGAGGTAAAGAAACCTGCCCAAGATAGTAAATACAAGAGCTGGGTTCAGTCACTGCTCTTTCTACCACATTATGCTGCTTTGTATCCAACTCAGACTTTTAAAATTCTGTCTGTCCTATCTACAGTGTACATACTTTCTATTTACTTGTTTAGATGCATGCTGTTTCTTAACTAGCTGCTTTTTTCTGGCTATTTTATCCCCAATGACTGAAGACAGTACATGTAGTAAGTGGTTAATGAATTGATCTCAAATGATATCTTCTCCATGAGAAACCTTCCCCCAGGTACAAATACTCTTTTCTTTTTCCAGCTTTATACTTCTATAATGTTTTGAACCTTTACAAAACACACATTCTTATGCTGCATCATGGTGTGGATGCAATCCTACTCTTGAAAGTCAGTAGAGAACAAGTTGTAGAAGGACCCTTCTCAGTCTCCTTTACTGGACTTTGACCAGGTCATGCCTGATAATGTAAGTGTCCCCCAAGGCTCTGTCACGGACCTTTCCCCTTTCTCCCTTTCTACTATTTCACTTGGTGATCTTGAGATCCCATGAAATAAATTATCATTTTTATGGTGATGCTTCTAATTACTCAACCCTAACCTCTTTCCTATTCTGTAGACTTGAATCCCTAACTGCCTAGTTCCAGATGTCCCATAGGGATCTCAAACTCAACATGTACAAAACTGAACTCATTCTTTTCCCCCCAAACCCTCCCCTCTTCCAAAATTCTCTATTAACGTACAGGACACCACCATTCTCCCAGGCAACAAGGCTTGCCTCAACTCCTCACTTCCTCTCAACACGCATATCCAGTAAGTTGTCAAGTTCTGTCAATTCTACTTTTGCAACATCTCTTGAATATGCACCCTTCTATCTTCCAATGACACTCTGCTACAGACTCTCATTACCTCACACTTGCACTACTATTGCAATAGCATTCTGGCTGGTCTACATGCTTCAAGTCTCTCCCCACTCCAGGTGGTCAAAAAAAACCCAAAAAACCAGTTTCTAAGCAATTACTATGTGCCAGGCACTGTACTGAGTGTTCGGGATACAAATATGAAAAAGTCTCTGTCCTCAAGGAGCTTACAATCTAAAATGATGGAAGAGTTGGAAGGTGGAAGTTGAAAAGTAGTGAGGGAGAGAGAAGAAGAAGGTAACAAGCAAGGGTATGAAAGAAAAGTTCAAACAAGTTCAAAAGAATATATAGCCTGGTGAGAAATGAAGAGATGGTTAGCTTGGGCTTTCACCTTAAATGGAGCTTTTGGAATTCAGAGTTTACTTCACTTAGAGGGGAAGGTACTGACGAGGCTGATTAGAAACTGCAGGATGAAGAGAGCCATCCTCCACTCATCTCTCATACTGATCTTAAAGAGCAGGCCTGACACGACAACCCTTCCCTTCCTCTTAATTCAGTGAACTCAAATAGCTAACTATCATCTCCAAGACTGGCTCTTCCAAGCTTTCCAACACTCTTACAAGCTACTTCTCTCCACAAACTCTATGATTTAGTGACACTGTCTTCATACAAAACACTCCATCATCTGTGCACTGTACTAGGCTGTCCCCAGGCCTGGAACTCTCTCCCTCTTTATTCCCTTCCCCTGGCTTTCTTCCTTCAACTCCTAGCTAAAATCTCACCTTCTCTAGAAAGGCTTTCCTGATTTCTCTTAATCCCATTCCCTTTCCTCTGATGATTTATTTCCTATTTATCACACACACACACACACACACACACACACACACACACATACACATCCCTCCCCTGTTTGTGCACAGGTGTTTGCATGTTGTGTCCTCCATTAGACTGTGAACTCTTTGAGAGGAAAGGGAGTGTTTCTTGCCTTTCTTTGTTTCTCCAGTGCTAGCGTAGTACCTGGCATGTGGTAGCTGCTTAACAAATGCTTGTTGACTCACTGCCCTTCATCATGCTCTGAATCTCTGTAAAACACATATTGCTGTGTTTCATATGGTATGATTATGACCCTGGGTTCTTGAAGGGCAACAGATTACAAGCTTCAGAACGATGTGACACCTTGGAAAGGCTTCAAGTACTATTGTAGCAAAAGATCATGTGCACTGTCTTAGGACTAGCCTAGCTAGGCAGGTACAAAGACACTCATTACCTGAAATTTGAGCAATAGATGACTTCTTTCATTATAGTAATGTTTGAAACAGATAAATACACAAAATAGTGTGGTCCCCAGAGAGCCTGCAGGGGTGATTGTGGTAAAGAGGCAAAAAAGGGAGTGGAGAGTCTCAAAACTGTCTGATTCTCAGATCTATAAATGTTAATTTAACTGTGAGCACTCTAAAGGTGAGCTATGTGAGTTCATGAGCACTGCAAATGAACAATGAGTAGAACCGGTATTGAACCGAAGGAAGAGATTAGGTTAGATTACACTGAGAAAACTCTATGAGGCTTTCAATTACCTCAAACTTCTGTCTGTTGTAAAGGTTCATCTTTTTAAACATCAATATTCTCCCAGCAACCAATTAATGAATCAATAAAGATTTTATTAAACATTTAATATGTGCTAAGTGCTAGGAATAGGAAAAAAAGGAAAATGATCTCCGACCTTACCTTAGATTTTTAATAGGAGAGGAAAACATAAACTAAAACATACATACAGCATTAATAGAGACTACATGGGGGTAACCTTAGAGGGGACAACACTAGTAGAAGAGGGATAGGGACAGGGATGGGAAAGAATCATCAGGAAAGGCCTCATGGGGAGGAAGCACTTGAAATAAGTCTTCAGGAATCTAGAGATTCTAACGATTTGAAGTTATGAGGGAAAACACTGCAAACATGGGGGATGGGATTGTAGCAAGCAAATAGGACAGCATGGCTGTATTGCAGAATATGAGAAGATTAGAAAGGTATGACAGGCAAAGAATGTTAAGTTTGAGCCTACAGATGAAAGCTGGTGGTGCAGAACTGGAACTCAGGAGAGAGATGAAGACTGGATCTCATTTCATCTGTAGAGGTATAATTAAACCCACTGGAGCTGATGAGACTACCAAGTGAGAAAGTATAGAAAGAAAAGAGAAGAGGGCCCAGAACAGAGCTTTGGGGAAAACAGTCGGCATGTTATAAATGAACACTCAGGAAAAAGACTGAAAAGGAATGGCACTGGCTAAAAAAAATCAGTTGACCTAGTGGTAAAGTTCATGGTGGGTATAATCAGGCTGCAGCACGTTACCAATGAGGACTTATTATAAGAAGTGGCCAAGAAACCATCAATCATACAAATTATAAATTAATCAGTCAACCAGAATTTCTTA